>ML106375.1:0-89295 GCA_003697995.1 Taxidea taxus jeffersonii
TTTTTTTTTTTTACTATTCCATTTCAGAAACATGTTATTGCAAACCCCATATTTCTTCCATGTTGAATTTTACAGATTAAACAAAAATATAAGATACACAGTTAAGACTGAAATTCAGATAGATGACAATATTTTTAGTGAGAATGTATGTTGCTGGCATTTGTCTCAGACTATTCTCCATTTAATTTATTTATTTACCTAAAATTTTTAAGAATTTTATTATTTTTAATTGTGTTATGTTAGTCACCATACAAAGCATCATTAGTTTATGATGCAGTGTTCCAAAGTTCATTGTTTACATATAACACCCAGTGCTCCATGCAATCCGTGCCCTCATTAATACCCACCACCAGGCTACCACCCACATATGCACATAATATGAGTAATGCTGGGGAAAAGAATGGCATTGTTTGGACAAGGAACAAAAGACTGATGACAAATCTGCAATTAGATCAGCTGACTGAGTTGAAAAAGAGTGTAATGAAATGAAGAAACCTTTGACAAAACTCCCAGTGTTATTTTGCATAAAGTATCTTGAAGAAAGTGAAGTTGGTAAAATTTGCCCTTATCTATAAATAATAGGCAGTTGCTAGAGCTTAATTATTTAATAAATGATATCATATACAGAGAACTTTGTACTCAGGCTAGTGTATGGTTTTTAAATATATAGCCTATATATTTTTTTAATTAAACCAGAAAAAAATGTGTTCCTTGATTTCTCAATAGACATCAACAATCTTCAAAATGTTTTGGGCAGGAAAAAATGTTTGCAGGTAATAAAATCCTACTTAGCCCAAGATAAAGAGATTTTTTTTAAAAATTTAAATTTAAAGAAAATAGTGCAACTGGATTTCCGCACGTCTAGAAACATGAAGCTCTAGGGAGCTCTGCTGTAGGAGTTCATGGACCTTTACTCTAATGATCTACCATTACCTCAGCTAGCAACTTATTAGGTTTCTGAGTATCTTAGTTCAAATTCTCAAAAGGGAATCTGATTAATTCAGATTAGTTTATGGATTGGTTCCTCTGGGGTTGGATAGCTACCCTTGGCTCAATCAGCCTTGTCAGGGGAATGACATTGCTAATTAAGGATAAGTTAGAGGAAATGAGGTCTTTCTTTAGTAGAGATATTTACAATGCCTGTACATATTTATTTATATGTAAATGTGTAACGGAAAACAGACCATGTGGAATTAATAAAATGTAATTATCTCATTCTAGGAAAGTGTATTTATGGGTGAATTGTTAACAGTTGTTATTCTTGTGTATTAAATATCAGTGCATGCACACAAGCCACACAGTTTACTTAAGTTAAACCCAAGTGTCTTTCTTGACTGGCACCCGTAACTTGCTCTTCACATCCAATCACCAAATCTCAGCTCTTGTGTAGCCTAAGTAACAAATATATTGAAATCACCTATCTATACGTATAACTTTCCCATTATGTTATAAAATCCACAGAGGAATGAGTTGTATGTGGCTTTTTCATATTTATATCTCTACTACCTATTATAGTGCTTTATACCAGCAACCCTAGTTGATACACTGATTCTAGCTTTGTGGCACTCTGCAGCAGACAACTCTGCTAAACCATGTCCACAGAAACTGTTATATCATAAACGTGTGGTTTAAGTTGCTAAGTTTATAGTAATGTTGTTAGGTAGCAGTAGATAATTAATGTAGTTCTTGCTTTCTTTCTGCATTATATTTTTTCTGCATTATGTTTTAAAAACAAATCACAGTCTCACTGCAAATTCTTAATCTATGGTTTTATTTTCAGCAACAATCTAGTCTTTAGCATTTAGTAACAATTTAATATTAAATTGGCATGGAACTCAAAATGGTAGAAGGAGTCAGCAAGATGAGAAATACATGTGGGTAAATTGTTGATACTTCTTCTTTTGGCTCTTCTTCCCTGTGTGCCCTCCGCTGTCTGAGAGTGATATTGTAGGTCCCAAAATGTTAAAGTTCAAGGGACTTTTTTGTTTTAGTGAGGAGTCATAACTGAATCTTTGTTTAGCTTCTATGTCATACCTCTGCACTTCCTTATCTTTACTATAAGACACCATGAAAGTAGCAAGTGCTTGTTTTTGTGTCAAATTTAGATCAATCCCTCATAAGTGTTTCCTTGTTTCAAGAACAGAATGAACATTCTTCTTCTATTTAGAAAACAGTAAAAAATTATGGCTCCCAATCTGTAAAGTTTCACATATATATACATATATGTATATATATATGACAGAGATCATTCAAAATTACTGTTTCCTACTGATGACTCTAGAAACCATGATATCCTAAGACATATAAGAAATCCTAAGACATGAAAGAAATACTTTTTAGCCAACTGGCCTAATGGTATGTGTGGGGAAATGAATTTTACCACTCAAATGCTCAGAAAAATCACAAAACTATGTAAAAAATGTTGATATAAAACTAAAGAAGTGGCATTTTTACATAGGTTAAAAAACCCTCCTGAATATTCATTCATCACTGCTGTTATTGAAGTATGAGCTTCTGAAACTCTGTTTTGATCTCTCTTCCTATCAGAAGATAATAACCTTCTAGAGGGTCAAGTTCCTCCTCTTCCTCTCTTCCTGGAGTTACCTAAGTCCACATTTGTCTCAAATTTCCACATGCCACTTGAATCCCTGTTTCTGGGATTGCCAGGAACCATTCAAATTGCCCCAGAGTAAGACTGAGTCTTCAAGGCACCATCACCAAAGACCTTGAGTTTTGTGATAAGCAGTCTCTAAAAATAAAGAACTCAGAACACCCAGGAGACCATTTAGCTGTTAAGAACAAACATTGAAGTAATTGGAAATTGGTCAAAATAGAATAATTCTGTATTTGGAGTAAGCCTAGACAAAACACAAGATAAGAAGGCAGGGGACACATACTTGAAATTGGGAACCCTAGTCTACCAAGAGATATTGAGTGGACTCTGAGATTTCAATTATGAATACCTGTAAACAACTGTTTTTACATGTTAGATAATTGTTCTGGTGATAAAAAGATCTATTCCCTTGAAAAGGAGCTCTGGTTACTATAATTCATAACACCACAGTATATAAACTTAGTAGATCTTGAAACATATTCACATATCTCAGGGTCTGAAAAATGGTTATAGGGGATGAGACCTACAAATAAGCAAAAACTTAAAAACTTTACTGTAAACACTGTTTTATTGTAAAAGTAAAAATGAAACAAAAACAAGCCTGAATAATTTGCTGCAGTGTACATTCCTAGCTACAAGGACAGAATGACTCTGTGAACAATGTAACTAAAAATCCTGGAAATTACCTCTTTGTAAACCAGTAATTATTTCTTTTTTTTTTTTTAAAGATTTTATTTATTTATTTGAGAGAGAGAGACAGAGTGAGAGAGCATGAGAGGAGAAGTCAGAGGGAGAAGCAGACTTCCCATGGAGCTGGGAGCCTGACGTGGGACTTGATCTCAGGACTCCGGGATCATGACCCGAGCAGAAGGCAGTCGCTTAACCAACTGAGCCACCCAAGCGCCCCAACCAGTAATTATTTCTTATTAGGTTGTGTGAAGCTCATAAATCAACTCATTATTCTTGATAAAACACAGGTAGGAAGTAAAAGGCTTAGGTGCCTGAGGCTAGATGACTTAGAAAATTATTTAGTAATTTCAATGTTTGCCAATTTTTTTCTTAAAAAAGGATTGTATTTAAAGAGGAAAATTTGGGGTGCCTGGGTGGCTCAGAGGGTTAAGTCTCTGCCTTTGGCTTGGGTCATGGTCTCAAAGTCCTGGGATGGAGCCCCACATTGGGCTCTTTGCTTAGCAGGGAGCCTGCCTCCTCCTCTCTCTCTGCCTGCCTCTCTGCTTACTTGTGATCTCTCTCTGTGTGTCAAATAAATAAATAAAATCTTAAAAAAAATAAAGAGGAAATTTTATGCGGCCTTAAAAAAGGACATATTCTATAACTAAGAATTGATGCTTAACGTTAATTTTATTTTTTAATAGTTTTTTTTTAAGATTTTATTTATTTATTTGACAGAGATCACAAGTAGGCAGAGAAGCAGGCAGAGAGAGAGGAAGGGAAGCAGACTCCCTGCTGAGCAGAGAGCCGCCGCAGGGCTTGATCCCAGGACTCTGGGATCATAACCCTAGCCAAAGGCAGAGGCTTTAACCCACTGAGCCACCCAGGTGCCCCTTAACATTAATTTTAAAAGTAATAACTCTATTGCTTTCTTCTGTATTGATAAATGTGGTTACTCCAAACACCAAATAGTCAGTTGGTTGCATGGCATCCTTTCCTTCTGAGTAATTTTGATTTGTGCACTGTAAATTAATAGCTAAACTTTTATAGAAATGTAAAGTAGAACATAGTAATTAAAAGAGAAAGTGTGGTTATTAAACTGTGTAACAATTGTAAAACCTAGTGTTTTCTATTAAATGTTTTAATGAACCAGATAATCTTAAGTTTTTATGATTCTATAGAAAAATTTTATTTCAGATATTTAGGAAAGTTTCAAGGTACAAGTCTTAAGCATTTTTATGACAATATTTTAGTAAATTAATTACTTAGTTCTTAATAAATTTTGTTTTTCTAATATTTTAGTTGACTAGGAAATTTAAACATGGTATTTTAATAATGGGTATATTGGAATTCTTCATTAGACTTTCTATAATTTAAAAAATACCAGTTTTATGTATTCAAAATTTTGAGATATAAGAAGATCTCAGACAAATTAAAAAAAAAAAACATTTTGTGTGTATACGAATTGAGCAATAATAGGGAATTCTAATATACCTGATCTCTTCCTCAAAATCCCCCTGTAACAAAAAAAAAAAAAAGGAATTTAGTGGTACTAAGTGATAATGCTAACTGGAAACTGCATGTATACATTTGTAAGCCTTGACATAATAACACAAAACAAAATGTATTAAGGTTGTAAGAGAATATTATGTTTTATAATAAAATGAGTTTAAGCTTATTAAAGTGAAGAAGTTAGTAAAATAATATAGCAGAATAGGATTTTGTGAAGTCAAAATTTAATTGAATATGTGAAAACATGTAAATTTTAATATTGTTTGAAACTGAACATAGAAGATAGAATTGTTTTGCCCAGCCTAAAGTCATACATATGAATCTTATGCATATAAACATATTTAACCATGGCAGATAAACCAGATGATGGCTAAATGAAATGGTTACACAGGGTTTCAGAGATTAAATTGCTAGTTTTTCTTTTTCCTACATTTCATAAAGTAGACCAACAGAACTGATTTCTACTATTCTACCAGAACCTAAATATCAACATCTAAAAATTCCATTCTTGAAAGATAAAGAACTGTCATCTGTTGAAATGATAGCACCTTGAATTTGAAATAAACTGCAACAAATCATATATTAAGTAAATACTTCTATAGCCATTCAGGGTGAGTTATGAATGACTCTAAAACAAAGTAAATTTCACACATATGCCTATTATGATGCATACTAGAAACAGATCTGTAGAAGAAAACATGAACTTAATTCAGTAGTTTCATTAGTTTATTAGGATTCCTGTGTCCTCTTGAAATTATGTCATTAATCAGTGAAATTTTGCTTTATTTAGGGCATACTAATATATCCAAAATCTATCTTGTATATTTACTGACACAGATATGAAAATTCCATTGATTGAAATCACCTTGGATCCTTTTATTTGAGAATTGTGTTAGAGGTCATAATTGAGGTGCTGGGGTTGCATAGGAGGTTCATGTTGCTGGGGTAACAGTGCTCCTAGATCCTATCAGTATACAAAGGAACAAAATAAACACACTTGGTTTACTTTAAATGTGTGCTTCATATTGATATTTCCACTTAGTTTAACACTATGGTACTTATATTTTTCTTTGATTCATTAATTGCAGTTTTTTTCTCATGGTAAAAATGTTTATTTCTCATATAAAAATTCACAAATCCTAATATAATAGATAACAAATAGAATTAGATAACAAAATCTAAAATATGAGAAAAGAAAGAAACAGGAAGAGAGTAAAGGAAATGTAAGGTGAGAGATACAAGACCTGAATTTTCAAGATTCTTTAATCAATGGAGAAAACATCAGTTTAAGATGAAAATTGCCTAATTAATTTTTAAAAAATCAGCTATATTTGCTGTGATAGCCAGACTAATGTCCCAACCTGTAAAAATGTTCAAGTTTTAATCCCCAGACCTATGGATATGTTAATTTACATGGTACAAGGAACTTTTCAGATGTGACTAAGTTAAAGATATTGAGATAGTTATTCACCATGATCAAGTGGGATTTATTCCTGTAATGCAAGAGTGGTTCAATATTTGCAAATCATTCAATGTAATACATCACATCAATAAGAGAAAGGAGAAAAGCTATATGATCATATCAATAGATGTAGAAGAAGCTTTCCACAAAGTATAACATCCATTCATGATAAAAACTCAACAAAGTAAGTATAGTGGGAACATACCTCAACATAATAAAGGCCATATATGAAAAACCCACAGCGAACATCATTCTCAATAGGGAAAACTGAGAGATTTTCCCCCAAGGTCAGAAAGAAGACAAAGTTGTCCACTTTCCGCACCTTTGTTCAACACAGTACTAGAAGTCCTAGCAACAACAATGAGATGACAAAAAGAAATAAAAAGCACCCAAATTGGTAAAGAAGAAGTAAAATTTTCACTATTTGCAGATGACATGATACTATATAGAGAAAATCGTAAAGACTCCACCAGAAAATGTCTAGAACTGATAAATTAATTCAATTAAATCAAAGGATACAGTTGCACTCAAAATAATACCATTCCTAGGAATAAACCTAGGTGAAAGAGGTGAAAGATTTGTACTCTGAAAACTCTAAAACACTGCTAAAAGAAATTGAAGATGACACAAAAAAATGGAAAGACATTCCATGCTCATGGAATGAAAGAACAAATATTGTTAAAATGTCTATACTACCCAATGCTGTCTACAGAGGTAATGCAATCCCTATCAAAACATCAACAGCAGGCACCTGGGTGTCTCAGTTGGTTAGGCAACTGCCTTCAGCTCAGGTCATGATCCTGGAGTCCTGGGATCAAGTCCTACATCAGGTTCTCTGCCAAGCAAGGAGTCTGCTTCTCCCTCTGACCCTCCCCTTCTTGTGCACTCTCTCTCTCTGTCTCTCTCAAATAATAAAATAAAATATTTAAAAAACAAACAAAAACATCAACAGCATTTTTCACAGAAAAAGAACAAAAACTCCTAAAACTTGTATGGAACCACAAAAGACCCCATAGCTAAAGCAAATTTGGAAAATAGATGTAAAGCTGGAGGTGTCACCATTCCAGGCTTCAAGTTATAGTACAAAGCTATAGTAATAAAACAGTGTGATACTGGCACAAATATCTAGATCAATGAAACAGAACACAAAACCCAGAAATAAACCCACAATTATGTAGTCAGTTAATCTTTGACAAAGCAGGAAGGACTATCTAATGGGGGAAAGAGAGTCTCTTCAGTAGCACTGAGAAAACTGAACAGCTACATGCAAAAGAATGGAACTTTCTTAAAACATATGCAAAATATTAAAAAAAAATTCAAAATGGATTGTAGGCCTAAATAGGAGACCTGAAACCATAAAAATCCTCAAAGAGAGCAAAGGCAGTAATGTCTCTGAGATCAGCAATGCAACATTTTTTCCAGATAAGTCTCCTGATGCAAGGGAAACAAAAGCAAACATAAACTATTAGGACTACATCAAAATGTAAAGCTTCTGCATGGTGAAGGAAACAACCAGCAAAACTAAAAGGCAACCTACTTAATGGGAGAAGATATTTGCAGATGATATATACAGTAAGGGTTAGTATCCAAATATATAAGTAAATTATAAGACTCAGCACCCCCCAAAAATGAATAATCCAATAAAAAAATGAACAGAAGACATGAACAGACATTTCTCCAAAGACATCCAAATGGCCAACAAACACAAAAAAGATGCTTAACATCACTCATCAACAGGGAATTGCAGGTCAAAACTACAATGATATATTACCTCACACCTGTCAGAATGGCTAAAATAGAAAACACAGGAAACAACAAGTGTTGGCAAGGATGTGGAGAAAAAGGAACCTCTTATACTGTTGGTGGGAATGCAAACTTGTGAGAAAAAGGAACCTCTTATACTGTTGGTGGGAATGCAAACTGGTGAAGCCACTCTGGAAAATAATATGGAGGTTCTTCAAAATGTTAAAAGACTCAACTATCCTTTGATCCAGCTATCACACTATTGGGGTATTTACCTGAAAAATACAAAAGCGCTGGTTCAAAGGGATATATACATCCCTATGTTCATAGCAACATTACTTAAAGTAGCCGAATTAAAAGGAGCCCAAATGTCTATCAGTAGATGAGTGGATAAAGGTGTAGTATGTATCTACAATGGAGTATTACTTAGCCATACAAAGGATGAAATCTTGCCATTTTAATAACATGGATGGAGCTAGAAAGTGTCGTGCTAAGTGAAATAAGTCAGAGAAAGACAAATACCATATGATTTCACTTATATGTGGAATATAAGAACGAAACAAAAATGAGCAAAGGAAAAGAAAGACACACACACACACACACACACACACACACACACACACACACACACACCAAGAAACAGACTCTTAACTATAGAGAACAGCCTGATAGTTGCCAGGGAGAGGTGTTTGGGGGGATGGTGAAATAGGTGATGATAGGGAATATGGAGTGCACTGGTTGATGAGCACTGGGCAATGGATGGAGTGGTTTAATCATTGTCTTTTACATCTAAAACTAATATAATACTATGTTAATATGGAATTAAAATTTTGAAATTTTTTAAAAAGTTTAAATATTTTAAAGAATATCACATGCTTTTTTCTAGTTTCAGTATGTATTCAGTGATGTCTGTAAATAAGTACTGTACATGTTTAATGTAATTGAAAAATATATATGGTAAAAGAGATTAATACCCACTACCCACAAATCACCCAATCTTCAAGGAGTGCCCTCTCATTTTCTTTTCTGTGTCCTTGGCATTTACATATAAAATTGTGTTTTATAAATATTCAGGATATAGAGCAAACTTCAATAAGGAATTTATAAGACTCAGTCCCATCCTAGAGAACTTATCATCTGCCTCAGAGACTTTCCCTGTCAGTCTTAGGTTTATTAGAGAATCTTGAACTTTCCAGGGGAAATGGAAAGGTTAAACTGGAGAGTTCAGGAGTCTGAGTATAACTGAATACCAACAGTTTTGGCCAAAATTCACCATGCTTTAATTTTTAAAAGAGTTTTATGCATCTGCATCTGATTTTCTTAAATTAATCACATCAAGGAAATAATAAAGAAAACAGAAATCATAAATCACAACTTGTTCTATTTCCCAAAATAATGTTTGAAGACTTTCTCTCCTTTGTTAATAGACACAGAAGTTACTCCCTTCCAAGTTACTTTGTCATAACTTGCCAATTCATTAAGGTTTCCTGAATTTATGGCCATCTGTTGTTCTATTTTTGCTCAAGCAGAAGAATGCAAAAATGCATTAAACTACATGGTGATTCATTTTGCACCTTACTCAAAACTGGCAGTTTCACAATTAAAATGAAATTGTTATGTTGGTAGATGGAATGATGGTCAATGAAGCATCATTCCATCTTCTGTTGACTCCAGAAGATCTGCAATTAACCTTACTAGAGCTACCTGATTTGGCCAAACATGAAATGTTGTTTTAGCAAGTTGGGGTGCTGCTTTTTTTCTCCCATTAGGAAGAAAGGAAAAGAGAAGAACAGAAAACAAAGATAATGGAAAGAGGAAATGAAGGGAACTTAATCCTTTATAACAGTCTGTATAATAATGCCTGAATTCCAAAATTAAGTTCAATGCGTACTTTGTTCCAAATAAAATGCAAAGATATAGGAGAAACAACAGAGCCTTTTTTGCCTAAAGGTTTTGCATAAAGGGAACCAGACAAATGCATAAGTCCTTTGGTCTCCCAAGATGTAGGTGATAAAATTAGGGCCATTAAACACCAACGTTATGGCTCACAATATTGACTGGGCCATGCCCTAAAGTTCATTTTTAACAAAAGTAGTAGCTAGTTTTTCAGAGACTCTGCTTGGAGGATGAAATACAGGTGTGGATTTCCTGCAGTTAAGAAGTCTTAAAGCTGTCTGTGACCTAAATGGGAAAAAAAAATCATAAAGAGGAGACACAGATTTAACCTGTTGCTTCTCACTTGCTTGTTCCTTACCCTGTGAAATCTGATATATGTACAGAATGTTAGGCTAAAGTGGAAATCATACAGCTGAAAATGTTTCTGCTATAAGTGATATACCTCAGTATCTTTAGTTCTTTCCTTCCCCACTCACCTTCTACATCAACTTTTCAACCTTTGTTTCTTTAGTCTCACACAGCTCATCTGCTTTCAGGGTTTCATCCATTTTGGGAGCTCCATCTGGAGCTTGAATTTATGCATCAAAATAGTGACTTCAGGGACTTCTGCTTCTACTGGATCTTTCCATGTGGAATGTAAAAGCAAACAAACAAACAAAAAGAAAAAAAAAACCCTCCTGGATCATTCGGTCTTCCTCAAGATAACAGTCTCCCCTCCCCAGTAATTACTAATTCTGCTAAGAGCACTATCCTTCTAGTCTCATGTTTTTAATATTTTTAAGTCATTTTAAACTTTCTTTATTACTGTCTAAATCCTTATCATGTCACACATGGGTTCATCCAACAACCTACCGAAGATACCATGATCATTCTTTTATTTCCTTCTACTATCAGAAAAAATATGTTCTAGAACATTCTTTGGCATTAATTCTCCCTGTGAAAGCCATTAGTGCTCCTTTTTGACTCATAGCCTGATATCCAGACTCCTCAGACTATCAAAGCTCTAGATGAATGTTCCTAAAAAAAATCCCCCCAATATTTCACATTATCAGTCAAATCTTGTTTAAAGTCTTCCACAAGTTATGAACTCTTACCAGGAAGCAGGGAGGCATATATTAGTATCACTGCTGAAACAAATTACCGTAAACTTGTGGCTTAAAATGACAGAGATTTATTTATTTTACAGTCTGGATACCAGAAGTGGAAAATGAATTTCAGAGAGCCAAAACCCAGGACTGCTCTCCCTCTCAGGTTCTCTGAGAGTTTGTTTCCTTAACTAGCCAGTTTCTAGAGTTGCTTTCCTTGCATCCCTCCATTCTCAAGGCCAGCAGTGCATCTCTAAACCTCTCTTCCCTCCATCTTCACTTTGCCTTATCCTCTCTGGTAAAGTCTCCTTGTGCTTCCCTCTTATGATACTTAGGGTTACATTTAGGGTCCACCCAGGTAACCTAGAAAAATCTTTCCATCTCAAGTTTCTTGATTACATTGGCAAAGTCCCACATAAGGTAACATTAATCAGTTCTGGGAACTAGGATGGGAGTATCTTTAGAGACCACATATGTAGTTCTTTTGGGATATTGGACCTAATTCCAGTGTATGGAGGGGAGTAATTTCCCCCACCCCAACTAGTAATTCTCTGACACCAGCTGGGTGCCCTACAATTCAAGTCATCTCTGACACTATTAGGTATTTCATATCATATTTTATATCCTTTTATTTTGTGCTTTTCTTGAACTATTTGTGTGTGTGTGTGTGTGTGTGTGTGTGTGTGTGTGTGTGTGTGTGTTTTCTTTTGTGGGTCCTATTTTTCTTATTCTTACTTATGGTTTTTGTTTATCACTCACAGAGTCCCCCTTAACATTTCTTGTAAGGCTGTTTTAGTGATTATGAATTCTTTTAACTCTTGACTGGTCTGGGGGAACTATTTATCTCTCCTTCTATTCTTTTTTTTTTTTAAGATTTTATTTATTTATTTGACAGACAGAGATCACAGTAGGCAGAGAGGCAGGCAGAGAGAGAGAGGAGGAAGCAGGGTCCCTGCTGAGCAGAGAGCCCAATGCGGGGCTCGATCCCAGGACCCTGAGATCATGTTTAACCCACTGAGCCACCCAGGCGCCCCTCTCCTTCTTTTCTTAACGGCAGCCTTGTTGGATAAAGTATTCCTGGTTGCATGTTTGTCCCTTTTAGCACTTTGAATACATCAAAGTTGCATGCAAACAAAGATTGATGCAACAAAGTTGAATGTAACAAAGGTTGCATGTTTGTCCCTTTTAGCACTTTGAATACCTGTCTGGCCTGCACAATCTCCACTAAAAAGGCAGGTCATAGCCTTATGGGGTTTCCTTTGCATGTAACTGTCTTCTTTTCTATTGAAACTTTTAAAATTATTTCTTAATCACTATTTTTTCCATTTTAACTACTTTGTGTCTTGGTGTGGACTTCCTTGGGTTGAATTTGTTCGGGGATCTCTCTCTGCCTCCTGAATCTGGATCTGTGTTTCCCTAGCCCAGATTTGGGGAGTTCTCACATACTCTTTCTTTAAACAGATTTTCTGCTCCTCTTTCTCTCTCTTCTCCTGGGATTCCTATAATGTGAATGTTACTACGCTTGATGGAGTTACTGAATTCTCTTAGTCTGTTCTCATTATGAGGTATTTGTTTATCTCCTGTTCAGCTTGATTGCTCTCCATTATTCTATCCTCCAGGTCACTGATATATGTGCCTCTGCTTCCTGTAGCTTACTATTTATTCCATTTATTATATTTTTTATTTCATTTATTGAGTTCCTTATCTCTGCTATGTTATTGTTTAGTCTCTTTGTTAAGGGTCTCACTTCTATCTTCTGCCCTTTTCTGAAACCCAGTGAGTATTTTTATGATCATTACTTTAACATCTGTATCAAGCGTATTACTTATTTCAGCTCTCCTGCTGTGATTTTGTTCTGTACTTTCATTTGGGACACATTTCTCTGTCTCTTCATTTTGTCCACCTCTCTGTGTCTGTTTCTCTGTGTTAGGGAAGTCAGCTACATCTTCTATTCTTGAAAGTAGTGGCTTTGTGAAGAAGAGACCCTGCAGTGCCCTGCAGTTTGCTGTCCCCTTTCACCAGACTCCCCTAAATGCCAGTGGGGAATGTCACAGGAGTCTCCTATGTGTGTTGCTTCCATCCTGTTATTGTGTCTAGTTTTTCCTTTCAGTCCAGAAGTCTGCCTTGACTCTGCATGTCATGGGTTGTGCTTATTCTGTGTGATGTTGGCGAGACCCAGGCGGGCCAGCTCCGAGGGGCTTGACTGCAGAAGGGCTCAGAAGCAGGGTGATGGCATTAGCAAAATTTGCACTGAATGATTAGTCCTAAGCAGGTCCCCTACAGCTTGATGATTGCCATGTTGTTGTCCTCAGCAGCAACAGTGGTGGTCATAGCAGCCTGGGGGGCTCTTGGCATCTGTGTGCAGGGTGGCTGGGCACATTGTACATGCAGTGTTATCAACATTCACACTAAGCTGCTAGTCCTAGGCTATATGTCCAGAAGCTTGTGGGTATGGCCTAAGGGGTGCAGTGCAAGGAAACAGAGTTTGGGCAGGGTGTGTTCTTTAAAATATTTTAAGCAAGACCTCTTATCCTCCTCCACAGCCTACTAAAAGCAAGTTTTTCAGAGTGAGGATATACAGTATAAGTATAATAAACAAGTAAAGTTGAACAATTGCCAAAAAAGTTTGAGGGAATATTGATCTATCACAAAGCTATGCCTACTACATATTGACCCTTCCAATGCAAAGATTTTTTTTTAATTTTTAAATTTTTTTTATTAACATATAACGTCTTATTAGCCCCAGGAGTACAGGTCTGTGAATTGCCAGGTTACACACTTCACAGCACTCACCATAGCACATACCCTCCCCAATGTCCATAACCCAATCACCCTCTCCCTGCCCTCCTCCCCTCAGCAACCCTCAGTTTGTTTTGTGAGATTAATAAGAGTCTCTTATGGTTTGTCTCCCTCCTGATTCCATCTTGTTTCATTTTTTCCTTCCCTACCCCTTTACCCCACGTTTCCTCTCAAATTCTTCATATCAGGGAGATCATATGATAATTGTCTTTCTCTGATTGACTTATTTCGCTCAGCATAATACCCTCTAGTTCCATCCACGTCATTGCAAATGGCAAGATTTCATTTCTTTTGATGGCTGAATAGTATTCCATTGTGTATATATACCATATCTTCTTTATCCATTCATCTGTTGATGGATATCTAAGTTCTTTCCATAGTTTGGCTATTGTGGACATTGCTGCTATAAACATTTAGGTGCACATGCCTCTTCGGATCACTACATTTCTATCTTTAGGGTAAATACCCGGTAGTGCGATTGCTGGGTTGTAGGGTAGCTCTATTTTCAACTTTTTGAGGAACCTCTGTGCTGTTTTCCAGAGTGGCCCAATGCAAAAATTTTTCAGAGAAATTAGTAAATACGATCCTGTTCTTCACATCAGAACTATTTGTTAATATGTTTATTTTAAGCATAGATACTTTGCACTGCTTAGTAATTAGCATGAATGATTCAAATGCTTGGTAATTTACAGATCAGTTTTCTTTTTTTTTTAATTATATTATGTTAGTCACCATACAGTACATCATTAGGTTTTTTGTTTTTGTTTTTGTTTTTGTTTTAATATTTATTTGACAGACAGAGATCACAAGTAGGCAGAGACGCAGACAGAGAGAAAGGGGGAAGCAGGCTCCCCGCTGAGCAAAGAACCCAATGTGGGGCTCGATCACAGGACCCCGAGATCATGACCCGAGCTGAAAGCAGAGGCTTAACCCATTGAGCCACCCAGGTGCCCCTTTTACATCATTAGTTTTTGATGTAGTGTTTCATAATTCATTGTTTGCGTGTAATACCCAGTGCTCCAGTTTTCAAAACGATTTTTGAAATAAAAATATCACAAAACAGTTCTCATGGTTTTAAGAAAAGCAAAGAAGTAGAAAAATTTAAGAACTGAAAGCTTCAATGAGATGAAGATTATAATGTGTCCATATAATGCTATAGTATAGAAGTGATTTTGAATTTGTGTGTCAGTTCTGTGATGTGGCAAGACTGGACTCCTGATTATGGAGGGCTAGTGAGAAAGTGCCAATGTAACTGTAAACAGGGGGCCACACTGCCTTTTCACACTCAGCTAGAACTACAGGAGAAGAACAAAATGAGAGACCTTTTTAGAATCAGACTTCAGCATATTTGGTTGAATGAGGCATACAAAGGGGGCATTTTATTAGTAAAATAAAATTTTAACTCTATTTGATATCATTAATATCACTATATCACAAATATCAGTAATATCGCAAATATCACTGTATTTGATATGCTGAGAAGATTGCTGTTGGCTCCAGTTTGGTGAAGGATTTCTGCCCCCCTTCATCTAAAGCTTTCATGTTTTTCTTGAGACTAATGTTTGCACATATTTCAACAATGTTAAGTGCAATATTCATAACCTTGGAAATTATGCAAATTGTTTTATAAAGTGGCTACATTCAGGAATAGAGAAGATATCTAAGCCCTCCACGAAGGTTTATATTGAAATTTCAGAAATATATTTGACTATTCTCTGAAATAATAGTTAACAAAATCAAGATATCATATGCGCCCCCAATATTCTTTTCTCCACTAAAATATGGAACCACTTTATAGATCAGCTTTATCTAAACTTAAATTTTGTACAACAAATTCTGGTACTTATTAGAAAATGAAACTGTTATTAAGTGTATTCATAGGGAAAAAATTGTTAATGGACCTAAAATACCAAAGGAGCAACAAAGAAGAACTTGAGTGTTTCCAAAAATCTTTTTGATTCTTAATTAGAAGAAAGTAGATTTTTTTTTCACTTTATTCAACCTACAGCATGAGTTAGATGCAACCGTGTATTTTTTAAGCCTTGGAACCTTTTTTACAGTACATATGGCAATGGAAAGTAATTTTTTTTCATATTTTTCTTTTTGATGTCTGATTTTAAAAGATAACAAGGAGATAATAAATATAAAATTAAAACTAGGAATTGCTTATACTTCTAAAGATATTAGAAAACTTAGAAAAACACACAAATAAATTTATTTAAGCAAAGCCTATTTTCAATATAATTTCAAATTTATAACATTTATAACATTCATTTAAAGATTAAGATGCAAAATATAACCCTATTAATAAACCATGTAACATACATTTTTAAAAATATTTTTAAACATTCATCGATCTAAAGTAATAGAATACAGAATTTAAAAGAGTTCTTTGCCAGACATTCTCTATGACCCTATATTGAGTCAAAAGTACTACGAACTGGGGCGCCTGGGTGGCTCAGTGGGTTAAAGCCTCTGCCTTCAGCTCAGGTCATGGTCCCAGGGTCCTGGGATCGAGCCCCGCATCAGGCTCTCCGCTCAGCAGAAAGCCTGCTTCCTCCTCTCTCTCTGCCTGCCTCTCTGCCTACTTGTGATCTCTGTCTGTCAAATGAATAAATAAAATCTTAAAAAAAAAAAAAAGTACTATGAACTATGCCCTATTCTCCTCTGTCATCTTTATGTTTTAATTAGTAATTACTAATTCTTTCTGAAACTCAGTGTTCTCATCTGCAAAATGGGAAGATAATATGTTTCCTTAAAAGCATGGCTATGATGATCTAATAAGAAAATATAAAGAAAACTTTGCAAATTGCAATTGAAACAAGGTACTACTGTTATTAGGGCATTTATTACTTTCTACAAAAAAAAAACTTCAGGCATTTATAAATTTATGAAGCAGATAATATATAAAATGCTGGTCCTATGCATCAGACTTCCATGAAGGAAAATATGTATCTATATTGGAAAAGATTCAAGCAAAAGCAGTCACCTACTCAAGTATTTATGGAATGCTAGTGCTATGCTGGAGATAGAATGGTGACCAAGATAGAAATGACCTTTTTCCTTAACAAACTTATAATCTAAAGCAATCTTGATAGGACAGGGATCATGTGATGCATATTAAAATACATATTTCTGGGGCGTCTGGGTGGCTCAGTGGGTTAAAGCCTCTGCCTTCGGCTCAGGTCATGATCCCAGGGTCCTGGGATCAAGCCTGGGTCCTGGGTCCTGGGATCAGCAGGGAGCCTGCCTCCCCCTCTCTCTCTTCCTGCCTCTCTGCCTACTTGTGATCCCTGTCTGTCAAATGAATAAATAACTAAGTAAAACTTTAAAAAAATAATATTTCCTACCTTAGATCTACTGAATCAGAACTTGGGAATCTATGTTGTCTAAGAGCAGCCTGAGAAATTTTTTTATTTTTTTTTATTTTTAAAATATTTTATTTATTTATTCACATGGGAGAATAAGAGAGCACAAGCAGGAGGGCAGGGAGAGGGAGAGGGAGAAGAGACTACCCTTTGAGCAGGGAGCCTGGGATCCTAGGACCCTGGGATCATGACCTGAGCTGAAGGTAGATGCTTAACTGACTAAGCCACCCAAGTGCTCTAGCCTGAGAAATTCTTAGGCATGCTGAAGTTTAACACCAATATTCTAAAAAGGAGTTTCCATGGAGTATTATTTATATTATCATCAACCAGGAAAGTGGTGGCTATCTTTCTTCTGTTGTTTATATGGTAACTCCAACTACCAACTGGAAGGAGTATGATGTAGGAAAAAGAGATCAAGACTTTGAAGATACAGGTTCGGTCAAAGAAAATTGCACTGGAAAAGTTGAATACAATTTTCCTTAAATGTTTAAGACCATAGCAATGAGGGAGTGAGATTAGACTTAATTCCACTGAAACAAAGATGTGGGGAAGTTTTAGGCGCTGGTGTGAGCTAATTGAAATGTACAGGGTGGGGGTGCGGGCATTAGTGGAGACGTTGGTCAGTGTGATTAGACCATATTTGTTTACTAATAAGAAGTTATTGAATTTAGGCTACTACTCTCCCACAGAGAATGGGAAATAGGGGCATTATCTTTCTTGATGATTATAAGCTGAAGGAAACATCAAGAATATTCATGATCTGTTCTACCACTGTGTCTCACTAACTGTATGAATGTGAACAGGCCATTTTCCTCTCACGATCAGGACAATGAGGGCACTCGATTACAGGGTTTCCATTAAAACCTCTAATGCTAAAAGTCTGTGTTTCAAAGGCTGTTATTTAACCACCGTGCACTATTATTGCCTTAATGATTTTTAAAATATTGAAATAATTTTGAAATTGTTTTTAAATAGCCGCTGGCTCTCCCTGAGACTCCCACAACTTTCTAAAATAGTCAAGGCTTCTGAGATCTTGCTTCAATACTAAGAAATGTGATATTAGTTATTAAATATTTTGAATATCATTTCTTTATGCTACAGTCTACAGTGAGTCAGAAAATGACTCTAGCAAAAAAAAAAAAGGAATTCCTAAGATTTCAATATATCATATATTTCAAAGAATCTTACTAGCCACTATAATCTTTTACACTTGTAAAAAGTCCCTGATAGTCTATATTCACTTTCTAGACATTGAATTTTTTCCCTTTATGTTCAATTAAAATCTATTGAATTTGGCCTTGCACAAAATGTGCAGGAGACCACAAATGAATCAAAATATTAACTTTCTTTGAAGATTTCTCAGCCTACTAAAGGAATAGAGAGAGATAAATGACTTATCTACCAAATGCTAGGAGAATGCATGATTAATTCTGATTATAAATTATAGGCTACAGCTGAGGTGTTTGGGAGAATTAAGACCATATCTAGTAAGATACATTTGGGGATGGTTGCTTGGATAGAAGATGATTTAGGGGACCTAATAGAGTTTTCTTCAAATTTTTAAATGTTTCTCAAGGGGAAGATGGAGATTAGACTTGTTCTGTAGTGGCCCTAAGGCTTAGAACATGCTCAGTAGGGGGAAATTACAGGGATATTTAGGGTTGATGCAAGAAATCATTTTTAAAATCAGAGCTAATGTAAATTTCCATTCTGTACTGCTAGAGCATCATGGCTAGAGCACTTGGAATTAATGTCAATGAATTAAGTTAAAGATTAATTCAATGGAATTTCTCACCAGACTATAAAATCCTGAACAAAGACAGGATGGGTTTTGATCCAATGTCTGGTATCTTTTCCTAAAACATAACTGAGTATCAGATTGTGTCAAGTGAATGAATTAATTAGTAAAGTGAATCATTTTTGGTAATATTCTGGCCCAGTCTGAAGGGCCCATTCATAAATACAGGAGAAGTTCAGACATAAATATTTGTTTAGATGAGATGAATTATCACAGCCAAACCAAAATTAGTCTTGTTAAAACACAGTTCTCTAAAAGGTCCTGGTTGCACATTCTGCATATTAAAATCTAGACTTCAGCATTTAGATTGGTTTGCACAACAATACCTGAAGAAAGTCCTTAAGTCATAAGGAAAATACAGATGCCTAGTTGAAAATGAATAAATTGATGTTTAAGAATGATTACTTCCTCTGGAGTTATTATACAAACATAAATATTATAGTTAGGCTCTTATATAAACTTACTCATTATGGGAAGAGGGCAAAGTCTCCCACCCAATCAAATCAGAGTCAGTGTACTTCTGGTTTACTTGCTGCTCATAATACTCTTCATAGTAGGTCTAGCCACTACATATTAGAGTTGGTATATAAGATAAAAATTATTTTCAAGTCTGTGTCTAAGGAAGTACTCTATTGTTTGCCTGGTATGCACTGTTCTTTCAAGCCTTGCTGTGTTCATCTGTCTCCTACTCTTAGGAACTTAAATTGGCTAGGCTGGGATGTCTAGTACTAAAACCAGGTGCTTTAGCACTATTTCCAAATAATATCTGCTAATATGATTCCTCAAAGTTCACTTTAATACTTTTATCAAGTGGTTTTATATTTTAATACATACTCAGATTTCTGACTTACTGCTTAGGAACTACTCTTTCACAAAACTAGGACAATTTCTTGGGTTTGAACATGCTGTTCTCATTTTGGTAATGCCCTGAGTCTTTGGAGATAAGAGGGATGTATTAAACTCTTCTTGTGGAAAGAAACTATTGGGATCACATGTAAAAATGGATTCCCCACTGGGCAGAAGTAGTGGTTCAGTGACACATCTTTCCATGCCATTGAACTGTTCTCCAAACCCCAGAAACTCAAAGAATGATCCCATTCCAACATTACATGGACATATCATTCTGTATACCAAGTCTACTTGTGAATCTTTAGTTTGACCTTATAATTTATTAAAGCTACGAATGAAGTCAAGAGGAAAGCAATGGGATTGCAAAAGGTATGACTTAAGCAGAAGCAGCAAAGCGATGGTGATTCCTGCTCGGTTTTAATTCTAATACCTACTAATGTATTTTATCATTTCATGTTTTTTATTAAAAACCTATTGTATTCAGCCCTGCAATTGTTTGGTCTTGATCTTACCAGTTACTCTATATGTCAATATGCCAATTGAGTATCATTTCCAGATATATTAAGCACCATGGTTAATAGGAGATTAAAAAGATGAAGTGACACCCAAACTATATCTTTTCTATATATAATGTGGAACTGCCTCTGCTTTCTGACGAAGACAGGAACTATTTTGTCTATCAAATTCTCTGTACCTACTGTTCTTGTCACTCTGTCATAGATGGAAATTAAGTTGATTTGACAGGATTTGTTTTTTTACAGCACCAAGGAGATTTTACCTGGTACCCATGATTTTATAGGTGCTTGCAAATTGATTTTTTGATGATAGGTTTCAGTATGTTTCCAAGTAAGTAGTGATGATGACAGGTCTGGTAATTTTTAGGTTTTTTTTTTTAATCTTCCCAGGGTGGGAAAAAGAAACACACTAAGATAAGTACTGCATTTAGTCTTTCTAATGTAGTTGAATCCCCAAGTCCTTTTTAAATTAAAAGATGTTGAGCTGTTAATTGTTCTTCATTAAATAGGCAGATTCTTGGGGAAAAAATGTTTTGATTCACCAGAAACTGAAGTCAATATAACCAGATTATAAATTAGTCTTACACAATAGAATCCTTATATCACACCCTATATCTTTTCCACATATCATAGCTATCCTGTATCTTAAGATTTCAAATAAGTCTTATGAAACTTATCATTTGAACACTGGCAAACTGCATCTGTTTATATAATTTATAGTACTTTTTATGTAATAAGTTTCATTAGTTAAACATGGAAGATTTAAGATATTATGCTACAGTATATTTCTGCCACGGGATTCATTTATCCAAAAAACAAAAACAAGCAAACAAACAAAAAAAGGCAACACTGTGCTGAGTAATATGTCATTGTAACAATTACATGTGAAAATCTCTAGACTGGTGAATAAAAGTCTCGTGGTTAGTAGGATATTGTGATTACAATCTCTGAGGATAAAGATTCTTAATAAACTCAAAATAATATCTAGCTTAAAATATATAAAATTAAATTATCCCCCAAATTGTGGTCCTTTATAGTTTATAGAAGATCACTGATATTTTAAATGCTGGTCACTACACTTAAATACTGCTAATGATAGCTAACATGCACTGAACTTTTACTCCACACCATGTACTATTAAGTTCTTAATAGACATGATTTCACTTACTTCATGCATTTCATAAGACTTCCATTGGGAGATATTACTATCATCCAATTTTTAGGTGAGGAAATTAATGCCCGGATGCTTAAATAATGCATCTAATGTCATATAAATGCTGGTGGTTGAGCAGGAGTTTGAAGCCAGTTAGTCTGAATGTGGACTCTGTTTACTTGATCACTTCATAGGGTGGCTCAGTCATTAAGCGTCTTCCTTCGGCTCACGTCATGATCCCACGGTCCTGGGACTGAACCTCACATCTCAGGCTCCCTGCATAGCAAGGAGCCTGCTTCTCCTTCTGCCACTCCTCCTGCATGTGTTCCCTTTCTCACTGTTTTTCTCTCTGTCAAATAAATAAAATCTTAAAAAAAAAAAAGTCAAATGTCTTAAACCCTCACAAATGACTTTGAATTAGATCTTATGTTCATTTTTATACATTATGGAACCCAAGGTTCAGTGATGTTTAATGTCTATTTTAGTCATAGAACTCACAAATATCACACCCAGTTTCAAATTCAGTCTTTAAGTTAAAACATATCTTCAGAAATCTGTAGAAAAAAAAAATGATGATAGCTAACTTAATAGTACCCATTAATGCATCTAGAGATTAACTTATTAGTTCCAAAATAATAAGCAGAATATGGATCTGATAGGGCACAGTGCAGACAAATTCTTCTAGAACTCAATCTCTCTGTGTACCCAGGAAGTCAAGATTATTTGGAGAATTCCAACAGGTCCCTAGGCAGCCAAGAGGGAACATCTACAACATTGGAGCATCTAAAAAAAAGGTAAGATCTTCCTAAGAAAACATTATCTCTTCCATAGATTTCCTACACAAACTTCTCTTTATTTTTTTTTAAAGATTTTATTAATTCATTTGACAGACAGAGATCACAAGTAGGCAGAAAGGCAGGCAGAGAGAGAGGAGGAAGCAGTCTCCCTGCTGAGCAGAAAGCCCGATGTGGGGCTCGATACCAGGACCCTGGGGTCATGACCTGAGCTGAAGGCAGAAGCTTAACCCACTGAGCCACCCAGGCACCCCCAAACTTCTCTTTAGATACTTCTGACAGGACACTATTTTTTTTCTATTTCTTTTACATAATATATAAAGCATAGAATTAAAGTATCATAGATGTATTTGTACTAAAAAATTGTGACACATACTGCTTCAAGATTATGCAGTCATTTATCTTTCTTACTAAGAGAAACACAGTTTTGCTTGGGGTGACAATGTGCCCACAAAAAAAGACGTAATCTCCCAAGTTCCCTTGCAGGTAGAACTGACTATGGGACACTGCTCTGGCCACTGGGATGTAGTCAGGGGTTTCTGGGGAGGAAACAAATAGAAAATAGCCTCACCAAGAGAAAACTTTTGGCTTTTCCACTTTTCCACTTTTTCTTAGAACATGGTTGTGATTTTTAGAAGTGTGGTAGCTTTCTTGTAAACTTACAGATGGAAGTCACATGCTAAGGCCGGTGAGGAAAGGCTGGTGTCATAACCTATCCTGGACTACTTCTGAGTTCATTTGTTTGTGAAACTGCCATTATATGGTTTTCAGCTTAAGCCACTGAGGCAGGAATTTCTGAAATTTGTCATCACATGAAATGTCAGTGGACTCCCAAATGTTAAGAGGTACAGTTATTTCTAAATATTATAGTCACAATATGATTTTTAAAAATTCATATATGATATATATACACAAATATATAAAATTATTCTAAGCACCCTGACTGTCGTATTTCAGGAAAAAAATAAGAGACTCAGAATAAGACCCTGTTGTTTACTAAGGTTTGAGTTATAGGCAGAAAGGGTAGAATGCTCATTAGCCAGAGACTGAAGATGGTCACACTCTAAACATATCAGAATTTCAGCTTCTCTTATAAATGAAGACAATCTTGTGGGAAGAGAGGCCTGCCAAAACCCAGGTGGGACTGACAGGAGCTCAGGATACTTGGTACAGAGGGAAGCACTCATAGCTCTAGGTTAGCAGTCTTCAAAAGGGCTGAAAGAGGTTCTAATAAAATATATTTGAAAGGGGTTTTTGTGTTTTCCCAGCAACACATGAAAGACTCACTCACTTGCTATGACTCTTTCTTCTTTACTGACATGCCATGCTGTCTTATTATGCAGAGGCTAATACCTTATCATTGTCCTCTTCTCCAGGTCCCACAGGCCCCTCCACGGGACACTCAGGTCCCCGCAGAACACAATTTGTAAATTACTGATGTAGCCTCTGTTTTATTGAGTGAATCATGGCGGATCTGACTAGAAGGGTGTCCTATCACGGATACAACCTGTTTTTCTTGTTAGCTAGAGAATTGCCATGTTCACTATAGTGTAGGTGAAGAGCTCCCCACCTCAGCAAGTAAGAACCTTGGGAAGGTCAAAGACCTATGTCAGTAGAATCTGGAGTTCAAAGTTAGTCATCCCATTTACGTTTTGAAAATGCTCCTTTAAATACATAAGTTCTTTATGTATCCATTTGTTCCTTACTTACAGAATTTAAGTAGCATCTGATTCTAAGTGTTTGAGATGGGCTAATATTTGTATTATATCATGATTTACCAAGTTTCCATTTCCCCTTGATTTGTGTATGTGTGCTTTAGAGGGCAGTTGTCAGATTGGTGGAGGCACTAGGGTTCGGGTCCCTCTGCCTTCAGTACCACAGACGAAAATTCTCTTCACCAAGAAGGCTGTGTTATTTTATCACAATAAATTTTCATGTGTACTTTCTACACTTGATGATTGCTCTTTGCAGGATTTTCAATACCTTTTTTTTAAAAAATATACACATAAAATTTATCATTCAAACTGTTTTTAAGTACACAGTTCTGTGTCATTAAGCACATTTACACTGGGGCGTCTAGGTGACTTGGACAGTTAAACGTCTGACTCTTGATTTCAGGGTCTTGATTTCAAGCCCTGCGTTGGACTCCACACTGGACATGCATCCCACTTAAGAAAAAAAAAAGATGGGGCTACCTGAGTGGCTCAGTCAGTTAAGCATCTGCCTTTGGCTCAGGTCATGATCCCGGGGTACTGAGATCGTGCCCCTCATCAGGTTCTTCGGTGGGGAGCCTGCTTTTCCCTCTCCCTCTGCACTTCCCCTGCTTGTGCTCTCGATCTCTCTCTCTCTCAGTCAAATAAATAAATAAAATCTTTAAAATTTTTTCTAAGAATACATTCATATTATTGTACAGGCATCACCCCCATCCATCTCTCGGATTATTTCGTTATCCCAAACTGAGACTCTGGGCTCATTAAACATTAACTCTCTCTTCTCCTCCCCTTATAGCTCCTGTAATGACTATTCAGTATTCTGTCTCTATGAATTGGACTATTTGAGGTATCTCATATAAAATTGTACAATATTTGTCCTTCTGTGATGCTAATTTCACTGAATATAACATATACAAGATTCACCCATTTAATAGCATGTGCCAAAATTTCCATCCTTTTTTTTTATAACATATAATGTATTATTTGCTTCAGGGGAATAGGTCGGTGAATCATCAGTCTTACTCAGTTCACAGCACTCATCATAGCACTTACCCTCCTCAAGGTCTATAACCAAGCCACCCTATCCTTCCCCTCCCACCCCCCAGCAACCCTCAGTTTGTTTCCTGGGATTAAGAGTCTCTTATGGTTTGTCTCCATCCCTGGTCCCATCTTGTTTCACTTTTCCCTCCCTGCCCCCCACAACCACCCCTGCTCGCCTTTCAATTCCTCATATCAGACAGATCATATGATAATTGTCTTTCTCTGATTGTCTTATTTCACTTAGCATAATACACTCCAGTTCCATCCATGTCATTGCAAATGGCCGGATTTTGGATTTTTGGATGGATGCGTAGTATTCCATTTTGTGTGTTTGTGTACACACACATGCACAACATCCCACATCTTCTTTATCCATTCATCTGTTGATGGACATCTAGGTTCTTTCCATAGTTTGGCTATTGTGGACATTGCTGCTATAAACATTCGGGTGCACGTGCCCCTTTGGATCACTATGTTTGTATCTTTGGGTAAATACCCAGTAGTGCAATTGCTGGGTTGTAGGGTAGCTCTATTTTCAATTTTTTGAGGAACCTCCATGCTGTTTTCCAGAGTGGTTGCACCAGCTTCCATTCCCACCAACAGTGTAGGAGGGTTCCCCTTTCTCCCCATCCTCGCCAGCATCTGTCATTTCCTGACTTGTTCATTTTAGCCATTCTGACGGGTGTGAGGTGGTATCTCATTGTGGTTTTGATTTGTATTTCCCTGATGCCCAGTGATGTGGAGCACTTTTTCATGTGTCTGTTGGCCATCTGGATGTCTTCTTTCCAGAAATGTCTGCTCATGTCCTCTGCCCATTTCTTGATTGGATTATTTGTTCTTTGGGTGTTGAGTTTGCTAAGCTCTTTATAGATTTTGGATACTAGCCCTTTATCTGATATGTCGTTTGCAAATATCTTCTCCCATTATGTCAGTTGTCTTTTGGTTTTGTTGACTGTTTCCTTTGCTGTGCAAAAGCTTTTGATCTTGATGAAGTCCCAATAGTTCATTTTTTCCCTTGCTTCCCTTGCCTTTGGCATTGTTCCTAGGAAGAAGTTGTTGCAGCTGAGGTCGAAGAGGTTGCTGCCTGTGTTCTCCTCAAGGATTTTGATGGATTCCTTTCTCACGTTGAGGTCCTTCATCCATTTTGAGTCTATTTTCATGTGTGGTGTAAGGAAATGGTCCAATTTCATTTTTCTGCATGTGGCTGTCCAATTTTCCCAACACCATTTGTTGAAGAGGCTGTCTTTTTTCCACTGGACACTCTTTCCTGCTTTGTCGAAGATTAGTTGACCATAGAGTTGAGGGTCTATTTCTGAGCTCTCTATTCTGTTCCATTGGTGCCAGTACCATACTGTCTTGATGATGACAGCTTTGTAATAGAGCTTGAAGTCTGGAATTGTGATGCCACCAACTTTGGCTTTCTTTTTCAATATTCCTTTGGCTATTCGAGGTCTTTTCTGGTTCCATATAAATTTTAGGATTATTTGGTCCATTTCTTTGAAAAAACTGGATGGGATTTTGATAGAGATTGCATTAAATGTGTAGATAGCTTTAGGTAGCATAGACATTTTCATAATATTTATTCTTCCTATCCATGAGCATGGAACATTTTTCCATTTCTTTGTGTCTTCCTCAGTTTCTTTCATGAGTACTTTATAGTTTTCTGAATACAGATTCTTTGCCTTTTTTATTAGGTTTATTCCTAGGTATCTTATGGGTTTGAGTGCAATTGTAAATGAGATCGACTCCTTAATTTCTCTTTCTTCTGTCTTGCTCTTGGTGTATAGAAATGCAACAAATTTCTGTGCACTGATTTTATATCCTGGCACTTCACTGAATTTCTGTATGAGTTCTAGAAGTTTTGGGTTTTCCAAATCAAATATCATATTACCTGCAACGAGTGAGAGTTTGACTTCTTCCTTGGTAATTTGGATGTCTTTTATTTCTTTTTGTTGTTTGACTACTGAGGCAAGGATGTCTAGTACTATGTTGAATAGCATTGGTGATAGTGGACAGCCCTGCTTTGTTCCAGATCTTAGGGGAAAAGCTCTGTTTTTCCTCATTGAGAATGATATCTCTGTGGGTTTTCCATAGATGGCTTTTATGATATTGAGGTATTACCTTCTATCCCTACACTGCAAAGAGTTTTGATCAAGAAAGGATGCTGTACTTTATCAAATGCTTTTTCTGCATCTATTGAGAGTATCATATGGTTCTTGTACTTTCTTTTATTAATGTATGTATAAAATGATTGATTTGCAAATATTTTTTTTTTGATTTGCAAATATTGAACCAACCTTGCAGCCCAGGAATAAATCCCACTTGGTCATGGTGAATAATCCTTTTAATGTACTGTTGGATCCTATTGACTAGTATTTTGGTGAGAATTTTTGCATCTGTGTTCATCAAGGATATTGGCCTATAATTCTCCTTTTTGATGGGGTCTTTGTCTGAATTTGGGATCAAGGTCATGCTGGTCTCATAAACAGAGTTTGGAAGTTTTCCTTCCATTTCTGTTTTTTAAAACAGTTTCAGGACATTAGGTATTAATTCTTCTTTAAATGTTTGTTAGAATTCCCCTGGGAAGCCATATGGCCCTGGGCTCTTGTTTGTTGGGAGATTTTTTGAAGAGTGCTTCACTCTCCTTACTGGTATGTGTTGCTTTAGGTTTTCTATTTCTTTCTGGTTCAGTTTTGGTAGTTTATATGTCTCTAGGAATGCATCCATTTCTTCCAGATTGTCATATTTGCTGGTCTATAGCTGCTCATAATATATTTTTGTAATTGTTTGTATTTCTTTGGTGTTGGTGTGATCTCTCCTCTTTCATTCATGATTTTATGAATTTGGGTCCTTTCTCTTTTCTTTTCGATAAGTCTGGCCAGGGGTTTATCAATCTTATTTATTCTTTCAAAGAACCAGCTCCTAGTTTCGTGGATCTGTTCTACTGTTCTTTTGGTTTCTATTTCATTGATTTCTGCTCTGATCTTTATGATTTCTCTTCTCCTGCTGAGTTTAGGCTTTCTTTGTTATTGTTTCTCCAGCTCCTTTAGGTATAGAGTTATATTGTGTACTTGAGACCTTTCTTATTTCTTGAGAAAGGCTTGTACCGCTATATATTTTCCTCTCAGGACTGCCTTTGCTGTGGCCACAGATTTTGAACCGTTGCATTTTCATTATCATTTGTTTCCATGAATTTTTTCAATTCTTCTTTAATTTCCTGGTTGACCCATTCATTCTTTAGAAGGATGCTCTTTAGTCTCCATGTATTTGGGTTCTTTCCAAATTTCCTCTTGTGATTGAGTTCTAGCTTCAGAGCATTGTGGTCTGAAAATGTGCAGGGAATGACCCAATCTTTTGATAACGGTTAAGACGTGATTTGTGACCCAGGATGTGATCTATTCTGGAGAATGTTCCATGCGAACTAGAGAATAATGTGTATTCTTTTGCTTTGGGATGGAATGTTCTGAATATATCTGTGATGTCCATCTGCTCCAGTGTGTCATTTAAGGCCTTTATTTCCTTGTTGATCTTTTGCTTGGGTGATCTGTCCATTTCAGTGAGGGGAGTGTTTAAGTCCCCTACTATTATTGTTTTATTGTCGATGTGTTTCTTTGATTTTGTTATTAATTGGTTTATATAGTTGGCTGCTCCCACATTAGAGGCATAGATATTTAAAATTGTTAGATCTTTTTGTTGGACAGACGCTTTTAGTGTGATATAGTGTCTTTCCTCATCTCTTATTATAGTCTTTGGCTTAAAATCTAATTGATCTGATATAAGGATTGCCACCCCAGCTTTCTTCTGATGTCCATTAGCATGGTAAATTGTTTTCCACCCCCTCACTTTCAATCTGGAGGTGTCTTAAGGTCTAAAATGAGTTTCTTGTAGGCAGCATATTGATGGGTTTTGTTTTTTTATCCATTCTGAAACCCTATGTCTTTTGATTGGGGCATTTAGCCCATTTATGTTCAGGGAAACTATTGAGAGATATGAATTTAGTGCCATTGTATTGCCTGTAAGGTGATTGTTACTGTATATTGTCTCTGTTCCTTTCTGATAATACTTTTAGGGTCTCTCTTTGCTTAGAGGACCCCTTTCAATATTTCCTGTAGAGCTGGTTTGGTGTTTACAAATTCTTTCAGTTTTTGTTTGTCCTGGAAGCTTTTTATCTCTCCTATTTTCAATGATAACCTAGCTGGATAAAGTATTCTTGGCTGCATGTTTTTCTCGTTTAGTGCTCTGAATATATCATGCCAGTTCTTTCTGGCCTGCCAGGTCTCTATGGATAAGTCTGCTGCCAATCTAATATTTTTACCATTGTATGTTACAGACTTCTTGTCCCGTGCTGCTTTCAGGATTTTCTCTTTGTCGCTAAGACTTGTAAATTTTACTACTAGATGGCGGGGTGTGGACCGATTCCTATTGATTTTGAGGGGTGTTCTCTGCACCTCCTGGATTTTGATGCTTGTTCCCCTTGCTATATTAGGGAAATTCTCTACAATAATCCTCTCCAGTATACCTTCTGCTCCTATTTCTCTTTCTTCTTCTTCTGGAATCCCAGTTATTCTAATGTTGTTTCGTCTTATGGCATCACTTATCTCTCGAATTCTCCCCTCGTGGTCCAGTAGTTGTTTGTCTCTCTTTTGCTCAGCTCCTTTATTCTCTGTCATTTGGTCTTCTGTATCAGTAACTCTCTCTTCTGCCTCATGTATCCTAGCAGTAAGAGCCTCCATTTTTTATTGCACCTCATTAATAGCTTTTTAAAATTTCAACTTGGTTAGATTTTAGTTCTTTTATTTCTCTAGAAAGGGATTTTATTTCTCCAGAAAGGGATTCTCTAGTATCTTCCATGCTTTTTTCAAGTGGAGCTAGCCCCTTGATAATCGTTGTTCTGAACTCTAGATCTGACATCTTACTAATGTTCATATTGATTAAGTCCCTAGCCATCGGCACTGCCTCTTTTTCTTTTTTTGAGGTGTTTTTTTCCACATTGTCATTTTATTCAGATAAGAATAGATGAATGAGAGAACAAAATACTAAAAGGGTAGCAATGACCCCAGAAAAATATACACTAATCAAATCAGAAGAGACCCAAAACCAGGGAGAGAAGAAAGGAGAAAGAAAAGAAATATATATATTAGACTGGTGAATAGAAGAGAGCCACACACACTTGAGTTTTGGGTGTATTTTGGTCTGTTAGAAGAAACTGGCTCCCAAAATTTTAAATAAAGTAAAATTTATATATATACAAAATACACATACCAAAATAAGGGTAAACATGATGAAGTGATGGAATATGTCTGTGAAAATGAAAATTAAGGAAGATTCTAAAAAAGGAATTGATAAGAAGTTGGTTGAAAAAAAGAAAAAAGGAACGGAAAGAATGTGATCAGGCTGGGGACTAGAATAAAACCATGTGCTAGATTTAGGGTATATTTTGATCTGTTAGATGAAACTATCCCGAATTTTTAAAGAAAGGAAAACCCATGTTTATATAATAAAGAAGGTTAAGTACATTGAAGGGATAGAATATGATTATAACAATGAAAATTTAAAAGGATTTTTAAAAAGGTATTGATAAGATAAAATAGTTAAAAAACGTTAGGATAGGAAAGTGGAATTTTTTTTAAATAGAATTAAAAAATAAAATTAAAAAAATTTAACTTTGAAAGACTAAGGGGGAAGAGCCATGAATTCCATACACTATATTACCATATTTCTGAGGTTTTGCAGTTCTCATTGATTGGTGAACGTGGTCTTGACTGGATATTCTTGTTGATCTTCTGGGGATGGGCACTGTTGCATGATTCTCAAATATCTTTGCCAGAGGCAGAATTGCACTGCCCTTGCCAGAGGCAAGGCTAAGTAATCTGCTCAGGTTTGCTCTGGGGAGCTTTTGTTCCCTGATGGTTTCCATACAGCTCTTTAGGTGGAGAATGAAGATGGTGGCCTCCCAATCTCCAGCCCCATAGGAGCTGAGAGCTTGGTTCCCACTCTTCAATGTGCCCTCAGAAAAAAGCCATCAATCACTCCCGTCTCCCCGGTCTCTGGCTGCACTCCATGCTCACCCAGCCTATGACCAAGCATTTCTATCTCTGGTGCATGGTTCCATTTGGGGTCTCCAAACCCCACAGATTCCTGCAGTACACTCCTGCCTCACTCCTCCTGAAGGAGGAAGGAGGGGTTATCCTCAGATCTGCCACTTGTGGGGGTCACTGCTTGAAGAGCAGTGGCCTTTATGTGCCTTGGATCATGGTTTAAGGTAACCCTGAGCTGAGAGCCCACCCCTCATCTCTGTCTCTGCAGCCGGCTCCCCTCTTTCAATACCTAGGGGCTCTGCCATACTCAAACACCTCTGGTCTTTTTGTGACCCCATGGGTCCTGAGACCACATTGTCTCAGTAAGGGCTCCTTCCCCCTGTGTAGCCTCTGGATTGACATCCCTCAGTGGAGCAGACTTCTAAAAGTTCTTATTTTGTGCTCTGCTCCTCTTCCACTTGCTGGGAACTGGTCCCTGCCCCATGGTCTGTGTTCCCATATATTGCCTCAGATTCACTTCTCAGTTTCACGTCCTACCTTCCAGAAAGTGGTCACTTTTCTATTCCTAGAATTGCTGCTCTTCTTCTTTTCAATCTCCTGTTGAGTTTGTAGGTGCTCAGAATGATTTGATAACTATATAGCTGAACTCCTGGGACCTGATAATATTAGGTCTCCTACTCCTCTGCCATCTTGCTCCTCCTCCAATATCCTTCCTTTTCAAGGCTGAATGATATCCCATTATGTGTATATGCCACATTTTCTTCATTCATTCATTCATTGATGGACACTTGGACTGCTTCTACCTTTTTGATTATTGTGAGTATGCTGCTATGAACATAGGTAGACAAATATCTCTTTGAATTACTACTTTCAGTTCTTTTAGGTATATACTCTGAAGTGGAATCATTGGATCACATGGTAGTTGTACATTTAATTTTGGGGGAAGCACCATATAGTCTTCTAGAGCAGCTGTACAATTTTATGTACTTCTAGCAATGTACAAGGGTTCCAATTTGCCCATGGCTTCACTAATACTTATTTTCTGTATCTTCACTATTTTTGTTATTTTTATAAATGTGTTATAAGTATTTAGCTTAGTACCTCTCCCATAGTAAGCTATCATAAACATTTATTGAATTAATGAATGCTATTGTACCTTCTTCAGTTCATTGATATTTCTCTTGATGTAACAGAGTATTTTTAAAGATTTATTTCTGTTAGAGAGAGAGCACATGTGAGTGCAAGCAGAGGGAGGGGCAGAAGCAGTGGGGTAGGGAAAGAATCCCAAGCAGACTTCCTGCTGAATGTGGAGCCTGATGTGGGGCTTAATCTTACAACTCTGAGATAACAACCTGAATTGGAATCAAGAATTGGATGCTCAACTGACTGAGGCACCCAGGTGCCCCAGCAGAGTAATTTTAAAATGTGGGGCTCATGGGCTTCAGGTATCAGAATCACTTGTAGGGCTTCTAAGAAGTCAGATTCCCATGCCATATTCCATACCTATGGAATCTGGAATTCCCCAACCAGGGCCTTGGGAATCTACAGCGGTAATGGCATCTCCAGTGATGCCAATGTGCAATAAACTAAGAAGCAGTGCTTTTGACAGGCTGTAAAAAGGCAGGATTTCTCTTTTCTTAGTCTCTGGCAACTTCCTGTGATAAACTCTAAAAGTTTGGTTTTCTTTTTGCTACTAATATTGAATTCATTTTTTCAACCTCACAAGAGCAAGTTTTGGATGAATGTTTTCCTGCAGATGTATCCTGTGTATGAGAGTGCTAGAAGCTTACCTATGTGACAGCACATTGGCTTTGTGCTAAATAACAGATATTGCCTGGTACCCAGGCTGCTTGGGATAATCCATAAAACATTTAATGACTATCTTCTTTTATTGCATCCTAATTATCCACATCCTGCAGACAGTTTCCTGGGATGCTGCAAGATCAGTCCTTTGAGCATGGGTTTTTGTTCTATAGAATTTGTAAACAAAAGCCATTTCAGTCAGCCTTTACCTGGTAAAACTTGTAAGCTGAGTACCCAGCACAAGAGGGGTTATGGTCGAAAGTGCACTTCTCTCCTGCATGACTTACTAAATAATGTAGCTCCCAGAGCTAGCTATGAGAGATTTGGTGTCTTGTAACAGCTATCTAGCAACGTATGTCCATCATGCTTGATGTTCATTAGTTAGATGAGATCAGTGAGTTAAAGAACTGTTAAATTTGTGTTTTCCTTTAATGGATATGTAACTGTGGTAGCCGAGTCACAGGACAGGAACTTGACAGAAAAGGACATGGCGGTAAGAAAAGCTTATTGCAAATATATGACTTCATAAATTCTTATAATAATTTGTCTTAGCAAGGTGCTTTGTCAGTTTGCTTTAAAAAATGTGGATGAGGAGATAAAAAAAACACAAGTGCATTATTCCTATATTTTTCTCCATGTATATGAATTATGCATGCGTCTTATTAGTGGCACATTAATGTACTAATTTTGGGTGCATTTTCAGAAAGAAAACTAATGGAAAATCTGTTTGGAGGAGGTTAAATTAACCAGAAAAATTAATGGAATTGGCAACATTTACAATTAAAGCTTTGGTTAGTTTTTTGTTTTTGTTTTTATTTTGTTTTGTTTTTAATGTTGAAAATGCCTTCCCTTTGAAACTCTTGACTCATTTCTTTCGCATTCTTATCAGGTAGATAGATGTACAGCAACTGTCTGCCAAAACTAATTATAATTTTCGTCCCAAAAAAGGATCAATTAATTTTTTTTTACAAACATTTTAAGTCACTACCTTTAGGATTTTTCTCTGGAAAAAAAAAAGGAGTGTTATCTGAGAATATTTTTCAGGGACAACAAAAATACTAAATGCTTTATAATTGAAAAAGTAAGCAAAACAGAAAGATAAATCACAGTAATATTTGTGTTATAATTTTAACACTTGGAATACTTACTCTTTCGGAAAGATGCTAGTTTAATGATTTCCCTAACCTTAACTTGCTTTCTGTGGTTGTAAGACTGAGGATTTCCTTGGCAGAGAATCTGGCTCAGTGACAACACAAATTTGGCAGGTTCTTGGAAACCTTTTGTTTTGTAGTTTGAAACTGCAGCTTGCTGACACTGATACGCCCCGCAATCTTTTTATGTTCTGTCATTTTGTTGGGATCATTAGGTACTGTTTTAAAGGAAGCTAGCATTATATTTCAAAATATTTTTTCCCTTTCAGGCATATAGCTGTAGTTACCAAAGATGAGAAGCCCACTAAAAACACTTCTGTCCCACAATACATTTTTATTCCACTCTGATGTCTCTTTTATTCCTAAGTTGATAGAGCCTTCATTTTGATTAACAAAAGTTTCAGAACTTTAGTTGGTATGAAAATTGTTAAATTATATTTTTGCATATTATAGTCATGTTTAAAGGGCTTTCAGGAGATGGTCTCATCACTGAGATGCAATGTTTAAGAGGACACTGGGTGTTGGGAAAGAGAGAACGCATAGAAACTGATAGAAATCATAGGAATGGAGACAGGCAGGAGACAGGCATCCGGTGATTTCTCACATACAAAAAATAAATTGATTTATGACTGAAATAATAGTTCAAAACAGCCCTGTCATGGATCCTAGACCTTCTGCAACGTGCTATGCTTTCAGAACTTCAAAATAAATAGTAAATGATCAGATAAGTGTGAAACAGCTTTAAATAAGCCCTGGGAGAGCTCTCTACCTGCCTGCATCTGGTGAAAGTCTTTCCATCCAGGTCGCTACAGGGAATACATTGAGGAGACTTCTCAAATTTTGGAGCTGAGTTTGTATTCTTTTCTGAAATGACTTTTGACTAGTTACTGGATTTTAAAGTAAAGGAAGCAAGAAAAATGATATTACTTGCAGTTGGGCTTTTGACTAGTTACTGGATTTTAAAGCAAAGGAAGCAAGAAAAATGATATCACTTGCAGTCGGGCTCAGGTATTTTATATATATATATATATATATACATATATATATATATATATTCATACAGAAACCACCAGAGGGGGAAAAAACGGGATCACATGCTGTTACATGCTGATTCTGGGGAGGGGTTGGTGGTGTTGTAATTTAAAACAGAGATGACTGTAGTAAACTGACTCTTGGGTTTCAATTACCTTCAATGGTCATTCTCTGCTTAGTGAAAACTGAGAATATTGGAATTTGATGCTATAAATATTAAAGTAATGGGTGAGAAATTTAAAAATATCGCAAAAACATCCATAATGATTGTAAAAGGCATAATATTTTTCTTCCATGAAAGGTGGTTAACAGTTCATTGCTGCTGCAGATGGTATTTTTTTGTTCTTTGAAACTGTGGAAAAGCCAGTTGCCTCAAATCCCAATACAAAAATGTGATTATTCTCATTTTTTCAAATGTTTCCAGCTCTTAAGCACATGCATGTATTTTGAAATAATGAAATGCATTCCCCTCTGTGCATTTCTGTGCTTGAGGTTATGTTATAAATTTATTTTGACATTTCTGTGTGTGCGTCAGATTTACTAGTTCAGATGGCTACATAACTTCATTGGGTGGTGATCCTGAAATAGAATAAAGCATCCCTCTTGCTTTGAATTTTAGGGCTTTCCTTTTTTTTTTTTAATGACTTTAAGAATGCTGCATGGTACATTTGCACAGAAAGAATGTTCTTCTATTAAATTTTTACTTTAGGATAAATTTCCCTTTTTGGAAATGTAGGCCAAAGGTGTCAGCACTTTTGTCACTCTTGCCATCGATCAGGCAGTTTAAAACTTTCTACTTGCTATCATCTGTAATAATCCTATTTCTTCTATTTGAGAATGTGTTTCAAGTTGATGAATAACTCTGCTTTAAACTTGAGGCACTCTTCGTAGAAAAGTCTACCAAAGCATGTCTTCAAATACAAGAAACAAGACTTATGATTTGCAAGAAGTCTTAATAAATCAGCCAGATGAGACTATTTACAAAGCTTGTTTAAAATTTGACTTAAGGGAAATTCAGTAGAACAGGAAAGCATTTGGTAATTTTTCTTTGCGCCAAGAGTCACTCAAAGACTTAATTTTTCTTTGAGCACATTGGTGTGCTTGACATGCAAAATCATTGCTCTTCTTGTTTTATGATATGGACCACAAACCTTACATTATTATTATAATTAGAAAGAGACTCACTAAAAAAAAAAAAAAGAAAGAAAGAGACTCACTGTTACAATCATAGAGGCAAGAGATAATTCTTAGAATTACAGAGATCACACCATATAAGAACAACTTTGTGAGAATCCAGTTTTTAATACATGGGCAACTTAACACAAATTTGTTAGCCTTTAGATAAGGCTTTTCTTTCCCACCTGAAAACATCTCCCTGTACACACCTGATACTCTTCCAAAAGACCTAGCAGATACTCTTCCAAAAGAGTATCCAAAAGAGCAGATACTCTTCCAAAAGACCTGGCAGCAACATTAACTCCTGGTCTTGGAATCCTAAAGTGAATATCAGTTCATACATACATACATATATACATACATACATACAAAATCTTGGTCAGTTTATTTCCTGTCAGTCCATGCAAACAGTTGCTCTTTATTAATGTTTCTCAAAGTATGGATTTCAGATCACCTTCCTCAAAATTACCTTGGACATTTATTAAATAATAAGCTATCACATCTTTGATAAGTCAGGAATTCTTCTCTGAGTCATTAGCAGTAAGAGATTGTGGAACAGGAGAGGGAAGAGAACCGAGGCAAAAGGAAGAGTGTTTGCAAAGGTCCTGTGGGAGGAGAGGAAATAAGGAATGCCTAAGACTAAAAGGACAGAGGATTAAGCCCTAGAGACAGAGGAATGATGGAGGGGAATCTTCTCTGAGAATCACTTACATTACCAAAACCATCCCCTAAGCAAGGAAAAACACAGAGCTCATTTACTTAAATTAAACCAAAACATTCCGTGTGCTATTTGTGACAGTGCGAAACAGCATGCATTTCTGGGGAAGGCCAACAACATTGGTTGTGTTAAGCTCTGATGCTCTTTTTTTTTCTTTTTTTTTCCCTAAGTCATCAATGAGTCCTGTAGTTTCTATGGACATTTTTCAGTTCTATCCTACTTCAGCCTACCTTGCTACAACCTCAGTCTCAATGATTTGACCTAGTGATATCCTAACTTAGAAAAGACACTCACTTGACAGAGAAAAGTGACCGTCCAGAATTCTTGTACTCGCGTCTTTCTTGAGCACTGCTCACCTGGGCAGCTACCTGAGGTGGTGGGCCAGACCCTGCACGCCCAGCAGCAGGCCCTCTGGTTGTGTGAACAGAAGTAAATCATACATGAATCCACATCTGTCTCGTTACATGTGAATGGAGGTGCTGTAACCAACTGGTGACCTTTGCAGCATGGTTACAGTGAGATCACCTGTGTGGCCACTTGGCATCTCTATTTCAACTCAGTTTTGTTTTGTTTTGTTTTAAATTAAAAACGTCAAATTCATGACTAGATGAGATGGAAAAATCAATTTTTATTGATATAGATGTATGTATATCTACATATACATATTATACACACACACACACACATACTAGGAAGGAATCTGAAGCTTTGGCTTTGCTTTATGTTAACATTTATCAAAATGACTCCAATGGGAAAAAAAAACACCTGAGCATGTTAAGGACAATTTATGATAAAAGAGTCTCTCATTAAGTAAATTTAGAACAACACTGAATTACTCGGGCTTCTTTTTCTCTGATTTTTCCCAACTTTTAATGTGGAAGTTCACAGTGTAGTTCTCTTCAGAAGGGGATGGATATTACATTTTTAAGTTTCGCTTGTCGAAATAATTCTTGCTGTAATGTTTTCTGAAGACCGTATGGAAGACTGGAGTTCAATGGGACACTTTTAGGAAAATGCTGCCCTCTGTCACATTGGTTTTCATTCCCAAAGGACTATGAGAAAAAAGAGTTTTTGCCTACCGCACATTACACATCAGCACACTTGGTAATAAGGGGAACAGTATCATGCATTATCACAGCAATATTAAAGACATGTATCCTTATGACCTACTGTTGGAATTAGATAGTAAATCTCTCTTATTAAGCAAGCATGTTGAGGCGCCTGGGTGGCTCAGTGGGTTAAAGCCTCGGCCTTCAGCTCAGGTCATGATCTCAGGGTCCTGGGATCAAGCCCTGCATCGGGCTCTCTGCTCAGCAGAGAGCCTGCTTCCCCCTCTCTCTGTCTCTGCCTGCCTCTCTTCCTACTTGTGATCTCTGGCTGTCAAATAAACAAATAAAATCTTAAAAAAAAATGTTTAAAAGCAAGCATGTTATAGCAGGGTGGGTCCAGTCAGGAAATATAACCACACAACAGCTTAAACGGGAAATTTAATATAAAAGTATAACCACTACAAAAAAAGTGTAACCATAATATATAAGAAAACATGTTATGGTATACTAGGGCTAAGGAAGAGTAACAACGGAAGGACAAATTTACAAAGGGTTCCGACTTTGCTGGAGAAGGTATGGTGCAGCCCCCAAAGGGCCGAGCACCTTGCTGATTTAGATAGGCTGGAGGTCCTCTAGAGTTTCTAAAAAGCAGGAGGCCACCCTCCAGGGTGCATACTGAACAGGGGATCTGCAACTTGTGGCAAGGCCATGCCCTGGAAGTCATAGCAACTATCTCGGCAAGAGGCATTCAAAGCATGGGGGCTATGCAGAGGATAGCAGAGGGAGAAGCAGATCTGCGTTTATCTCCTGGGCCGTTGGCAGGCTTGCAGAAGCAACCTCTGCTTTTTGTGACACCCTCCAGGTCAATGGCAGGTATAGGATTTATTCCATGTTGAGAAAGCTACGGAAAGATTAACCCCAGACCAAGGCGGTAAGATCATAGGGTGGTGTTCTATCCCTGTGATTGGGCGAGCTCCACCTGATGTTCCCACATCATACCACCTCTGACACCTATCCTCCTGCACCGACCCTCCAGCGCCCTCTACTGAGAAAGCTAAATATCCTACACACTTTAAAGGAGAAATAGTTAAAGGAATTCAGCATTTTATTGAGGAGCATGTGTCGAAGACTACGCTGGGTGAGCTGAGAGGCAATAATTTGACAACTGACACAGATGTCATTTAATCATTCATAATGGTGGCCTCTGCAGCAGCGTGACTCACCGTCCTGTGTGCTGTTACTGCTTGTCTATGTGTCTCACTAGGCCCTCTAAGTAGAATAAAACTTGGAGTGATTAACAAATGACTTGCTTGTTTTATAACATCTTATTTTTAAGTAATTCTAGATTTACAGGAAGTTGCCAAGGCTGTGCAGAGCGATCTAGCAATCACTACTTAGTTTCCTTCAACTGTGACATCTTACATGACTATATAGTATAACATCACCACTAGGAAATTGACATTGACATGATATGTATATATAGTTTTAGGGCATTTTATCCTCTGTAGATTGTTACATTTTTATTGTAGTTGTTAATTCTTAATTCTTTATAGTCATAGCAATGGAGAGCAGAACATTGCCAACCCCACTTCCCTAAAGATCTCTCTTGTGCTAGTAGTTATAACTACCCACCTTCCACATTCACAACCCCTGGCAACCACTAACCTGTTCAGCATATCTATAAACTGTCATTGAAGATTGTTATGTAAATATTTCAAGAATGTTATGTAAAGGCAATCAAATAGTATGTGATTTGTGGGGGGAGGGTGGCACAGAAGTGGTTTTATTAAAGCACAGGGACAGGACCCGTGGGCAAAAAGAGCTGCTGCCCCCAGGATTGTGAGGGGTGGCTGATTATATATACTATGCAGTTGGGACTGGTAAGGAAAAGGGAGGTTTTCAAAAGGATTTTCATACATTAAAGAAGACTCACAGGATACTGGATACAGGAGGCCTTGCCATTGTCAAATTAAGGTTGTTTTCCATCTAGCAAGGCATTAACATGAAGGTAGTTGGGAGCTTCCTGGAACATTACACTCTGCCTGCTTCAAGTACTGTCAATGGGCTGCAGGTTCTAATAGCATTTAATTGTATCTGCATTTCCTTCTGGAGGCTAGCTTATTGATAGAAATCATTCTTGTAGATTGGTAAGTCACCTAACAGATGATCCATTCTACTCAAGGAGGTTTATCTATGTTGACCACATTGGATTCAGCTGCCTCCCCCCCTTTTTTTAAAAGATTTTATTTATTTATTTTTTTATTTGTCAGAGAGAGAGAGTGAGAGAGAGCGCACAAATAGGCAGAGAGGCAGAGAGAGAAGCAAGCTCCCTGGCGAACAAGGAGCCTGATGCAGGACTCCATCCCAGGACCCTGGGATCATGACCTGAGCCGAAAGCAGCAGCTTAACCGATTGAGTCACCCAGGCATCCCAAGCTGCCTCCCCCTTTTGTAACTCCCCTATACATTCCCCAACTGACCAATACTGACCCATAGGTAGGGACATCCCTCTGCCCCTATTCAGTAGTATGTGATCTTCTGAGTTTGGCTTTTCTTCTCAGCATAGTATCCTTTCATATATAGTTGGAAAATGGTTTTTATATTCTTTGAAATCTCTAGCTTTTCACTGATGTTTTTAGACCATCTAAATTCAATGTAATAATTGATATTATTATTAATTGATAACCCTGACATTTCAGTTTGTTTTACCTTAGTTTCCCCTGGGGTTTTTGTTTATTTTCCTTTTCTCTAACTTCTGTGAGTTACTTGACTATTTCTTAGAATCCATTTTGATTTATCTGTTTGTTTGTTTGTCTGTTTTTTAAAGGTTTTATTTATTTATTTGACAGAGAGAGATCACAAGTAGGCAGAGAGGCAGGCAGAGAGACAGGGGGGAAGCAGTCTGAGCAGAGAGCCCGGTGATGCGGGGCTTGATCCCAGGACCCTGAGATCATGACCTGAGCCGAAGGCAGAGGCTTAACCCACTGAGCAACCCAGGCATCCCTGTTTGTTTGTTTTTTTAACATATCACACACATGCTGGAATTTTTTAGTGATTTCTGAGATTTCACGTTGTTTATGTATAACTTATCACAGTCTGTTGGTGTCAGTGTTTTGCCAGTTGGAGTGAAATGCAGAAAATTTACCTCTTTTATTCCTTTACCCTTCCTAATTTATAATGAAATTGTTTAAATAACTCCTCTACATATACTGGACCATATCAAACAATGTTGTGCTTTTGCTTCAGCCATCAACCATAGTTGAGGAAATTTGAGAAAGCCCAGTATATTTAAACATGATTTTTAAAACCTTTTTTATTGTTATTTTCTTCCTGATGTCCCAAAATTCTTTTATAATTTTCTTTGTATTTTAAGAACTCTTTAACCATTCTCTTAGGGTAAATTTGGTTGCAATGAATCTTTTAGTTTTTCTTCAGCTGAATGTCATCATTTTTCTTTCATTCCTAGAAGGATAATTTTCATAAAAATGGAATTTGGGGTTGGTAGTTATTTTCTTTTAGCACTTGAAAAATATTGTAACTCTTTCTCCTGGCCTCTACAATTTCTGATGAGACATTCACTGTCATTTAAATTGCCCCCTTCCCCCCAGGTAAGGTGTCATTTCCTTCTTAATGCCTTCAAGAATTTTTTTAAATTTTGTTTTCTGAAATTGGATTTTGATGTGCCTTGGTGGTTAGCTCAGCTTTTTTAATCCATAGGTTCGTGTCTTTTGCCAAATTTGGGGAATTTCCAGACATAATTTCTTTGACTAGTTTTTTAGCACCACCTTATTTCTCCCCTTCTGGGAATTCAGTGACATGAATGTTAGATCTTACGCTATGATCTCTGGCTCTTAAGGTATTAGGTCCGTAATCAAAGGAGCGAGACTGATACAAAGGGAAGGTCAAGCAAAGCTTTATTTCGCGCCAAGCATCAAGAATCAAACTGACCGGCCAGGGCCGTCTCTTACAAGGAGGCGACCCCTCTGTGCCTTACAGACTGGCTTTTAAGGGCAAAGGTCATGTGGTTGGGCCTAGCCAGGCACAGGTGGCCAATGACACAGAGAAAACTGCACAGTCAGGCTAGGTCACACATAAGTGACCAATTGAGTTACAATTTACCCCATAGTAGGCATTTGAACTATCCTATCACCTTGGTCAGAATCGGCGCCCAAAGGGCGGGGTCCACACACCTTGGTAGCTAGGGAGACAGTATGAGCCCCCACTGATTGGATACCTCCACCAGGCCTGACCCACCCTTGTATTTGGGCTTTGTTACCTGGGACTGGTTTCGGGGACTTGTTTTTAAGTAAGTCCCCTGCGGGGAGCAGCAGCACTTTGGGGAAGGGGGGCAGGGACAGTTTAAGTTTTACTGCATAAACACCACAATGGCTATTCAACCGAAATGGAGCTTTTGGCTAAATAGGCCTATTTAAAAAGGTCCTATTCTTTTTTTCTTTTTTTCAGTGTATTTTCATTACGTTGTTTACATTGGGTAATTTCTAACATTCTATCTTCACACTCATTGATATTTTTCTTTTGTCCTTTCCATTCTACTGAGACCATCCAGTGAATTTTTTTACTGGTTATGCATATATCTCAACTGTAAAATTTCCATTTGATTATTCTTTATATCTCCTAAGATTTTTCCATTGTTAAAAAAATTTCAAGCGTGTATGTAATTACTCATGGAAACAATTTTATGATGACCACTTTAAAATTCAGGGGTTTCCAGATATCCGAATTATGTCAGTGTTGATGTCTTTTGATTGTTTTTCTCCTTCAAATTAGGTTTTCCTGGCTCTTGATATGACCAGTGATGTTCAGTTATATCCTGGACATTTGGGAAGTTATGTTATAAACTTTTGATCTTACTTATATCTATTTCAGAAGAGGAAGGGAGAAGAAGGTTTATTATTTTCAAGTGGGAGTAGAAGTCCAGTTTCTCCCAGTTAATCTCCTTTGACTCCTAGGAGAAGAGTGATCCATTACTGTTAGGTGGCACTGAGATTTCACTGGTATCAACCTGGTTTCCACTCCCCACCCTCAACCCCAGCATTATTGCTCTCTTTGAGTGTTCCACTGACACCATTGTTGAAACAGAAACCTTACCAACATGATGGTGAAAGTTGTAGCTGCCAACTCTGTGCCCTCTGTTATAAGCAAAGAAGGGAAGAAGGAGAAATATCTCATTACCTCTAGGTAGTGCCAAACTACATGATCTTCACAAGGCCTTCACTGACATATTGGAGAGAGTTCTTATTATCATGGAGTGGGAATGAAAATCCTGGCTCCTCACTCAGTCTTCTCTGACACCATTATAGTGGTAGGAGGTTGGAGGAGACAACAAAGAGCAAAGTTGGTCTTTTTCAGGGTGTTTGTGATAAATATATAATGATTTTTGTCTCTAGTTCCTGGCATATAGCTCCTAAAACTCTCGGAATCTCTGGAGTGAGAAGAGTGTCTTTTGTATGGTAGTGAGATGACTGGTAGCTGGGATCCTAAATAGCTTCATGATAGGGATTGCTTACCAGAAAGACAAAAACATGGTTAAAGCGTTAGAACTTTTAACCACAGCCCTGACCTCTAAGGAGGGGAAAGGAGCTGGAGATTGAGTTAATTGCCAATGGCCAATGATTTAATCAATCATGCCTATAATGAAACCTCCATAAAATCCCTCCATAAAATCTTACCCAGAAGTTCTGGGTTGGTGAACACATCAGGGTTCTGAGAGAGCAGTGCTCTAGGAGAGGGCATGGAAGTCCTATACTATCCACCTCATATCTTACCCAACATATATCTTCCACTTTGCTATTCCTAAGTTACATCCCTTATGATGAGCGGGTAAATATAAGTAAAGTGCCATCCTAAGTTCTGTGAATCATTTTAACAGATCCAACCTGATAGAGGGATCACAGGAACCCTCAACTGATAGCCAATTGGTCAGAAGTATTGGTGACAACCTGGGGCCTTGTGACTGGTCCCTGAAGTGGGGTCCATGTTGGGAGCCTGAGATCTTCATATTTAAAATCTGTGCTAGTCACAGGACACCTACTTAAAATCCAGAGAGTTGGACAATTGGTTGATGTAGGGAAAGAAAACCTCACACATATGCATGTATCATGAGCAAAAATAGTTCTATATTTACCTGGGGTATGGCAGTCATGGTCTAAAATTTTTTGTCATGCTAAGTTGCCCAATTTCCTGTTTCTTTGGCTAGTGAGGTTTTTCTTGGGGAAGTTTCTCTGTTCCCATAAGGAGTTATTGAGTTACCATCTCTTCCAGCAACTAGTTCTGGCTATATAAGACTGAAAGAAAACCGATGGAATTCACAATATTGTTCCTTAAATCTTAAAGTACCAGGCACTTGGGTGGCTCAGTGGGTTAAGGCCTCTGCCTTTGGCTCAGGTCATTATCCTGGGGTCCTGGTTTGGAGCCTGTTTCCTTCCTCTCTCTCTCTGCCTGCTTCTCTGCCTACTTGTAATCTTTGTCTGTCAAATTAAAAAAAAAATCTCAAAGTACTTAGGCAGTCTGCCTTCTCTCTCTCTTTCAAAGTCCTCTTATGTTGGTTTTATATATAATTTCCAGGGGTTTTAGTCATATTTCATAGGAAGGAAGAGAAAATTATGTCTATTCCATCTTTATCCAAAATCAGAAGTTCCAAATCAGTTTTAAATATTAAGATTTTTTCTCCTATAGGAGAAAAAAAAGTTTTCCTCCCTACTTGGCAATTTTTTTTTTTTCTTCCTGGATTTCTGTTCCTAATTCTGCAAGGTTGGCTCAGGAACAATTCTTTCATTAAATAACCTCACAAGGTCACCATCACCAGCTGTGACAATGTCTCAGTCATTCCCTTGTTAATAAACTCTTTTCCGAAATCCATTTACACATGAGTCACAGACATTTCCAGCATATGTCGATTAGATTCTCAGCATATGCTGATCAGTTTTCCAAACAGATATTTGGGTCTTCTTGGGTGCTACTGTTTTTTGAGATTTTTTATAACAAGTGACTAATCCAAACTTATTAATTAGCAATATTATTAAAGCCAAATTTTCCAGTCTGTTCAGTCTGTGGATTTGTGGCTTAAAATACCTTCATCCTTCTTCCAAGCACTCTTATGTAGGAGGCTCATGCGTAGCATAAATATCTGAGTGATTCAAATGATGTTTTAGCAAAAGATAGGGCACAGAGTGAAATTAAGAGCTATTGGGGGAGGGTGTCTAATATACCCTGGAAATTTTATATGCATTATCTAATGTATTTTTCAAAATAAAGCCATGACATTTATATATCCATTTTAGGAATGGAGCTTTTGCAAAGTCTCACTATTCATGAAACCCAATTTGGGTTTGAACTCCTGCTGTAAGTAGAGCTAGCCAAGCAGTCCATGGACCATTAGTAGACCATTAGATCAATTTAGTGGGTAGCAAGTTTTTTTTTTTTTTTAAAGTAAAGGGTTTCAGAGAGGAAAACATCACCAGATAGTTCACATAGTAAAAGACAGTATTTAATTAAAGCATAAATTTGTTTCTTATTTTTTTAATTTATGTTGTATATGTGCTGAGTCCTAATGCACAGAATGTGTTTTATAATGTGGTTTATAGTCAAAGAAGTCTGAAGCCATTGTATTAGGTGACTTTTTGAGATGTTTCCAGGCCTTAATCTAAGTGAGATTCTGCTAATACTTTTCCAGGAAAATTCATCATCCCTCAAGAGCAAAATTTATTTGTGTATTTATTTATTTATTTATTTATATTCAAATTTTATTTTTTAAAGCCTCACATGTGTAGTGTAGAATCTCTGGATTAGAATGGAAAGTAGCTGTTTCTATGGCAAAAATTTATGCTACCGTGTAATTCTTTCTCTCTGTGATTTGTATTTGTATGTGCAGGTTTGTTTCAAGTAAGGGTATATTTTGCCGTTTGATTTTTTTTCCCTAATTCAGTGCAGAACTCTAAAACAAGGTGGAATTCTAATCAGGTTCACAATGAGATGTGAATTGAATGCAAAAACTAGGTTCCAGTGGTTGAAAGGGCAGGTTCTGGAGTCACACGGATGCATTTCAAATCCAGACTCTGTCACTCAGAATACTGGACAAAGTACTTCTCAGTTTCCTCACCTGGAAAATAATCGTCATAGTAGCAACCTATTCATCGTGATGATGTTAAGATTAAAATGAGATATATATATATATATATATAAATATATATATATATGTAATTATTATCAAAGGGTTTGCCTTATAACAAGAACTTAGTAACTGTTAGCTATTAGTCTATTACTTGTCAAGTTAAGACATTTGCGAAAACCAGTAATTTCAAAAGAAGTCCTGAACTGTTAGAGGCAGGAAAGGAACCTTTTTCTTTCATGTTAGACTTGTTAAATTGCTCTTTTCTCAGAATATACTAAACAATGAATGAACATTATGTAAATAAGTGCTGGGTGATTTTACATAGAAAAGAGAATGAAATCATGTCTTCCTAGTTTTTGTCTCTTTATTTTCAAATGTCCATGGCTGTACAAATCAGTCCTTTCTGTAATCTAAGTTAACCGACATACTTTGGTGAAGTCAAGAGCCAGAAATTATATAGAAAGCTGGATTTCTCCACTGTCACACAAACCCCAAGAGCTGGCACTCATCTTGAAAATGATTCACATGTCTGAGTGTATCTTTGATGAAAGATACTTTTGATATTGCAGGACAACCTGGAGCCATCCGTGTTCCCCATACAGAAGGGCTCCCTGATCCTCCTAAGGCAGAAATGGGAATCCAGTGATTACCAGAAAAGTGAGTGTTGCCCTGGGGGCAGTCGTTGCAGGCTCTTTCAGCCTCCAGAAAAAAAAATGCTTGAACCCAAAGGAGAGGTAGCGTCAGCACCTGGACCTGCAGATCCCCCTAGTCTGCCCTGCAGCGGCGTAGAAGAGGTGTTAAATGTGGAGCCTGATGGGAAGGACCCTGAGGACAATAGTGACAACTCCAGGGAATCTGGCTGGCCTGAAGTGCTGAAGGAGGATTCCTTGACTGGTCGGCGCAGGATCGAGCGCTTCTCCATTGCCCTTGATGAGCTGAGAAGTGTGTTTGAGGCTCCCAGGAGTGCAAACAGACCAGCTGAGTACTGCCAAAAGGTAAGAATTGAGAGTTGAAATTTACAGTTGACAAGCTAGGCAGCTTGCCTAGCCTGCCACTTATTTCTAAGCATGTACTGGAGAGAGAGAGAGAGAGAGAGAAAGTGTGTGTGTGTGTGTGTGTGTATGCGTGCATGTGTGCGTGTGTATGTTTCTCCTCACCTGTACTCTAGACATGTCTTGAAGCAACTGTGTAATGCTGTGTGAAATATGGCATCCTCTATCATTGACTTCCTCTATGGTCTGTTCCAGTAGGGGCCCAACCTCCTTTCAGTCCCACGAAAACAGCTTTGGTAGGCTATTTCTTTTTGTACATGCCTTGTTTCCATAACTAGGTTGTAAGTTCCTTAGAGGCAGGGGCAATTTCTTACCACTCTCTGTATTCCAGACATCTAACAAATGGTGCTGTGTTTAGTTAGAGCTCAGAGAGGATTATCAATAATGGTGTTGAAATGGAACAAGTGTGGGCTTTGGAACCACAGTGAACTAGATTTTAATCCTAAAACCTGCCATTTACTTCTGTAGTTGCATGACACTTAACCTTGAGAATGCACATGTCTTAATCTGCTGCTTTGCAGGGATATTGTGAGGATCATTGATACTATATTTAAACTACTAGGCATAGAGTCTGGAATGTTTTGTGAGAGGTGATGATCGTGGTTCAGTGATGGTGGTGTACCATCATGTCACATAGGAAACATGTCTATTAACTAAAGAGGACATTTAATCAAATGCAGGAAATAGGATTAGCAACATTATTAATGAAGACCACGTTTAGACATCTGTTTTCAATTAAAAGCAGCTACTGTTTAAACTGGAAGTGCTTGAATTTATTGCACCCATCAGGGTCCTTATGTAAGAGATTATAATTAATTTAATAAAGAATTAATAAATGATCCCAGGTTTTCCAATTAGAAGTGAACTCCATCTTTGTTAATATGTTTTATCTAGTGACACTAATCAGAAAGGTACAGTCCTATCCTTCTTAATAGATAATTAGCACTCACAGGATTCACAGAAATAGAAAATTTTCCAAAATAAATTATTTTGCTAATACTTGTTCCCAGTTTTCCTATTGGGATATATTTAGTATTTACAATGAGACTATTCTTATACCTCAAATAACTCTACCTGATTTATTGCAAATAAGGAATATGAAGTTATGTTTATGAGTGAGGTTATGTTAAAACTAGAGGGTTTTTCAAAAATGCAACTACTTGCCAATCCCTAATTTCAGAACTTTCTTTCCTTCCCTTTTATTATACAAGCACAATCCTTTTTGTTTGTAGTTGGATGTTTAGGAATTGGGGTATACCTGACATAGATATTTACAATGTGACCTATTTTTTGCATTAATAAATTAAAGAAAGTAAAGCCATAGGAAGAGTTTCTATTGAATATCTGTTGATTTTAGTTTAACAATTTTGGACATTTACTTAAGATAATTGACAAAAGAAATGGCCAAAAGTAGAAAAAAATAATTCTTATAAATTACATAATATAACTTATCTCATCTGGAGTAGGGGTAAATGTAATAGTAAGAAAATGAAGCATTAATAAGGGTTTCTGTATGACATATGAGGTTACTATCATTGGTACGGTTTGTGATTTTGGATCTAGTGTCCATAAAAATAATCGTGGAAAGAAACTGATGTATGAAAACCAACATTTTAGGTAGTAAAAATGAAATTTGGTTAGCATGTTTAATACACTTTATTCTAGGTATTCTATGATACTGTGTGATAAAATACTATTTCTTTAAATGTATGAAACATGGATTGTACATTTAGAAATTTCTCATCCACAGCAGATACACATGATTTTTAGAATCTGTTTACATAAATGAGTATTATGAATGTCTACAAAATTCTATATAAATTTCAAAAAGAATTCTATATAAATTTCATATAACTTCTAGAACAAGGCCAAAAAAAGGGGGGGGGGGAAATTTGAGAAGGCAGTAAGGAATTAACTGGCTTTCCTCTAATGGATTATTTTGTACACCATTAGACATGTGAAAAGAATCCTAGTTCAACTCAATTTGAAATTGTATATTTCACATAAAAACATAGTAATTATGTATAAATTAACCATTTGTTTCTATAGATCTTTTTCTTCCTTTTCAGTTCAATTTTGTTATTAATATAAAGTAATGAGGTAATATGTATTTGCATGAATATGCAAAAATATTTTAGTTACTTTATAGCTATGATACTTATAGAGGTTCTCTGTTGAGATTTTGGGGATGTGGGGAAAGATATTCAATGTTTATGATATTAAAAGCAAGGACAGAAAATAATTTTGGATAAGGTTCTTGCAATTTAGTAAATCATCTCAATAATAAACAGTAAACTACATTTCAATGTTGCTGTAGAAGGAAACTCTTCAGCAATAGGTACTTTTTAAGAAAAATTTTATGTAATTATTGTGGTTCAATGTAGAAATGTAGAATCGCTTAAAGTGTGGAATATTTTTTATATATGGATATGTATTTGCAAATATTCATACATATATTTGTTTAAAGCGTCTTCATCAAAAATCCAAGTCCATCTTTTCAGTATATCCTTATTTCATCATTCTTCACTTAATAGCCTTTTGCAAATACTGCCTTTTTTTTTTTTCTCACAAATTGAAAGTTGATGGCAACCTGGGATTAAGCAAGTCTATCAGCACCATTTTTCCAACAGCATTTGCTCACTTCATGTCTCTATATCACATTTTGGTAATTTTTGATATATTGTAAACTTTTTCATTATTATTTTATTTGTTATGGTGATCTGTGCTCAGTGATTATGGCTTGCTGAGATGATGGTTAGTATTTTTTAGGAAGAAAGTATTTTTAATTAAGATATTAATTTTTAATTAAGGTATTATTTTAGGCATAATGCTATTGCACGCTTTAAAAACTATAGTATGGTATTAATATAACTTTTATATGCACTGGAGAATCAAAAAATTTATTTGACTTGCTTTATTGCAATTCTCATTTTGTTGCAGTGGTCTGGAACCAAGCCAGCAATATCTCTGAGATATGCTTGTATTTATTTAAAACTGTTCATTTAAGGATTGTTCTGTTTAGAAAAATATTTGTTAATTGAGGAAAAAAAAAACATAAGAGTCAACATTTTTTTCTAGAAGTAGTCAAGCTCATTTTAAAAAGATGGTATCAATCCCTCAAATATTCAGTGTATTCCAGAGCTTTTTAAGAAACAATTTATCATAATATGATTGCAGTAGAAAATTAGAAATTCTTAAAATAATTTTGTCTAATGACATTTTGTAAATTCCAAAGAGACATAACCTTTTGTTACCATTTCTAAAACACCCTTTACAACTAACTTGAAATGAATTTTTAAACAGAAGGTTTTTATGCTCATAAGGCAGACTGTAATTCACACAGACATAAATTCACAAAGGTATTATTCAAAATAAATGATATAAAACAGGATTTTAAAAGAGTTTTGAAGAACCATAGAATTTTAAGATCATTAATCTTGGAAAGAATGACATACTTTGTAACACCAAGAAATTGTTATTATATAAGACAATGTATCAGTTAGCATTTACCATGTAACAAAACTACCCCAACATTAGCAGCCTGAGACAGTAAGCCTTTATTATTGTTTACAAGTCTCTGGTGAGCTGGGATGTTTATTTGGTCTCTCTCCTACATCTATGGTCAGTTGCCAAGTCATCTGAGATCTGACTCTTTAGTTTGGCTATAGAGCTGGGACAGCTCAGCTCTGTCTCATGTGGTCCGTCCTCCTTCAGTAAGTTGCCTAGATTTATGTACATGCTATAGGAGTTTCAAGAAAGTAGAACTGCATAAGGCCTCTGGAGGCCTGTGCTCAGAACTTACACATCACTTCTCTATATTCTATTTGTCAAAATAGTCACAGGATTAATAATGTGCTAAAGTGGACATGATGGGAAGAATTGCAAACTCACACTACAAGGTAGATGGATATAAGGAAAAAAATAATTATGGCCACTTTGCAGACAATCAACCACTGGCAAGTTTAATTAAATCCATTCAAGAATCAAAATGTTTTAATATATCATGAATTAATGCAAACATCAGGAGGAGAGTCTAACATAAAAAGATCGATGTTGGCAACTATTTGCAGACAAAACTTCTGTCTTAATCTTCTCTTTGACTCAATCCACTAGACTGATAGTAGTTACTGTTCAAGATAGAATACTGGCCTCCCAAAGATGTCCACTTCTCTTAATTCCCAGAACCTGTGAATGTTTTATGTGATGTGGCAAAAGGGACTTTGAAAATGTGATTAAGGAACTTGAGCTGCAGAGATTTTTCTGAATTATCCCAGGTGAAAACAGGGTCTTTATAAGAGGGACGCAGGAATGTCAGAGTGAAAGAGAGTCAGAGAAGGAGTTATGATGCCAGAGAGAGGTGGGAGGGATGCAGGGCCATGACTCAAGGATTGTGGGCAACCTCTAGAAATTGGAAAAGGCAAGGAAACCAACTCCACTCTAGAGCATCCATAGGGAATGTAGACCTACAGACACCTTGACTTTAGCATAGTGAAATAAGTGAAACTTATTTCAGACTTTGATCACCAGAATTACAAGATGATTTGTGTAGTTTTAAACAACTAAGTTTGTGGAACTTTGTTACAGCATTATTGGGAAACTAATACAATTATTTTATAGGCTCTTCAAACATTGTTAAAAATAGTTAGGTCATATGTGATTTTGGACTTTCTTCTGTTCTTCTCCAATGAATATATTCCCATATTTCAAAATTAGATCTTCGACGTCTTTCTATTTGCAGTTGATGATATGAATGCTGGTGATGTTAAGTTATCAGAAACATCAATATATCTTAATTTGGGGTGATCTGTATTTGATAGGAACACCTCATCACTTAAAAGGTGAATTGACCAGAAGAAGAGGAAGTTTGGTAAAGGAGGGAAAGAGAGGGAGAAAGAGAAAGAATATTATAAAGGAACAAATAAACACTAAAACTTTGTGGGACACACTTATTCAAATTTTGTTACATCTGTGCTGATAAAGTTTATGTGGAGCGTATGTGCAATTTTTAGATAAAACCAATTAAACTCTATCTAGTCAGTTCAGAACATCATTTAGATTAACTTAGAGTGGAGAAAGATGGTGTAAGCTCCTCCTTTTTTTCTTTCAAGCTCCCAGTTGTCCATAGAACTAGGACAGTGAGACCAATAAATAAACTGCCCTCAAAGGATCCCACAGTAAATCAGGAATTTCTTGATTCAATTAATTAATTTTGACTTTTCCTATTCATGTCTTTAGACTCCAAATGGTTAATGACCTGATTTTTCACAGTAGGTTACTTAAATGACTCATGTGGTCATTAGGTCATATGGTCATGTGTTTTTCACAGTAGATTACATAAATGACTCATGTGGTCATTAGGTCATATGGTCATGTGTTTTTTATGCACAGTTGTGATCTTTCTCAAAAACCCCAGTCACTTGCACAATTATGTTGAATTTACCTAATGCCCAAAGAGAAACTATTTCTTTTACGTAAGCCCTCCAGTTGACAAAGACCATTCATACATAAGATAGACTAAAAAACAAAACAAAAACACAATTACTGCATTTTAGTTGTGCTGTCTCATAATGCATTGGTTCAATCTATTGTTTAATTGAAGGCTTGGAGGAGAATACGAAGACACAAGACTAAGGGACTATGGACCTACATGGGCATGGCGACGAAATAGGATATAAATAATTAAATATGGTATAGTCTCTAGAGTATGTTATTTTCATTCCCTCCAATAATCAAAGTCTCTGGCTTTTCATTTAATGACTAGTTTGTCATTTCCTACTTTTAGTTTTGCATAAAATCAGACCTTTAAAAGTACAGGTGAATCATGATTGCAGTTTGGCTCCCACTACAAAATCACCCCACGAGATGCTTAAAGTTTCATTTGCTCAGTAAACCTAGGCATGTGGGGACTATGGGATTAATCTAATCTAATCTAATCTCAGAGCAGGAAAGTTTCTTTTCAAGCAGTTACCTGTCACAGCCTTCTGACTCTCTATCTCCCACCCTCCTCTCTAATCAGTGTTTCTGAGATAATTTCTGTCAAGCTTGATGTTTTTTGTAAAAGCACTTAACAGGACAGAGGTTTTTACAGCTTTGAAAAGTATTACGGAAAAAATCTGTCCACCAAACTGAAAATGGCTAATTTTTTTTTCCTGTGGAAAACATTTTAAAGGTTCTTGAAGAAATAAAATATTTTTTCTTTGCCTGAAAAATGGGCAAGTAGTTTTTTTGTAGAACTGAGGTAAATGTTTTAATGAGAAAGATCATTACTTTTTTTTTTTTGAGGGAATATATGGAATCATAATTTTCATTTCCGCATAGAATATAAGAACATAATATTTGGTGACAAGCATCAGTTGAAAGCCTTGGCTCAGCTCCTTCTCCATCATATAAACTTGAGTGAGTTATTTCACCTCATTAATCCTTAATTTTCACATCTATAAAATGAGGAAATTAATACAGCACAAGATTTTTCTGAAGATAAAGTTATATACTACCTGAAGGACAAGAGGTATTTAAGTGGTAGCACCACATAAAATTTAAGAAATTGTAACAATGTAGCACCAAATGTGTATTTTTTCTATTTTGTCTTCTCTGGCATCACTTCTGTAACTTAAAACATGCCTTTGGGAAATTATTTAATCTCAGTGGCTTCTGTTTTCTTACCTATAAAGGTAGAAGCTTACATTCCATGGTTTGTGAAAATAGAAAGGTGCTTTGGGCAAAGAAGACACCCTAGTCTTTTACACAGACCCCACATAGAAGGGTTTTCATTGAATATTCAGTAGAGCAAATGCTAATGAAACTTTCCCACATGAGTTATAACCTCATTTTGAGATGATGAGACAAAGGACAATAATCTGTTAAATTATAGTTTTGAAAGCTTTGTTGAAACCCTAAACAGAGATACATTGCCACCTTCATTGTCCTTTCCAGTTAATAGAGAAAGTCACTGCCACTTAGGGAATCCAAATCCAAATATAAAAGAGATGAAGCTTACATGTTATAAAAGTGTTTATTGTATTTATATCCACACACACACACAAAGAAGAAACTTCAAAGTCACCACAAGGATAGGAATGTTTCATTTTATGCAGTTTTTTCTCAGTGGTGTAATTTGCTTTCATTTGAAATAATATAAGTACTTTGTCCTTTTCACCCATTTATACATTTATTATCTTACTGTCTGTTGTCCAGTGCTCTATGTTAGCTGGGGGGAACAAGCAGCTCTGTGATCTAATAGTAAATTTAAAGCTGGCCTTAAAGACGTCTAGAAGTAACCACCATGTCTTCTCGTTCATGTCTCACAGTGATTTAGGTGGTCACAATATGACATTGTTAAAAAATATAGTAACCACGGAAAGATGGTAAGCAATATTGACTCACCTTCATCTGGGAAAACTTTTGTCAGTTCATGGGTTGGCATTCTTTGACATTTTACTTGGATGACTAAGTGAGAGTTTCACCCTTGTGTTACAGGAATATTGATGCCAGCTCTGCTGCCTCTGTTGTGAACCCACTATTTTTTTTTTTTGCTCATCCTATATTCCCCAGATATTTACCTGACATTTCTATTTACTGACTGAATTAATTTAATGAGCCCCAGGTATGACTTTCTTTGTCCTTCGCTGTTCTCCCTTTGCTGATTTTCATACTTGACCATATTCTTCTGGAGATTCCTTTCACCATAAGGATAACCTAAAGGCGGAAATAAAGAAAAGAAATTGATAAAATGCATTGAAAATGATGATTAAAAGAATTTTGGACTTTGTTCAGAGCTTTTGACTCCATCAAGAGCCATGGAGATGATGTTCCTGTCATGAAAGTTCACCAGCAATCCAAGGGCTATCCTGAAATAAGTCAGCATAAGAATTCCTTTGACAATACCCTGAGAGATAAACTTCCATTTACTGTGGAGAAACCTAGAAGAAACCAACTTAACAAGAGATTAGAGTCAATATCACCAGTAATAAGACATCCTGATATCATGTACCTCCTGATGTGATAAACTGTTCAGGGCAAAGCATCACCCCTGTGGTGTCCTTGTCAACATTATGATTTCAATTTAGTCATGAAAAAAACATCAGATAGATCCATGTAGAAGGGACTCTATAAAACAGCTGGCCATGACTTCAAAAGTATAAGGCCTTGTTGGAAAAGTACTGAGAAACTGCCATAGACCAGAGGTGACCTGATAGACATGACAACTGAAGTGAGGATAAGGTTGCCCACGGAAAATTGGACCATCAAAGAGGGCATTAGTAGGAAAGTAGGTAAAATTCTAATAAGTTCTGATTACTTCCTGATTTCAAAATTGTACTGTGTTTAAGATATTAACCTTAGACGGGTGCCTGGGTGGCTCAGTAGGTTAAACCTCTGCCTTCGCCTCAGGTCATAATCTCAGGGTCCTGGGATCGAGCCCCACATCAGACTCTCTGCTCAACAGGGAACCTGCTTCCCCCTCTCTCTCTCTGCCTGCCTCTCTGCCTACTTGTATTCTTTCTCTCTCTCTCTCTGTCAAGTAAACAAATAAAATCTTAAAAAAAAAAGATACTAATATTAGAGAAAGCTGGACAATTGGTATATGAGAATTCTCTGTAGTATTATAACACTTCAGTAAGTCTAAAGTTATTTCAAAATAAAAAGTTAAATAATTGTTTTGATCTTTGTTGAGGCCTTAGCACCGTGGAGTGGAGTATCATGGTCTGTTTTGTTTGAGTTTTTCCAAACCTAACAGATTATCATTTTATATCCCCTTGTAGAATGTAGTCCTTAGCTTCACACCCCTATACTTCTAAAACCTTGAATGTTTCAGCCATTCCTCTCTGCCTATAATCTGAGGTTCTCTGCAATTAATTATTTTCTTGGCAAGGAGAATTTAAGAAGCCTAATCCGTAGTTCAGAAATTGGGTATGTAGACAGCCTTACAGTTAGGTTTGGATTAAATTTAAATCTCATTTTCACTCACGGAGTTTCACTACATTTTCAGGGTAGAATCACTGTCTTGTTTTTCCTGTAGTCAAAGCTGCTGTTGTTTAGACCCTTAGTTTTATCTTGACTTACATTCTTTCAACTCATTATCTCAAGTTCAAGGAACTCAAGTTATCTCGTGTCTTGAATACAAACTCCGGGAACTATAGTTATCTTTGCCCTTTTGATGCTCATTTGATAGCAAGTTTCAATCTCTATGATACATTATGAGCCCTTTCAAAATGCTTACCCTTTTTTCATGGGATATGGTCTTTTGATGGATTTCTCAATTACTTCGGAAGTTTTGTGTTTTAGTGTTATTTTTTTTTTCCTTCTGTTTTGGACTAGGCCTTTTGGTGGCTAACTTCCTCAGTTCCATTCCTCAACTTCCTCAAGCTCTCCTTTCTGATCTTTCTCGCTGTGAACTGAGCCTCAGGACTGATAGAACAATACCCTCTTTAATATAATTGCCCTTTTTTATTCCTCAGAGTCCTTCATCTGAACTTAGAAGTCTGGAAACTTGTCAGAGTTGAAATTCAGGATATTTAGCATGGAGAAAAGTGAAGGCCCTGATAATCCAAAATGAATATGGCTATCATAATAGTTACAGCCATCCTAGTCCTCTCGTCCTGGACATCAACCAACTTTTGGACATAGAAATCTACCCTTATTTTAGCACCTGCTTAGCACTCACTATATTGTGTATGGAAATCCAATAGTTAATGCATTTTCCTATTTGGAAAGATATTTCTTTGTCTGTTCAATGTGTAGTGGTGAGTGAATGCAATGAGTTTCAAACACCTGAAACAAATTCAAGCTCCATTAATGTTTTTCATCTATACCAACTACCAAATATGATGATTTATGGTACTTAATAGTGTACTAACTTGTTTTATGTCAATGTAAGTCATTTATTGGATGCTATGAGATAAATTGCTCTAAAGCATGGTAATGCATCATAATACATGCAGTTCTCTTCTCCCTCCCCCCATTGGAGAAAACATGTCAGGAGCAAACATTTAAATTAATTAAAATGTTCTGATTTCAACCTTGATTAGATATCAGAATTTTTTTATTAATTATGAAGGTGATATAAAATATTTCCATTTCTGATCAAGATGATTTTATGATTTAAGATCTAATCTCTTTTCCATTTACTTTTATTTTTAAGTGTTAGGAGAATTTTTTTTTTCTTGTGACTTGAAATATATTTGAAATTCTCATAGGAGAGGAAATTCAAGTTATGCACAATAAAGGAAAAACAAAACAAAAGTCAGGGGTTTCACATATATTCTCTTTCTCCCATTCTCTCTCTCTCTCTCTCACATACACACACACACACACACACACACACACATACACAGGCTTTTAATATATTTCATGTTCAAAAGTAAAATAAAAATTTGTGGCATATATATGTGTCATTGTCTCTAAAAAGATCTATATATCCAGGAACAGCAAACAACAATTGTGTTTTTATTGACACATGTTTCAATTCTGCTCTTTGGTTTATAACTATAGTCTTTTTGTAGGGCATATTCATTTCTGAGGTTGTCCCTGAATGCCTCCCCTTGTCCTAACATTGGTCTGCCCCTGGACCACTGGAGCAAGAGGCCCCAGGCTGCTGCTGCTGGCAAGCAAGTAGTAGTATGGAGCACTGAGTACTAGCCAGGTACTGTGCTGAGGGCTCCAAAGACATTACTGTCATTTAATATCCACAGCCATCTTAGCACATAAGAACTATCATAATTCCCATTTTACAGCTACAGGGTAAAGAAGTTAAATGTACCATTGGTACATAATAGAACAGGGATTTAAACCCAACTATCTCAATCCAGAATCCACAATACTAAAATACTACTCTGAATGCTGTCTAGATTCATGTTGTCCATTTCCATACAGGATCTCACAGCTGTTTCTGGTATGAATACATCCCTGATGGTCATAGAAATCACAGTAGCATTTAAATTATGAGTGCCACAAACCACATATTCTCAATTCTAAGGTACATACTTTTTCATACTTTTTAACTCTTTGAATAGCTTAATAAATATTTGTGTGCAAAATAACTTTCACACTAACAAGGAGCTTTACAAAGAAGTGAAAACAATTGGTGACTTATTTGGTAGGAAGAATAAGTGTTATATTGAACTTATTTCTTTCTTCTTTTAGGGACTGGGAGTGGAAACATAGATTAATATAGGGCGACATGACCCCAAAGAAAGATATTTAGAGATATTTGAAGAAAAAGAGAGAGAGAAAGAATTTATTTTAGAGGGGGGAAAAAAAAGAACCTTGGAAGTTTAATACCTGTTAGAAGCCAAAAATTAATTATCCAGCTGATAAAACCAAAGTCTAGACAAAAAGTTTGAGATTTTTTTGAAACCTAAAAGCTGCTAGAAAAGGAATCCAGAGAGGAGGGAGAGAGCAGATCAAGAACAAACAAAAAAATGTAAATTTAATGAACAAGAATGTAGTCTGCTTTTTTCTGTTTTGTGTGCTCCTTTTTAATCCTCTGAATTCCTTACCACTACAGTGCTTAAATTCCTTTACATTTGCTGTGGTATCTATTTTTTTCTCTATATAGGCAATACTGACTTATTTATCTCAAATTTTACTTTTTTAGTTAAATTCTGTCCTCAGTTTTTCAACCTATTCTGAAAAATTGCACCTAGACATTCTTCAACTACCTAAATCTGAGTTCATTATCCTCCACCTAAATCAACTTCTTACCCAAAGCCCTCTATGTACAATGACAACACCTTGTATGCAGTGACCAAGAGTCCTCTCTGCTAGTTTAATTTTTCCTGCTCATTTGTCTTCAACCCCCATTTCTCCATTTCTCTTTTCACTTTTCATTTACCACCTATCCCTTATTACTTCACATCTGACTTATTGCAATACCTTCTCTGATGCCATGATTTATAATAAGAGGTATGTATTTGGTCTTTGACCCCATTCTTGGCACAAATCTTCTAAAACCCTTGGGATTTGCAATGGTAAGAGTGATAAAGATATCTTTTCTTATATCAATGTAGTGACTTTTGGAAAGCCCTCAGGTTGATGGGTAGCTGGTAGGGGAACAAACCATGTGAGTAGAGGGCTAGAAGTTTAAGTACTCCCCTACCAATTTAGGGGGACAGGACAGGGGTGAGAGGTGAAATCAGTTGCCAATGGCCAGTGATTTAGCCAATCATCATTATGTAATGAAGCCTCCATAAAAACCCAAAAGTATGGGATTCAAGGAGCTTCTGGGTTGATGAACATATGGAGATTCAGGGAGAATGGCATGTTTGGAGAGGGCATAGAAGCTCCATGTCCCTTCCCATACATCTTGCCCAATGCATCTCTTCATCTGGCTTCTCCTGAGTTATCTACTTCTATAATAAACCAGTAATCTAATAAGTAAAATGTTTCCTTGAGTTCTGTGAACTGCTCTAGCAATTATTGGAACCAAAGAAAGGAAGAGGTCATGGAAACCTCTGATTTATAGCCAGTCAGTTAGAAGTATAGGTAACAACATGGGCTTGTGATTGACATCTGAAACGGGGAGGTAGGGGGTTGGGAGCAGTCTTCTAGATTGAACCCTTAACCTGTGGGATCTGATGCTCTCTCCAGGTGGATGGTGTCAGAATTGAGTTTAATTATAAGATACCCAACTGATGTTCCAAGAAAACCCCATACACACATATTAGAATTGTGGCTAGGAACCCAAAAGTTCTTCCTTTCTAGTATCTTAGAGTAAACCCCTTTTGTCAAAGCTTGATCTTCTAATTCCCACAGCTGTGGACTTGTGTACCATATCATATACTTACATGTTATATATATGTGTTCTTTTTTATAATGCTCCATTGTCCACTATAGAGTCACTAGCCACATGTGGTCACTTTAAATTAAATTTTAATTAATTACAGCTAAATCAAATTAAAAATTCATTTCCTTTGTCACACGGGCTGTATTTCAAGTTCTTAATAGCTATACATGGCTAGCAGTTACTGAGACAGCATGATACAAAGCATTTCCATCATGGAAGAAAATCTATTGGGCAGTATGCTCTAGTGGCTACTCTGCGGCATTCCAGCGTCTCCAACTGAAATGCTCCTAGTAGTTTCTAAGTGTTCTAGAAATCTTCCTGCTTGTTCCAGACTATATCTCTGCCTTCCCACTTCATACTAATGCCTCAGGTGGAGGATGCCTAACTTTCTCTTTTTCATTTTGCCCCCTAATGCTCTGAGACATTGTATTGTTGGAAGCTATCCAGGCCGCAGTGCCAAGGGATGGAGAAGGTAATGCAACATGAGTCTGCTTACAGTGATTTATTTGCCGTGAATGCTGAGCATGCTATTGGGACTAGTTGTAAGCCTCCATTTGATCCAAAAGAAGCTTCTCAAGAGAGTTTGTTGGAATTTTTTATTCAATGAAAAAATTTTAAAAATCTATTTTCTTCTAGCTCTTGATTTCATGCAGATACTTTTCCAGTGGTGCTATTTTGGACCCCTTTGGGCCTATAGGCATGTTCATTGGCCTCTTTCTTTTCTTTCCCTCTCCATGGTTTTTAACAGAGTGCTAAGCACAAGGTGGGTTTTCTAAGTACCTTGGGAATAGGTGGATGAAAATCTCCCGTTAAAATTTCTTTCATTGTCTGTTATCCAGGTCATGTGAATTAGGATTCCATTCTTAGGATACAGCTTCAAGAAATTTTTAAGCCTACATTACCTATAGTTGTATTCCTTCTGCTCATTTGATGGCAGGGTTTGATAACCTAATGTCTTCCATCCCTTGCATATGGTCAATCTAACCTAAGCAATTTTGTCATTGGTTATGTGCCAGCTTCTCTAGGTTGGACACCCTATCTTACCATTCTATATGCCTTATAGATGACACTAGTGAAATGGTGCAAGAAATAGACACAAAAGAATTATTGCTCTTTTATTTACCTTTCTTAGTCTGAAGTCTGACCTTACTTTGTCGTCAAGCTGTGTCTACCAGCTTCCCAAAGAATAAACTGCCTCACAATTCCTATTTCTTCCATTTTTCTGGCGCATTATTAGACAATGCCCTGAATATGCAGGTAGAAGGTGCTTTCATCTCTATGTTGCAAAGACTCATGGTAGAGCCTACCTCATGATCCTCCCTTCCACCCGCCCACCACCACTGCCTGCTCAGGAAGCCCTTTTATAATGTAATGGGACTGTTATTTGACCTTTTTTCTCCTACTCTAGAAAATTTTAAGTAATAATCAATTATTTCCTACTCTTTTTAAATTACAAAATATTTCAGCTATAGAGAAAAGTCTAAAAATATATTATGCATCTTCTTGTAGCTCTGCAACAAAAATTCAGTGGTGAGCTTATAAAGACTCTCAGGCATTGAGATCCTTTTTGTGTAGGCCACCATGGAATTGAAAGATTTTTTGGCTAGCAAAACACTTCATCTCATGCTAATGTCCAAATTCCCCCTTTTCAATAATATTTGAAGATTTTTGCATGAAACAAGATAAGCTCAACAGGCGCAAGACTCAGAATAAATACTAAATATATGCTGCCCCTACCACATATCCAATAAATAAGCCAACTAGAAAACTAGCTATTTCCTTTGTTTTCTTTTTTTGTTTGTTTTTGAAAAAGGAAACCAAAGGCTTATAGCATATATACCTAAGTAAATGGTTTCTAATACTCAGAGTGAAACATTCATAGATATAGTTGTGCTGAATCATCATATTTTCTTTCTTATTCTTCATCAGAGAATAAAACCAAAGTTTTGGTCCCCAAGGATGTTCAGCATCTGAATTTCTTTGCTTCTAAATGAAAAAATATATAGATAACATTCCTATCATTCCAAAGAGAATGAGGGGGTAGAAATGAAGGAAGAAATTACTGCTAGGAAGCACAGATCCTATTTTCTTGTAATGCCACTAATAATAACTTAGAAGTAGTAGCTAGAGTATAGATGCTGTATAAACAAAAATAAATCTATACCAAATGGTTTTTAATGCTTGAAAGGTAAAAGTAACTGCAAAGTTAAAATCAGTTTACTATAAACAAATTCTCCATAGCAACATATTTTGCCAGAGTTCTCCCTGGAGAACTCATCATTTTCTACTGAGAGAAATTAAGAAGTATAAATTATTCCAAAGAAATTATTCCCATTCCAATATGAACATTACTAATAAGTCTTCTCCCTACATGGGAAGATTATACTGACTTTTAACTAGCAAATGTGGTTCCAAAGTAGCTAATCATTAAAAAACCAGAGACAATCCATTTCCAAAAAGATATGGCAGTTAAAGTGACTGTTGTAGAATGATAAGAATCTCAAAGGAGAAAACTGCCCTCAGATGTCATTGAGTCAACTTTCCTCCCAAGGTTGGTATCTGTATTATATCCCAGACAGATGGCAGCCTAGCTTTCCTTTAAACACTTCCAGTTTCAAAGAATTCATGCTTCAGCAAAGCAGTTCTCTCTATTGTCAAATGGCTCTCTTTCTTAGAAGGTTAATCCTCATGCCGAAGAGAATGTGTCTCCTGGGAACATATACGTTTTGAGTAAGGTTTTGCCCTTTGAAGCAGTACAGAATATTTTCCATTTGCTACTGTGGGAAATGACAGGCTGTGTCTAATCTTGAGGGCTCAGGACACAACTTAGCAGTAGGAGGTGAGGCTGGGATATTCCTGAGTGATTTAGGAAGAGTCAGGGCTAAAGCTACGCATGACAAGGGCACGATATGACTCAGCGGGTTCTGACTGAGGAAAGACAGATGCTCTGAAATCATCCCTCCCTCCAAAAAAGGTTGGCCATTAATTAAGGAGTCTGTGCTGGATAGGTCAGCCAATACATTTATCTTCCTTTGTAGATGTTTTAAAAATTATTGTTTTGTGGTTTTATGTTTTTTTGGTGTTGTTGGTAGATATATAAGAAATACATTAGTAGACACATTTGGGAGTGCCAGCAGCTATGACAGAGACAGATGTCCTTGACTGTTTTTTTGTCCAAGTGTTTCAGGAAGCACTTGGGTTAGAAAGGTAGAGGATTTGACAACTGTGGGTTCCATCAGCATTTTTTTTTTTTTTTTACCTTTCTTGAGTGCAGTTCCTACTTTTCAGAACTGTTAGAACCCTGTGGTGCTGACATAATATGTCCCTGTTAAGGGTTTGCTTTTTCTGGCTAGGCTTCAAACCAAGGCCCTGTAGCAGCTTTATTTGCATAGATAGATGCCAAATGTAGCATTTTTGTCTTTTTTACAGCTACTCTTTTTTGAAAAAAATTTTTTTTTTCAATTTCAGCTTCACTCACAAGCATATGTCTACTAGTTTTTGTTTTGTTTTTGACTGATTGTGCTTGCACATAGCCTCTTCCTTCCCATGACAACTATCATCTCTATCATTACGGGCAGATTAAGGACCCAAGTTGAAGGATAAGAGGCTTCCTAAGTGTTTCTGCTGCTAGAACCCTTTTTGTAGGATGCCAAATAATAGAACATAACCTTTCTTTCAATCCACTCCAACCATGCCACACACCCAGCTCTGTTTCTCAGCATCCAGCTCTGTCTGTGATAATTTTTTTTTTCCAGCTTTACCGACAAACAAAACTTTAAGATATTTAACATGTACAACTTGGTTTGATATATGTGTATATTGTGAAAGGATCAATTAACTTGATCCTTAATTAACATCAAGGATGTTAATTAACATATCCATCACCTTACACATTTACCTTTTGTATATGTGAGAGAGCATTTAAATTCTACTCTCAGCAAATTTCAATTATATAATACACCATCTTCAACTATAGTCACTGTGTCAAATGTTAGATCCTTAGGCCTTATTCATATGATAACTGAAAATTTGTACTCTTGCTAATCTCTCCCTGTTTTCTCCAAGCCCAGCCCCTGGCAACCCCTTTTCTACTGTTTCTTTGAGTTGTTTTTTTGTTTGTTTTTAAGAGTCCATATATATGTGATATTGTGAAGTATTTATCTTTGTCTAGCATATTTTCCTTAGCATAATGCTCTCAAAATTCATCCATGTTTTTACAGATGGCAGAATTTCCTTCTTTCAAAGGTGAATAATTTTACATGCTGTATTTTCTTGTTTCATTTATCCATTGGTGGACACTTAGATTGTTTCCATACCTTGGCCGTTGTGAATAAAGATGCAGTCAATGAACACAGTGGTGCAGATGCTTCTTCAAAGTAATGGTTTTACTTCCTTTGGAGATATAGATCCAGAATTGGTATTGGTGGATCATATGGTAATTCTATTTTTAATTTCTTGAGGAACCTCCATGCTGTTGTCCATAGTAGTTGTACTCGTTTACATTTCCACCAATATATTACAAGAGTTCGTTTTCCTCCACATCCTTGTGAGCATTGGTTATGTATTGTCTTTTTGATAATACCCATCCCAGCAGAGGTAAGGTGATATTTCACTGTGCTTTTGCTTTGTATTTTTCTGGTGATTTCTGATGACTAGTGGCATTGAGCACCTTCTCAGGTACTTGTTGACCATTTGCATGTCTTCTTTGGAGAAATGTCTATTCATGTTCCTTACCTGTGTTTTTAATTGGGTTGTTTTTGCTATTGACTTGTGTGAGTTCCTTGTGATTTTAGATATTAACCCTAATTGGATATGTGTTTTGCAAATATACAATATGTTGCCCTTTCATTCTGCTCATACTTTCCTGTGCTGAGCAGAAGCTTTTTAGTTTGATGTGGTCGCACTTGTTTACTTTTTCCTCTGCTATCTTTGCTTTTGGTGTTAAATCCAAAAAATCATTGCAAAACCAATGTCAAGGAGCTTACTCCCCAAATTTTCTTCAAGGTGTTTTATGATTTCAGTCCTTACATTCAAGTCTTTAATCCCTTTTGATTTGATTTCTGTGTGTGGTGTAAGATAGTAGTCCAGTTTCATTCTTTTGCACATGACAATCCAATTTTCCCAAAACTGTTTATTGAAGAGACTCTCCTTTCCCCAATGTATATTCTTGTCTCCTTTGTCAAAAATTAATTGACTATGCATGCATAGGATTATTTCTGGGTTTTCTACTTTGTTCATTGGTGTATGTCTGTTTGGGGGCAGTACCATATTATTTTGATTACTATAACTTTGTAATATAGTTTTAAAATCAGGAAGTGTGATTCCTTCAGTTTTATTCTTCTTTCTCAAGATTGCTTTGGTTATTTGTGGTCTTTTGTGGTTCCATACAAATTTTAGAATTTTTTTTATTTCTATGAAAAATACCATTGAAATTTTGATAGAGACTTCATTGAATCTGTAGATAACTTTCAATCTAAATTGAAATTTATGATGCCAAGTTCAAGAGTGATGGGAGAATAAGATTACTGCAAGATCTAAATGAGCCATTTTAATTCAGAAATTATTGAGGAGACTATAGAGCTAACATTTAAATGTTGATTTATTTTATCCTTAAACCAAAGGCAAAAACACTTTATATTCTGTCTCTTGATCAACAAATGAAGCTTTCAGTCTATGTTTTAGTATTAAGTATTGTTAAAACTATAATAGCGGGGCGCCTGGGTGGCTCAGTGGGTTGAAGCCTCTGCCTTCGGCTCAGGTCATGATCTCAGGGTCCTGGGATCGAGCCCCACACGGGCTCTCTGCTTGGCAGGGAGCCTGCTTCCCCCTCCCTCTCTGCCTGCCTCTCTGCCTACTTGCGATCTGTCTGTCAAATAAATAAAATCTTAAAAAAAAAACAACTATGATAGTATGTAGGCTTTTCTCTCTTCTTTTATACTTGTCAATACCTGTGTTAGACCTGCTCTACTCTGTGTGTTTTTCTCTATATTAAAAGGATTATAGACTATACTTTCACATATAATAGGTAGTAGCTATATTTATCAAAAATCTTATTAACTCTCCAGTTAGACAGCTGTCAGCCTGCATTCAGTATTGTTCTGTGAAACAACTGAGGGGTGACTTGACATAGGTATTTAATACTTTGGTATAAAAGATAAAAGATTTATATGGTTTTCACTGAGCCATGTAATTCTGTTTCTAAGTTAGAATTTTATTTTTTTACATTATACATTCTTTAAGCTTCTGCAATTACTAGTTGACCAAACATGCATTCGAGAATATCTTTTCCATTGCTAGGTTTATTCTGGAAATTGTGACCAAAAAGGAAATTTATATTATTTTTTGTTTATAGCATATTTAAATTTCTCATCTGTTAGGATTTAATAGATGCTTCAAGCATAATAACTAGCTCAACTCACTTTCTGCAACTGGCTATCTTTAAATAAATACATACCAGTATCATACCAAAAGTATTTATGTATATGTCTGATACCTCCCCCAGTGTTCCCATGGTTAAAGACCATGTCAGCATTTTTCTTGGTGTGCCCAGTGCATAGCAGAGTGATAGGCACAGGGTAAGCATGCAGCTGATGTTTGTTGAATAAACCAATCCATTTTGAAGCAATCCTGTGCCTTTGACAATTATATATATTAGATTTGGAGGATAATAGCCTGAACTTTTTTGTTTTCTGAAGCAGTCTTCTATTATCCCATTTATTTGGGGTTATGTATTTGTTTCTTTCATATTGACAGACAATTCCCAAATTTCTTTATAAAATATTTTTCCTGTCCTACCTACCTCCCTCCATTATTATGACAACTGTAAATAATCTATCATTTTTGAAATCTGGCCGGAACAATAATCTACACATTCATTCCCACCTAAAATGTAGAAAGCTATCTGTCTTTATTTAAAATAGCTACCATTTCAATCAACTGCCAGCTATCATTTTCATAATTGCTGCTAAAAAGAGTCTTTGAGCACTAGTGTCTATTTTGTGGCATTCAAAAGGCACAAGAGGCTAACTGTAATAATCGTTGCTTTTATAACAAATATCCAGATTAATCTGCCTTATATAATAAAATCCTCTTACTTAGGGGCAACTCTGTCTTCTAATACCATATGAACTTTAGTGTTGCATTTGACAGAACAGAGTCCCATTTTGGCATCATTTTACTATTCAAGCTCTGTGAAGAATTTTTTCCTGACATGAGTTATCTTGAATGTTTACTTCCTGCCAAAGAAACACAATCTCATTGTCTCAGAATTTACTCAGAGGAAACATCAGCCTTGTACAGTGTTTTTCATGCTTAAAATGTAGCTCAGGATTCTACAAATAAATAAAACAGCAGCTATCCACTGACCCAGCAGGCAGAGTGCACCAGTCATAATATAGTCAGCAATAGCTCAAAATCTTGAGAATATTGTTTATTTAAATAGTTAACTCTCTGTTGTTCCTGGTAATGGGAGGCAAAGAGAAACATGGCCCACTGAATTGAGAATAAAAGGTTAAAAGATACATGTTTACCATTAGTTTAAAATGTGGTCCTACTGTATTATTTTTCTGGAGTTACTTTCAAATGGGAAAACTCATATTTTAGTTTTTGTATTTCTCTTCACTGCTAAAGACTTCAAATCTAAGGCTCAAAATTAATACCTATGGAAGTGATCAGAGTAGTAACAGCAGAGGAAAGCAATGGCAATTGACGGCTAAGATGAGCATCACTTTAGGTTTATCAAGTCAGTTTCTAGTTTCAATAATGGCATTAGTTTCTTATTGCTGCTCTAACAAATTACCTTAAAATTATTGTCTTAATAAAAAATTACTATCTTATAGTTCTAGATGTCAGAAAGTCCTATATAAGTCTTACTGGGATAAAATCAAAGTGTTGGCAGGGTTACATTCCTTATTGGAGGCTCTAGTGGAGCTTCTTTGCCTTTTTCAGCCTCTAAAAGCAGCCTTTATTACTGGACCCATGGCCCTTTCCTTTATCTTCAAAGCCAGCAAAGCAGGTTGAGTCTTTTTCACATAGCATCAATCTGACCTCTTCTGTCCACCTTTCCACTTTTAAGAACTCTTGATTACATTGGGACAGCCCAGATTCCCCAAGATACTCTCTATTTTAAGGTCATCTGATTAGCAACCTTAATTCCAACTGCAACCTTGATTTCCCTCTGCCCTGTAGCCTAACATATTCACAGGTTCTAAGGATTAGCACAAGGACTCAGGGTCCATTATTCTACCTACCTTAATAATAAAATAACAATCACATTTCAAAATATACATGTGCTTTTTACTTTTATCTTTTCTAATATATTATCTTTTCACTAGATGGACCCTAGCTTTCATCTAGCTATAGAGGAAATTAGAAATTCTAAAGAAGGTTAAAGAACAGCTTTCTAAAAATATACCTTCTGACATTCAAAGTTGGAACTGTTGAAAAGAATTTGTAGAAAAAATTTTTGACTCTGCCTTTAGTATATCAAGGTCCAAGTCTAGAAGAACTACCCCAAAGCTCGTATTACAGAGAAGATATTCCTTCTCTCTACTGCAGAAAAGCCGTGAGTTTATTGCTATAGAGTACAAGTATATAAAATAGGAGAAGTCTAAGAAAGGTTTCTTGTTTCCCAGACTCAAGTAATGTTGGAAAGAAGAAAGGAAAAGATAGGATACAAAAAATGGAGAGAGAAGATGGCATGAAGTCACAGAGGGAGGTATAGGGAGCCAAACTCAAGTGTCATCAGCTCTAAGCACCACTGAGCTCTTGAGAAGAATATGAATTTGGATGACATCAGCTCCAGATGGTCAAGGGACCTGACCCAGTGACCAGATTAGCTAAGGCATATGGTGCCTAGGGACTCTGCTCTGACAGGAGATTTTATGAGACATGCCCTTCCCTGTACACTTAATACCATCAAACTGAAGGAGAGAAGAGGAAGCTAATGAAACTGAGCATCTTATCCAGAGGAGACTGAGCCTTACACAAAAGGATTAATTGGATTATCATAGCAATCTGTGTTTTAAATTAAATAATACTAAAGTTCATTTGGAGCTTATCATAAATTATCAAATTAGTTATGAACAAAACAATAACAATTAGATTTCTGGTCACTTTGCATTTAGATATACACAGAACAATGTAACCCCTTTAAATCACTAGAACTGGTATAATCCTTATCCCAAATCCCTATCTACCGGTTGTTGGGACAGGAGGTAGGCTGAGGATGAGACATCTTAATTTTAGATCTCTTTGTTAAAATTTATCCTGCTTTATTAATATAAGCAGTGTCTCTCTGGAGAATAAAATTCTGCCCCTCTGTGCTCTCATTTCATAATCCTTAATTTCCTTTCTCAACTTCTTTTCAAGATCGTGTCTGCTCTAGAGGGAGAGGAAGAATTTGTTGGGCTTGCTTCTCTGTTCTCCAGGGAAACAGCCCATTTTCTCTGATTGAAGTGTGGCCTGCTGGCCTCTAATGCTATGCACTATTCTTGGCCACTTTGCCAAGAATACTGTTGGCTAAAATAATGTTCAGGGGTACCAATAACCATCTCTCTTCCTGAGTCCACCTTACCCCTCAGATTGTATTGATCACAGATACCTGAGTTCCTTTCATTGAGACTCTAGAGCCAGAACCCCATTATCTATGAAAGGGTCATGTTTTTCTCATTGCAGTAGGCACAATGGGTAATTTCACTGGCTTTCAACTAAATATCTATATCCCATTGGAATGAAGGGAAATTCAGGAGTGCTAGCTACAGCCTTCTGTCTCTGGCCATGCTGTCCTGCTCCTTAATTTGTTTGATGTGTGTCAAGTTGTTACACAATACACTCCATAAAAGTATTCTCTGAAGTCTTTAAATATCAATCAAGAAAGGGTTTTCTGCCCTTCGGTTTTCCCTTACATATCCTATGCTCACCCACAAGATTCCTAGATGGTGGGAATTAGGAATACACATCTACTACTCCATTTATCCTTCCTCCATTACCTTTCTTCTTCTCACTGTTCCTAAGAGTCCCTAACTTCAATGGCTTTCTTTTTTCAAGCAGCATCCTCTTGACTTAAGCTTAATAGTGAGAAGAGTATCAAATTAAATTGTGGTTAATAACAACTAACTCAAAAAATGTAAGCAAACTTGGTACACAGAGGAAAGTTAAACCATCAGCCAATAGGATGGCAAAGTATACAGTTGAACATCGTAAACTACTCTAAAAAGATCGCCAAACTCTGCCAGGTCTTCTTCTCTCTCATTTTCTCTCCTTTTCTATCCATATATTTTTCTTTCCCAGTAATGGTTCAATTCTTTATGAGTGTGAACCATCTTCCACCACATGCTGGTGAATATGACATCTATCCCGTTCATCATGATCATCATGCTGGGAAACAACCTCCTTTACCCAGCAGCTGAGTTTTATATTTTACAACATCTTCCACAAAGAAATACTGACTCCTAGTTCCACTTAAAATTCTAGAAAATATCTCAAGGTCTGGCTTTGATTAAATATCCATTACATTTAAAATGTGGCGAGGGGAAGAGCCAATAAAAGCATGGCTATCAGGAATCCATTCCTGTAACGTGGAACCAATCCCAGAGAAGGGAACATCTGTGAGATGTAACCTGTGAGATGTTAACTGTGAGAGAAGTTAACCTAAGATTACTGCCATGATTTAAAAATGTGGATGCCCTTGGTCCCAGTTCCCTCATGGAATTAAAAGATCCTATTTACATGAAAAATAGAAACAGCTGATAGAATAGAATGGTGGTGAACATTCCACACCTCTCATCTTCCAGCCAAATATGGTTATGCTCAGTAGGTCTCTTTATGAAGGAGGGTTTCTCTGGATGGTCAGTATGAAGTAAACGTCCAAAGCAAGTGTCACCCTTGGGCTATTTTATTATCTCACCATACGTTCCTTAACAGTGTGGAGGGGTGCCTGGGTGGCTCAGTTGCTAAGTGTCTGCCTTCAGCTCAGGTCATGATCCCAGGGTCCTGGGATCAAGCCCCACATCGGGCTCCCTCCTTGGTGGAGCCTGCTTCTTCCTCTCCCACTCCCCCTGCTTATGGGCCACCTGGGTGGCTCAGTGGGTTAAAGCCTCTGCCTTCGGCTCAGGTCATGATTCCAGGGTGCTGGGATCGAGCCCCACATTGGGCTCTCTGCTCAGCGGAGAGCCTGCTCCGCCCCCCCTCTGCCTGCCTCTCTGCCTACTTGTGATCTCTGTCAAATAAATAAATAAAATCTAAAAAAAAACAACAACAGTGTGGAATTAATATTGTGGATGTTCCTTAGAATTTCTACTATTCAATGTAACAGACAGTGAAAAAATTTGCTCCAGTTCTCAAATACTAGATATAACCATAAGCGATAACCATAACCTTTGTAAATACTCTATATCAGTGATTCTCAAAGAGTGTACCCCAATCAGCAGTTTCAGCATCACATATGTACTTATTAGAAATGCAAAATGGGGGGACCCTCCCCATGGCCTACTAAATCAGGAACTCTGGGGTGGGGTAAGCAATCTGTTTTAACAAACGCTCCAGCAAATTCTGGTGTGTGCTAACATTTGGGACCCACTGCTCTGTAAGTCTATAATTAGACCAGGTAAGACATATTTGCCACTGGAATATATCTTCTTGAGAAGTAAGGACCTTAGTATATAGTATTTTGGGATCTTTCCATGTTTATTTGCTATTCTCAACACCCTACTTCCAGTCACATTAAGAATTTTGGCATGCAAAGATTATCTCCTAAATTTAAATTTTATTTTTTATGATACCTTTGAAAAACTAGTCAAAAACTTCAAGTAGCCCCTATTTACTTCTTTTTTTAAATTGACAGGTGTCCATTATTGGGGATTGCAGTATTATTGGAGTATTATTGTGACTGAATCTTTATAGTATTTTACTATAGTATTGTTAGCTTATAGTAATTGTAGTATTGTCAAAATACTATTGAGGAATATTTCTGCCTACTTCTTCCTTGAAACCAGTGCTGTTTTGTGTTTTTTTCATTGTTTTATTCTATATTTGACAGGTTTTTTTTTAAGATTTTATTTATTTATTTGACAGAGAGAGATCACAAGTAGGCAGAGAGGCAGGCAGAGAGAGAGGGGGAAGCAGGCTCCCCCCTGAGCAGAGAGCGCCATGCAGGGCTCAATCCCAGGACCCTAGGATCATGACCTGAGCCGAAAGCAGAGGCTTAACCCCCTGAGCCACCCAGGTGCCCCTATTTGATAGTTTTTAAATCAAAATTTGTCATTCCATCTTTGTATTTAATTTATTGTGTTCATACTGATTTTTAGAAAGAAATGGTGTTTTAGACATTTTAGAAGACATACTTCATTGGTTCTTCTCTTACATTTGGTTTTGTACTTCAAATGATTTCCTTAGTTATTTAAAAATCTGTATTCATTCTTCTCAAATGAATAAATGATTCTCAGTGTTGGCATAGGACAGTTTTTTTTTGTTTGTTTTTTGGGGTTTTTTAGATTTTATTTATTTATTTGACAGACAGAGATCACAAGTAGGCAGAGAGGCAGACAGAGTGAGAGGAAGGGAAGCAGGCTCCCTGCCGAGCAGAGAGCCTGAGGCAGGGCTCAATCCCAGGACCCTGGGATCATGACCTGAGCTGAAGGCAGAGGCTTTAACCCACTGAGCCACCCAGGTGTCCCGGCATAGGGCAGTTTTTAAGATTTATTTATTTATTTATTTGAGAGAGAGAGAGAAAGAGGGCTCAAGGAGAAAGGGCAGATGGAGAGGGGGGAAAAGTCTTAAGCAGACTGCACTGAGTGAGGTGCAGCCCGATCCCACCTTGAGATCATAACTTAACTGACTTAACTGACTGTGCCACCTAGGCACTCTGAAAATTTTTAAGTATGTAGAAATATCTAGTCCTCACTCGAGATCAAATTAAATTAGAATAATTAGTTGTTGGGATATTATTATTGCGAATTATTCTAATTTAACAATGCCCAAATGATGACAATGTATAGCTAAGATTGAGTAGCACAAAGAGGTATTTTCCTTCAGATCCAAGTTCGTCATTCTTCAGAACATTGTTTCCTTTTTTTTTTAAGATTTTATTTATTTATTTGACAGAGAGAGAAATCATAAGTAGGCAGAGCAGCAGGCAGAGAGAGAGGGGGAAGCAGGCTTCCTGCTGAGCAGAGAGCCCGATGTGGGGCTCGATCCCAGGACCCTGAGATCATGACCTGAGCCGAAGGCAGGGGCTTAACCCACTGAGCCACCCAGGTGCCCCCAGAACATTGTTTCCAAGCTGCTATACTAGATCCTATTTTTTGTGTGTGTCAGTAATGGATATTTTCGAGATCTGGATGATATCAGCAATGTCGGTAAGATCTAGATTATGATTAATATAAGGTGCTTCCACTTATTTTTAACTTGATGCATAATGGTCCCCATCAATTTCTCATATGGCATATTTCAGAAGTGCAGGCAATTTTTTGACCACAACATCAAACACACCATTTACACTGGTCTCGAATCTGGCATTTAGCTGGCCAGATCCCCTTCCTCCCTCACACATAATAAGCAACCCTCCTGAAACAGGGTATTGATCACAAAAGAGCTTTTCTTTTTTATTGTCCTTGCAAATATTATATTACTACTGAGAATGAAAGCCAATTGCAGATGTCTTGGATTTCTATTTATAGCATATATTTCAGTAAGTTCGTGGAAAGTACATAATAGGTAAGCAATAAATTGTTGCAGGAGTAGTTTAATGGTTGATACATACCAATATTGAAATCATTTTGAGGGAAAGATACTTGATTCCATAAGGTAACCTTGTATGTATTGTTTTCTTGTTTGTATAAATCCATTTGAATTAGAAAGTTGGAAAAATAGTAACTGATACACTTCTTGACTAACACTAATATGACTTACTGATGGTATTAGCAATTCATTTTAACTTCCAGATGTCAGTTTCCATATCTCTAAAATGATGATCCTCCAAAATTTCTGTAGAAGCTCTTCTGGTTTTCTTATACCACTGCTGCTCTCTTTTCTTCCACTCCAGACATTACAAATAACATTGTATTATCTCAGAACCTTCCTGTTCAAAAAGAGACACTTTGGAATGAGTGAGAAATTTCCAGTTTTCTTCATGTAATTAATTTATAGCTTCATACCATTGTGGTCATAGAGATGCTTGATATGATTTTATACCTCTTAAATTTATTAAGACTTCTTTTGTGACCTAACATATGATCTATCTCAGAAAACATTCCATGTGTACATAAGAAGATTGTACATTCTATTGCTTTTGGATGGAGTGTTCTAGAAAAACATGCTTAGTCCATCTGGTCTCATGTGTCATTTAAGGCTGATTTTTCCTTATTGATTTTCTCTCTGGCTAATCTATCTATTGATGTAGATGAAATGTTAAGAAATAGCTATTGGTGGTAGCAGCAACTATTCTTTTCATGAAATGAGTCTATGAGTCTATGATATGGGGAAATAGTGATTATATAGTATTATAAGAAGAAAGTATAGTGTCAAAAATCATATCTAAAATATATTTTTAGCTATACAAAATTGATTAAGCCAATAGGTAAATATATAAATGATAGATAGAAATACAGATTGCTAGACAGATAGGTGGATTAGAGACAATAGTATCAAAATGCTAACAATAGCAATTTTTTAGAGATTTTTATATTATTCTTTATGCCCCTCTTTCTAAAAATTTTCTGCATGTATATCTTGTATTCCAAAGTAAAAAGTATCTGAAAAAGAAATGATCATCAGAACAAATATTCTATAAAAGAGGAAATCATGAAAACGCATTAGGTTATTTCAGGACAATTATGTGTTTTCCTTTGAGTAGAGAATTTTCCAAATATTATCTTCTATTGATACCAATCTTTACAGGAAGTCCACTAATTAGATGGCACTAGCTTTATGATAAAGATATAATAATATATAATATTACATATTATATATAATATAATAATAAAGGGACAATAATAAGATATATGTCTCTGGTTGTGCTCTCAGTTCTCTCTGAATTTCTAGCCCTTCAAGTTCCTGCCAGTTAATTGTGAAATTTTCCAAAAAGAAGGTATTTATTGTCTTCAGTGGTTAGTATGCACTACTTTCCTCAGCTTGCTATAACTATCTCAGCAAATGAGGCAACCAGTGCTACTACAAAACTCTGTAAGCACCCATGCCCTAGCAAATCTTCTGAAGTTGCCAGAAAGCGCCATGGAGGTAGCAGAGACAAATCCCTCTTACTGTCACTTCCATTCTACATGAAACCATCATGACCCAGTTCAGGTTTTAAAAGCCCATTGACCCTATTGCATTTTGGAATTCTAGGAGAAACATAACTTTAGGGGTCATGCAAAGACCCTTGCAACAATATAACCTTCAATTTGTATAGACCTTGAAGATAAACAGCATACTTTTACAGATATTGTCTCACTTTATTTCTATGAAAATCTTTTGTAGACATTAAAATGCATTGCTTAATATTATTCTTTCCATCTTTTATATAAGCAAAGTGATGCCCTTTGCAATTATAGTCAGTCCAAGGACATGCTTCTAGTAAGTGGTAGAGCCAGCACTCAAATAAGCTGCCAAGTCCAAGATTGTTCGTTATGCTCTTTCCATAAAAATATTGTGTGATATAGCCATAAGCATCAAATTCTATGTATTATTTAAAGACCATTGTGATTATGCATATTTCATAAACTGGTACTGATAAACAATTCCTAAGAGGAGGCAGGAAATGTTAAAATTATTATTTTCAAAACAAGTCTTTCCATTGAAAAGTTCTGCTTTTCACAGCCTCTCATTAGAAAAGATGTATCAGTGTCAGGTATTTTTAAAATGCAAAATAAATGCTTGAAGAGGGGCTGTTTTGAATGTTAAGCTCTAGAGCATCAACCAAATTGCTGACATAAGTGTTAAAAATAATTAACAACATCAAAATATTACCAATTAAATTGAAATTTTCAAATAACATCTCTTGTGTTAGTAAGAAAAAACATTAAAATGTATGTGAATCATTGGGAATAATATCTAAGGAAAGATGAATTAACTTAAATCTGCTTTTATTAAATGTGAATTCAATACCATCAAATACAAATAGATGGGTATCAGAACAACTAAATATTTTTAGCTGAAACATTTCTATGAGAAACATTGTTTTCTTTGTTATTCAGAATGAAAACATTTTTTCTTCAGGATTCACAGGAGAAAAAGTGACAAGTAGATAACTAACTATATACATCATTACCATAGGACTAATAATGTAATTCCTATATATTTGTATCATTTTCTCCTAATTTATTTTAAAAAGTAAAAGAAAGATAATTCAAATGTTACATAATTTATTTTTAAGTCAAATGTTACATAATTTAATTTTAAATATAGTAACTCAATACATAAAAATTTAAAAGAACACTCAGAGTTGACTATCATGAAATGGTTCTGTCTCTCTCTTTACTCTGTCCTTGCTTTAATCAGAGAATTCCTTTGGTCTCACTTTAAAGCCTACTTGGAAATATTACTTCCTTCATAGGATCAGGCAAAAATATTGATTCTTTATAAAAGTGGACCTTTAGGGGTTGTTTTCAACATGTGACCAGATGTGACCATCTATCCTATATACTCTTGACTTCTTACAGCAAACAACATCCTTCTATTTCCGTTCATGTTAAGGTGTGTAGAATAACACCCTACTTCAGGAGTGGGGCAGGTGACTCAGTCTGGCCAAACAGAAGCTCAGTTGTCCTATCTCACAGTGACTGGCTGATGGTAGGCATATGACTGGCCCTGTGCAGGTCTATCAAAATGATGTATGTCCTCTACAGAAGCAATTCAAATTAGAATTTTTGAAAGCCTTTCATTTTAGTCTCTTTCTTTTCACCCTTTCTCCTGATACTCCAAGATGGGTCATTGATGTGATTTTCAGCCTGGGTTTTTTTACCAAGGTAATTTTCCTCTAGAGTAGAGATTCCTTTTCCATCCAGGGCTTGATTTCATGTCCAGTTCAATTATTTCCAGTTTAGAAAAACTCCTGAGCAGGAATCCTTACACACTAAATGCCTTGATGCATATAATTGGGCAAAATTGGAAATAATGAGAAGTGAAATATGGATAATGGCATCCTTTTCTATTTGGCCCTTTGAATTTTTTTCCAACCAAAAATTGAATAATTGGTACAATTAAGGTTGGTGTGAAACCTAATAGTTTTTTTTTAAACCACATTTTAATGCTTATATTTTCTTTACTGGAATCTTATAGGTTACTGATTTCAGTATGCCTTATTTTCTCTCTTAGTTAATATTAATATATACCATTAATGATTATTTTATTTAGAGTATATGTATTTTTGGGTCACCTGGGTGACTCATTCGATTAAGCATCTGCCTTCCGTTCAGGTCTTGATCCCAGGGTCCCAGCTTTGGGCTCCTTGCTCAGCAGGAAGCCTACTTCTTCCTCTACCACTCCCCCTGCTTGTGTTCCCTCTCTTGCTGTCTCTTTTTATCAAAAACAAAAACCTTAAAAAAATAAATGTGTGTGTGTGTGTGTGTGTGTGTGTGTGTGTGTATGTATTTAGATTTTATTTGTTTATTTGACTCCATAGCCATTCTGAAATCTGGGATAGTCACTATGCTGCATTCCTTCTCAGAAAGAGACGCTTTTTAGGAGAGATCATGGGAGTTAATATCCATGTAATAGGAGAGGAGGGACCAAGAGGTGCCTTTAATAACCATGGCTATATCAATTGCATGTTATAGGAGCCTAACTCAAAATAACTTAAGAAAAACAATGTATTTATTTATATAATGGGAATCACAAGTAGTATTAACATTAGATATGTCTCCTAAAGTGAGGGAAACAAAAGCAAAAATAAATCCTCACTTTGGTTCCCTGAGTCCAGTGTCTCTCATGGTTTGTCTCCCTCTCTGATTTCTTCCCATTCAGTTTTCCCTCCCATCTCCTATGGTCCTCCGTGCTATTCCTTATGTTCCATATATGAATGAAACCATATGATAATTGTCTTTCTTTGCTTGACTTATTTCACTTACTGTAATCCCCTCCAGTTCCATCCATGTTAATACAAATGGCGGGTATTTATCCTTTCTGATGGCTGAGTAATATTCTATTGTATATATGTATCATATCTTTATCCATTCATCTGTTGAAGGGCATCTCAGCTTCTTCCACAATTTGACTATTGTGGACATTGCTGCTATGAACATTGGGGAGCACGTGTCCCTTCTCTTCAGTACGTCTGGATCTTTGGGGGTAAATACCTGGGAGTGCAATTGCTGGATCATAGTGTAGCTATATTTTTAACATCTCAAGGAAACTCCATGCTGTTTTCCAGAGTGGCTGTACTAGCTTGCAATCCCACCAGCAGTGTAAGAGGGTTCCCCTTTTTCCACATCCTCACCAACACTTGTTGTTTCCTGTCTTGTTAATTTTTTGCCATTCTAACTAGAGTAAGGTAGCATCTCATTGTGGCTTTGATTTTTATTTCCTTGATGGTTAGTGATGTTGAACTTTTTTTCATGTGTCTGTTAGCCTTTGTATGTCTTCTTTGGAGAAGTTTAAGCACTTTATGTATTATCTCATTTTATTTTTACAAAATCCCTATGACGTAGCTCATCATCATCATCATCATCATCATCATCATCATTATCCTTTTAGTGTTGAAGAAATCAAGCCATTGAGACATTAGTGAATGGGGACATAACAGGTAATAAGTAGCAGAGCTGGGATTTGATTGCATGCCACCTGGGCTGCAGAGAACACATATTGAGTCATCAGACTAGGGTGACTCAAATGCTGCTGGGTCCTGAGGTAGATCCTGGGAAATGTGGGAGCTGGCACCAAAGAAATACTTGACAGCAGGGCTCCTGTGCTTCATCTAGTCAACTCTGCCTATTTCTGCTTCTGTCATTATGTTGATTATATCCCCTTCTACTTGTACTGGCCTTTCAGTCTAGCAAAGACTCTGACCTCCAGCAGGCTCATATTACTGACACCAGGTGATAAAAGACTGTTTGGAGTTGGGTCATCCACTCACTTCCATAATTTGAAGTGAAGCAAGTTTCCCAAGGCAGGAGAACTGGACAGCCTACTGAACAGACAAAAACAAACCTCCACATTCCCCTCTAGCTCCCACTTACAAAAGGTAAGTGGTTTTGCTCTGTTTTTATTCAGTGAATGTTGTTATCCCTAAGAAAGCGTAAAGATAGGACTATGTATCTTACGTGGATTTCCAAATCCATTAAAGGACATTTTAAGAATTTGTTACTCTGGGTACATGGTTCAGGATTTACAAATTTCTTAAGGTTGGTTAAAAGTTCTAAGAGGTTGAAAAATAATGGCTGGGAAAAAAAAGAAACTCAAAATATGTAAATATCTAATTAAATGTTTATAAAAGTAATATATTGGGAAGACAGTGGTAACCCAAATCAACTTATATTTGGGTGGATTTTAGTAGGTTTGGTATAAAGAGGGTAAGTTCTCCAAAAGTAAGAGGGTGTAGACCCCCTGCAAGACTTAACATGGCACCAAAGTACCCAAAGAGGTCAGGAAAAAAGTGAATATTGTCATAACCCAGTGAATTCCATTTGCCCATATCACCTTAAAACAAATATAGCTATTTAAACTTTGGTTATCTTTTCAAAGATTTCTGTCAGATCTCCCACAAATGAGAAACTCTTCATCCTGTCTTGGCTCACAGGGTATTAAAATGATAATTACAATTTCTAGAGCTATTAAATATATTTGTGTTTTGGGGCGCCTGGGTGGCTCAGTTGTTAAGTGTCTGTCTTCAGCTCAGGTAATGATCCCAGGGTCTTGGGATGGAGCCCTGCATCTTCAGGCTCCCTGCTCAGCAGGGAGCCGCTTCTCCCTCTCCCACTCTCCCTCCTTGTATTCCCTCTCTCTCTCTCTCTCTCTCTCTCGCTGTCTCTGTCAAAAAAAAATTTTTTTAAATACATATATTTGTGTTTTTTTAAATGAAAGATCTCGAACTAAGAACAAAATTTCTTCATTATTGTGGTTGAACTTAGAATAGTCTGCACTGTTCAAGTAAAGACTAATATTGAAAATGAGGACTTGGCTTTAGTGTTTGGATGTTAGTTCTTTTTTTTTTTTTTTTTTTAAGATTTTATTTATTTACTTGACAGACAGAGATCACAAGTAGGCAGAGAGGCAGGCAGAGAGAAAGAGACGGAGAAGCAGGCTCCCCGCTAAGCAGAGAGCCCAATGCTGGGCTCAATCCCAGGACCCTGAGACCATGACCTGAGCTGAAGGCAGAGGTTTAACCACTGAGCCACTCAGGCGCCCTGGATGTAAGTTCTAAGAGCACCTTTGCCACTAAGACAAATCATCATTTTGTAGTTCACCTAGACAAGGAACCCAAAGATTTGGGAAGTTTTTAAATATACAGACTCATAAACATTTATGGACATAGATTGATAGACAAGGAATGACTTTCCAGAAAGGGTAAAGATCATGATTTTCACGCAAATACAAAAGTAAAGTGTGCCAAAGATTTTATTGAACTCATTAATTGAAGAGGGAATCAGTAAGAAATTTCAACAAGTGCAAAGAAGAATTCAAAGTACCACATATTAATGATTAAAAAGTACTTAAGTTAATTTACAAATAAATGCAAAACGGGTCAATATTCAAAGAACAATTACCAGATTCCACTGAACACAATTTGCATCTCTATGTGAAAATTTCATTTTCAATGCTATCACTTCTCCACAACTTACAAAGTTGTAAAATAGCTCAAAAACGTTGAAAACACAGCCTCCCCACAGAATCTAGTAACGCTGAAGGGTATGCTAGATACCATGTTTCCATTGGTCCATTTCAATTATTTTATATTTTTTATTAAAAACAAGAGTCTGTCATTAAATAGATATAGATAAAAGAATGGATATATTCAAAGCCAAATAAATGTCAAATGTCAATATCAAATTAATTTTAATTATAAAATAGGTGACATTAAAGCATTTCTGCTTTTGGCAACAATTATCACCTCATTTTTCATAGTTCCCTTAAAACAAGGGTTCTTTGCCTGGGATTTATGGGCAGCATTTATGAATTTTCCATGGGAAGAAATCATTTGCTTTCATCAAAGTCTAAAACAGTGTTTGACACACAGTACTTTAAAACAAATCCTTTGGAAGACAATTTTGAAATATGAACTCATTTATTTAAGTACTTCTTCAAATGTAAAATATATAATAATTCCACTTCAGTATGAAATTTCTTCATATACTAAAAAACAGAATCTTATTTTCAAAAAGAAAAATATTTTAATTTTTATCATATTATTTAATTTTGACATTTATGTTCATTTTGGTTACTTTTCTGTTATTTTTACTTTTTTCAATTCTGTTCCCGGGGCCCCAACACAGGCTTATTTAAATGTGCTGTTTAAAAGATTATTGTGTGGTGGCAGAACATTGTTTCACCTGACTATCTCAGCTATAAAACATGAGGGTAAAAGAGTTAAGAATTTTAGAGAGAATGGGCCAACCACAGTTTTGTTACCTCTGTAGTGTTATTCTTTATAATTCTTTCAACAATTCTTATGTGCTAAGAATTATTATCCTCATTTCATAGATAATGATATTGAGGCCCAGAGGGGTTACACGTTTGCCTTATCAGTTCTTGTTCCAAAGTTTTTCTAATTCTAATATCTGTATACTTTCATCACTACAACATGATGCCTCTTTATTTCAAACTTTCCCTACTCTAATCTGCCAAGAGAAAGTTGTAAAAAAAAAAAAAAGAAAGAAAGAAATAAAAGAAAAGAAAGGGGTGCCTGGATGGCTCAGCAGGTTAAGCCTCTGCCTTCGGCTCAGATTGTGATCTCAGGGTCCTGGAATCAAGCCCCACATCCGCATCCAGCTCTCTGCTCAGCAGGGAACCTGTTTCCCCCTCTCTCTCTGCCCCCTTGTGATCTCTCTCTCTGTGTGTGTCAAATAAATAAATAAAATCTTTAAAAAAAAAAAAAAGAAAAGATCAATAGTGACCATATGTCAAAGATTCATCTAATTAATTAATTGGGAAACCAATAGCAAGACCAGAGAGCAGGTTCAAGAGTACTTGAAAAGCATAGTTTTGTTTAGCCAATAAGGAAAGAAATACCAATGTAAAGATTGTTAGATACAGAATTGGTTGTTATCCTGCCGGGTAATAAAATTAAAACTTTTGGAGTTATCTTTCCTACTAATCCTCCACGTCTAAAATCATACCTCATCAGTTTGTTTTGTTTTCAGATTAACCTCAAACTGTAAAGACATGAAAAACACCTGGGCCCTTATTAGTAAAATAGAATTACATTCTCCAAGAGAGTTAGATGAGAGTTAAACAGATTTATTAGCAAGTACTTCAGCATGATATTAACAAATCAAAGATTTACCAGTTTGCTTTCTTTCCAATTTTGAAATACATTATTATTTTACAGAATATAGTGATTTGAGATTACAGGCTTTGGAGCAAAATCTATCTCCTCCCACCAGCTCTGTGTATTTAAGCAGCTTACTCACATTCTCTGTGCCTTTTTTTCCTAATCCTTAAAATGAGGAATATAATCATGAAATGTACCTTATAGTGTTATAGAAGTTAAAGGAACCTTGTATGTGCCAAATAATTAACTGGTCAAGGTTGAGTATTGAAGCTTGGCTTCATTTTGGTCTTTTAAATTGTTTTTACACGGTGGCCCTCAGCAATTACAGCTTGGGGGTTTTGCTTTTTTGTTGTTGTTGTTGTTGTTTTTAACTCAATTTGTTGTTAGAGACATTCCTTCATTACCTTGGTTTTATTTCGCTATGTCAATACCATGTTGCACTTAATGCTATTAAATTTTATTAACCATGTTTCCACTTGGTTAAATTTATTTGTAGTTGTGTTCATGTTAGTCGAACAGCAAGTATGACTAACATTACTACAAGTAGAATAAACATATTCATGATTATAGGACCAGGTCATCAATCAAGGATTGCCCAAGATTGTTTCCAGAACCAATGCACTAGCATATGTAAAGTTCCTTGAATTTCATATAAAAATGTATCCTACATCGTATTTGTAACAAGGCATTTCTACAGTTTCTTCACTGACCTTGAAACTATAAAATGACTTCATCCGAAGTGTGTACTTTAAAAATCTGGATGGCCTTGTCTCAAATTCATGCTTTTTTCTCTTTTTCCATTTTACTCATCTTTTCCAGCTTAATGTCTTTTAAGGAGTAGAAACTGAACATCAGACTTCACATTTGGTTATAAAAGGATATGTCATCAGCACAAATGGTAGTTTGATTTACCTACAAATAGTTTACAAACCTGATGGCCAGCAGTCCCTTACAATTCCAAGATATTACTCCACATTCAATAATTTAAATTAGAAATGCAAGCCAAATGCTAAAGGTAACATTTGGCAATGTTCTTGATTAGAATATCTGCATGTAGTATTTGTTTATTCAGCAACTGAAGTGCCCTCCCTGGTTGTTTTGCTATTTGAAGAATCTTCATAGAATCTCAAGTACTTGTTGTCACTGAGGCAAAAACTCATTTGCTTCCCATTATAATATCTGCCTTTCCATTTGTGTATTTAATTGTGGTGAGGTCTTGGGAGTAATTTCTGACTTTTATACAAGGAAAAATGAGAGTACACTTGTTACTTTTGACAGCTCACAGATTAAAAAAAAAAAAAAAGAAAATAGGTTGAAGGCTGAATTAAACCCAAAATATAAAAGCCTTAATTAGTGGAAGCATAATTACAGGGAGCTATTGTAGAAAGAAATCTAAATTGTATTAAAATATTTTTTCAACTGATTTTAAGATAGAAAAAGCATGATTTACACTACAAGCAATTTCTCTAAATTACTGCCCATCATTGAATTTCATAAATTAAAACTGAGTGCTAAAATAAAATCTTGTTGCTACCATTCTTTTTGTTTAGCTGAGTTTGGAATGATTTCCCAAAGCATTTTAGAGCTGTAATATTGTATCTTCCTGTTGTATGTGGTGGAAGCTGTCCAATCATTTCCAAGGCCAGGGATATCAGTAATTATCAAAATGTACAGATAATACAAAGCTCCCTCCTTAAAAGGTCATTTGATCAATAAATGAACAATTAATTGTACACACTCAGCAGCATACTTGGTATACCCAGGGATGCTAGGAAGAGCTAAAAATGATGCTTAGATTTTTTTTGTCTCTCCTTTCTTTGGTCCCAAACACTCTCCAAAGAGACATGAATAAACAGGGATATAACAACAAAGAGTAGAGAATGGACGATAACTAAAAACTGTGAGTTATTACTACACAAACAGTTTTAAGTACAAATATCCATGTATTTAAGCATTCATAATGTCCTAATTAAGTATGATTCCTAAACAAAATTATAAGGTAGACTTCCAGAGTTCCTGGAGGTCTGTCATTCCGTAGTTGTGGCTTCTAGTTTTTTAGATGTCACAGGGCAAGTGAAAAACAAAATACACACACCCATAAAATCTGGTCAAGTAGTAAGATTAAGAAAACAACTATAACTCTGTTTTCTCCATTACTTTACAAAATAAAGTGTATACATTTTTTTTTAACCAGGAAGGACACTGTTACAAATGAAGGGAAAGTACTTCTAAGGGGGTTAAAATAAACATCACCTATGAATATATTATACTCTTGTATTGTTTTGTCATTTTGTCATGGATTAGGGAAAATTCTATTACTGACTAAGGTTTATGAATCACTGGACCAGAGGTTACAGTATGATGAATGTGCCATTCACAGTGTAGCTCCAATCTACCTTTCTACTCTCATCTCCTGCAAATTTTACCTATGAGTTCTAAGCTTCAGTACACCGAACTGCTTGTCACACCCCAAAAGATCACATTCTTTGGCATATGCAGACTTGACATCTGATCCCACTGAGAGCTGCTTCATGTCCCTCTTCTATCTGTGCTCACAGGAGAGGCAGAGCGTGATCATAGGATCCTGCTTTGTTCTCAGGTCCCAGCACTTGGCAGTGCGGTATGAGGAAAACCACTTTATCTTCATGTACTTCGGTTTCCTCATCCATAACACAAGGACAGTAACATCGCCTGCCCCATTGGATTGTGTGGATTAAATGAACTGATACAGGAAACTTCGTATGTGTAAGCACATTTTTCAGTTTTCTATTGCTGTATCACAAAACTACCCCAAAATTTAATGGCATAAAACAATGATTCTGAGGTTGACTGGGCAGTTCTTCTGCTCTATGTATATTGTTGGGTCCGTAATCAAAGGAGCGAGACTGATACAAAGCGAAAGTCAAGCAAAGCTTTATTTCGCGCCAAGCATCGAGAATCAAACTGACCAGCCAGGGCCGTCTCTTACAAAGAGGCGACCCCTCTCTGCCTTACAGACTGGCTTTTAAGGGCAAAGGCCATGTGGTTGGGCTGGCCACGCATAGGTGGCCAATGACACAGAGAATTACAATTTTCCCTAAAGTAGACATTTGAACTAGCCTATCACCTTGGTCAGAATTGGCACCCAAAAGGCACCCAAAGAGTGGGGCCCATAATCCTTCGTAGCTAGGGAGACAGTATGTGCCCCCACTGATTGGATACCTCCACCTGGCCTGACCCGCCCTTGTATTTGGGCTTTGTTACCTGGAACTGGTTTCCAGAACTTGTTTTTAAGTAAGTCCCCTGGAGGGGAGGGGCAGGGTCCATCTAAGTTTTACTGCATAAATAACAAAATGGCTATTCAACCAAAATGGAGTTGTTTTGGCTAAATAGGCCCTTACAATATCACCTAGGATCACACCTGGAGCTGCATTCAGCTGCTGATGAACCACGCTGGAAGGTCCCAGAAGTTGTCTCTCACACCTACTGTCAGTCAGATGGCCCCTCCTATTCTTTTTCCTACTGTCCCTCCCACGTGATTTCTTTTTTTTTTTAAGATTTTTTTTTAATTTATTTATTTGACAGACAGAGATCGCAAGCAGGCAGAGAGGCAGGCAGAGAAAGAGAGGAGGAAGCAGGCTCCCTGCTGAGCAGAGAGCCCGATGCGGGGCTAGATCCCAGGACCCTGGGATCATGACCTGAGCTGAATGCAGAGGCTTTAACCCACTGAGCCACCCAGGCGCCCCTCCCACGTGATTTCTTATCCTGCTTTTCCCACATGACCTCTCTCTTGCAGGATATCCTGGACTTCCAAACAACATGACAACTGTGTTCCAAGGAGTCAAAAGCAGAAGGATTAAGCCTAAACTGGCAGACTTCACTTCTGCTGCATTCAGTGGGTAAATGCAAGTCACTGAGGGAGAGTAGAATAGACTTGGCCTCTTTATTTTTTTTTTTTAAGATTTTAAAAAATTTATTTATTTCACGGAGAGAGAGAGGTCACAAGTAGGCAGAGAGGCAGGCAGAGAGAGAAGGGGAAGCAGGCTCCCCACAAAGCAGAGAGCCAGATTCAGGGCTCAATCCCAGGACCCTGAGATCATGACCAGAGCCGGAGGCAGAGGCTTAACTCACTGAGCCACCCAGGCGCCCCTAGACTTGGCCTCTTGATAAGAGGAATGTCACACTTACATAAGAATGGGAGAAATCGTGGGCAATCACCTATGCAGATAAAATAGCACAACACATCATAGAGTTTAGTTAGGATTATTTATAAAATGGAGTTAATGCTTTCTACCCTCTCAGACTCTTATAAGGATTAAATGAAAAAATAAAAAGATGAAAGGCACTGCCATTGTTGTCATTGAGATCCTACTAAGGATTGTTACTTGTAAAGGAATCTCACCTTGACTGTATTTTTGGAAGCTGCTGTTGCAATGGATCATCTCAGCACATGATTCCCACCCAGAACAGGGGCACTGCAGTAAGGAGAGGCCCCCTCTCTTCCTTTCCTCCCTGAGCCCTCAGAGTGTTTCAAGCCCCAGGGTTCTCCTTAATCTTTCCTCTTCATAAAGAGAAAGGTGTAGGAGAGGAACTTGTGTCTCATTTAAAAAAAAAAAAAAAAAGGTGGTTTTATGAAACGATGTCTCCCATAAACATAGAAATGTTGAATGTTCTCTAGAACTTGAATTGAAACATGTTTTTGGTATTGATGGGCTGATTTGAGAAGTTAAGCTTTCTAGTTTGTTCATTTTATTCCTGAACAATTTTATCCCCTAAACATTTTATTCCCTGAATATTTTATTCCTTGGAACAATGATGTTTTGAACCCAAGCTGTTTCTGAAATGGGACCTACAATGTCAAAGATATGAGCTTCCAGACCTAATTTTATGGAGACATAATTTTTAAAAATAGTTAAAAATTATTTGCAGTTCCAATTCATTCTTCTACAAAAAGCCTACACCACTAAACCATTTATAAAGTCTCCATTTCCTGCCAGTCCCTTATCTTTTGAAAACTCTTACCTTTCAAACCAAACCTCTTTGCACTGTTAATGTTCACTCACTTAAAAATGAACAAAATTCACATTATAGCACATCTTAGTTTAGGTAATATCAAGTGCCGAGGTTTTTAACATGCCAGTATTTAACTTCTTAAAGTAATAGATTGAAGGAATACCTTAGGGAGACATAAGAAAGTCCATTCTTCTGGGATTTTTGCAATTAGGACAAACATGTCTAGAATTATACAAATTTCACACCTCTCCACATCCAGAGAGTAGCTTTTTATCACCATGAACACCAATTCTCTTTGGTGATTAATATTAATATTCCCACATGAATTCTTAAATAATAAATTATTACTAGTCTTTGAAAGGCTTAGCTTTTTGCTATAGCAACTTTGATCAGTTAATCATATTTTAAAATATAAAAGAACCTATTTTATTCAACTTTACTCTGTGATTTTTATTCAAACTATCCATAAACTTGGTTCTAAAGTCTGATTTCAAATAAAATTTGAATTCTGGACAATAGCAATGTTTCAGCAACTGTTAAAAAGGACTGCAATTTTATACTCTCAACTAACTTCAGTCAGTATAGGTATAGTAATAAATGATTAAGAAAGGCTCTTGATTTCATTATGGCTACCTAAGTTATATTGTATAGATACAGATAATGTCAAATTCAGCTCTAATATTAAGTATTTCCATAAACATTCTTATGATTACAGATGTTGATAGAGTGATGTCAAGCAACACATGCATGATTTTACAGGAACTAACATTTTTTTTTGTTTTGTTCCCTACACTATCCTACTGGGTCTGCAGCCAGCTAGGGCACTGTGGGACTATACTGTAATATTCCATTCTGTCATGCAGAATGACACTGTTGTGTTCGATACTCTCAATGGCAAATGCATAGTGTACATATCAGATTGCCACTTGCAGAGCCTGGGTTAAGACTCTTGCCTCTTCAAAAGAAAATTCAATAGTATATCAACAGAAATCTAGAACTCTTGAAGGTAGGATATTCCTATTATGTTATCAGGCATATAAACATGTCTGAATTTTTTATTTGATCAAATTAAAGTAGAAGCAACAGATTACAGTTGTCACTTTCCAATTTTATTAGTCTGGCCTTGCCTTAGGAAAGGAAGTAGAATGTTCCATCAGCTCTGAAACCAGTAGATTCTGAAGTGAGGACTCAGAATGTGCACTACCTCCCCAAAGACCCTTATTCCACACACAGCTTCTTTCTATTACAGGACATTAGTAAGGTATTCTTATAGTCTCTCTAATGTTCTCCTTCCTTCCTTCCTTCTTTCCTTCCTTCCTTCCTTTCTTCCTTCCTTCCTTCCTTCCTTTCTTCCTCTATCTAATTCTTGCATGGTGATCGTTAATTGGTCTTTCTCTCCTTCATTTTGCCTTCATTTTTATAAAGGCAAAATGTGATTTTTATTATGCTGATGGGTTTAAAAGCACTATGATATCCCTATATTCAGAAATAAAGAAATAATTTCTCTCACATAATTTATTTTCATATTTTATTTTTTAGTAATATTAAGTAAAAGTAATATTAAGATTAGAAAAGTGCTTTATAAGCCCATCACCCTAGATAACTAATATATTGTTGTGCAATCCTATTAATCTTATGTATGTGTGTAGAGGCTGGCTTCATGTTCCATGGTAGTGTGGGACCATATAAAAGACCATTAGCGGTGCCTGGGTGGCTCAGTGGGTTAAAGCCTCTGCCTTCGGCTCAGGTCATGATCCCAGGGTCCTGGGATTGAGCCCCACATCGGGCTCTCTGCTCAGCAGGGAGCCTGCTCCTCCCTCTCTCTGCCTGCCTCCTCTGCCTACTTGTGATCTCTCTGTCTGTCAAATAAATAAATAAAATCTTTAAAAAAAAAAAAAAAAGACCAAAAACACAAAAACAAAAGAACGCCAATGTGGGGAACC
>ML106375.1:89395-105641 GCA_003697995.1 Taxidea taxus jeffersonii
AGGTCATGATCCCAGGGTCCTGGGATTGAGCCCCACATCGGGCTCTCTGCTCAGCAGGGAGCCTGCTCCTCCCTCTCTCTGCCTGCCTCCTCTGCCTACTTGTGATCTCTCTGTCTGTCAAATAAATAAATAAAATCTTTAAAAAAAAAAAAAAAGACCATTAAAAGAAAAAAAAAACATTTAAGCTAAATGTACAAAGTGTTCTTACTGATCAATGGGAAAATTTATAAATGTACCATAATCTAAAATTATTGTCAAAATGTTAAAAACTTTCCTATAAATTATAAATGCATATGGAAACTTAAAATTAATAAAACATATATATGTTTAGTAAACTGTCATTTAAAGCACTAGAATATTGAGAATTAAAGTGTTTCTATCTTTGTAAAATTTATCAAAACACACAAATGTTCATACTGGTATTATTCATAAGAGTCAAAAATTGGAAACAACTTTAATGTCCATCAGTTGGTAAATGGATAGACAAATGTGGACACAATGGAATATTATTTGGCAATAAAAAACAGCAAATTACTGAAACATGTTACAACATGGGTAAATCTAAAAACCATTATCTAAATGAAAGAAAGAAAATGTTAAGAGACCATATATTGTATGATTCCACTTATATAAAATGTCCAAAAAAGGCAAATCTGTGGAGATAGAAAGATTATTGGTTGTCTCAGGTGGTGGTGGAGGAGAACAAGATTAACAGTAAATGAACATGAAGGATTTTATTGGGGTGAAGGAAATGTTCTTAAATCTTTGAATAGTAATGATGATACAACTTGATGGATTTACTAAAGGGAAAAATTATGAAATTATGCACTTGAACAAATTGTATGATGTGCAAAATATGCCTCAATACCTAAAAAACTTGTTGAATAGAGTTTGAATAGTGATTGTCTTCTTCACATCCATATAATTTATGATACGGAGTGATCATTTTTTCCTATGCCTTAGTAAATTGTCATTCTCCTTTTTCTAAGTAGGATTCAGCTTCTAGGATTTTATCCTTTGCACTGTCAATATTGTGAAATATTTGTGAGCATTTAATTAAATTATAGTAACTAAAATATATTCATATTGAGACTGTGCAAAGCAAAGGACTGCCTGCATTGTGGGATGTGTGTGTGTGTGTGTGTGTGTGTGTGTGTCTATTTGTAATCATTGTTTCATATCGTTTGTTCTATCAGGTGAAATTTGCATTCAGATCCAAGTAACAAATCCCAAGAAAACCTGAGAAAGAGTGGTTTAAACATACTAGGTATTTTTTTGTTTCTGGTTTTTGTTTTGTTTTGTTTTCACATAAAAAAGAAATCCAGGGTAGATAGCTATCAGGAACCCAGGCTCCATCTCTTTATAAAGTCAGCTATCCTTACAAGGTAGCTTTTGTTCTCCTACATTGTTTCATGGTTTCAAGATGGCTGCTCTATGCGGGGCATGACACTGCAGGAAGAAAGGGAAGGGCCAAGGGCAGAATATATACAGATTCCATCCCTTTTTGAAAGATCTTCCCTAGAAGACTGACTCCCACTTTTATCACAAAGGCCAGAAATGTATCACATGACCAGCTCTGGCTGCGTAGCTGTCCAGCCATTGTTTATCTATTTTGAATCTAGTTATATTGTTACTCTTTAGAAATTAGAATTCTCTTAATTAAGAAAAAAGGAGTTTAGAATAGAATTGAATAGGCAACTAATGATATTTGCACATGAAGCATTTTGTAATTTCACTTTAAGGCTTTTATACAGTGTTAGCCATCTTTAAAAGCCTTGTGCCAGAATATTGTATAATATTTGATCAAAGATAGGTATCATTAATCACATATATTTTCATTTTGTTGAGTACCGTATGTGTTGTTGATTTTCTCCTTTTATTTGAAGAGCTCCCTTAATGGTGTTCAAAGGATATTAACATTTTATTTTCTTAATAAAAATATCAATTTGGAAAAGTCATTCTCTATTAAAACTGAAGAAGGAAAAAAATGTAGAAAAATGGTCCTCCCAAAATTTGTATCTACCTTTTCTTAGTCCTTTGTTTAAATTAACTTTCTTCAAACATCGACATTTAAGATAAAAATATCTTTTGTTTTTTTAGTTGTTAGAACTTTAAAAGTTTCATTTTACATACTATTTCCCTAGGCAAATACACGTTAATTTACATTTATGATTCAATAGATGGACTAACCTAGGGCTTAACACTAACAATTATCTTTGTTTCTATGGATTTTCTGGATGCTGCACAAATTGTAAATTTTTTGCTTGCAAGTTTATACACGGTTTCCAAGGATGGGGGGTGGGTAGGCCTTTCTATTTTTTCTTTCTTTCTTTCTTTCTTTTTTTTTCAGCACAGTATGATTCCTAAATGTAGAAGTGTTGAATCTTCTGCTCCGTAGAAAAACTGTGGTCTATTCCTACATATATAGACCCTATCAAGAGACAGTTCTGTGTTGAACAAACCATGTAGACAAACCCATATGACTGATTTAGGTTCTCTTTTGGGACAATTTTTTGTTTGACTGATTTTCACATTAATCACTGGCTTTATAGCTTAACTTTATTTAAGATATGACTCCACAGGCTCCCTGCTCAGCAGGGAGTCTGTTTCTCCCTCTGACCCTCTCTCCTGTCATGCTCTCTCTCTCTCTTTTTCAGGTAAATAAATAAAATCTTAAAAAAAAAAAAAAAGATATGACTCTAGTAAACATTCTGCATTACATACAGCTGATTTCCTTTTGAAATTGTGTTATGAACTTCCTGTGATATGTCTGTTGCTGGCTGGGATTGCTCCCTACTTGCTGAATGTTGATGATAGTTGAGTATAATTACAAACTAATGAAGGGGGAAAATCTTAAGAATCCAATATGATTGGCGATCTTGAAATCTAAGAGTTGTTTATACTTGTCCTTAAAATATGGGCAACTTAGCAAGTTGTATTCTTCTTCAATTAAAATAATAATAAATTTCAATTTGCTGTCTGGGTGTTCCCCAGGAATGCACTGACAGACAAGACCTGCTGACTCTGGGTAAGATGGTTAGATGTATACCAGACAGTTGTGGGAGGTAATCATTAAAAATGCTTGAGGAATTGTATAAGTTAAATACATATATATACAGCAATAACAAAGCTGACTCAGTGGCACGGCAAAGCATTCAGATTTAAAGAAACAGAAACTGAGGGCAGGTTTTGTTTTTCTTTGTACATAGACTTTTAACTGTTTATGAAGGGCATTTGAGAGTTCTCTCCATATGAGCAAAATCAGATTGATGGTTTTCAAGCAAATCTTCTCACTTATACATGGTAGTTAACAGCCATCCAGTCTTGTCCCCGGCACTGCGGTATGTCACCTTGTTGAATTACCAAACAATCTCGTGCCTTAATTTCTCTTATTTAAATTTCTTTTTTGTGAAAAAAAAAAAAAATAGTAGCTGCCTCATAGAGCTGTGAAATTAAATGAGAATATATAGAAAATGCTCAGGATAGGGCCATGGAGTTGGAAGTATTCAGTGTGTGTTAAAATTATTACTATCATCACCATCATTATTATTATTCATTTTTATTTTATTGGGCAGGAAAACATCAAGAATAAGCCATCTGTCTTTCCATGGTGGAATTGCTTCTTGTCATGTCTTTCTCTTCAAAAGTATATCTTCTTGTTCTGGTATCTTAAAAATTAAATTATTTTCATGATAAGTGTATTACCAGCCTTCCATTCACATCAAGTGCTCATAGAATTTCCATGGCAAAAAGTATTTTAGAGGACATCTCTTCCAATCCCCTCTTTGTCACAGAGGGTCAGGAGGACTTCAGCCCAGGCCTTCTGAGTATTACAGTGACGGCTCCACTTTCCATAATGCTTTGGCAGTAACATCTCTGTTTCTTTCAATTTCTTAAAGTTAGAAACATTCCTGAAAGAAAGTGGGGAGTCTCTGTGGTGACTGTCTTCACTCTGGACTCAAGCTATTTTATAATGTATTTTAGTGCTGGTTGTACCCCTATTTCTTTTCGCACTGTCTTTTTTAACATTTATCAAAAGCAATTTAAAAGCAAGAAAGTGCAAATGTCCCTGTGGTAAGAAATAAATCTGAGCCATTTTCTCTGTTCAAACCATGAAAGTTGCCCCTGGAAGCAGCCCGATAAAACAAGGGCTATGGAGACCATCCACGGACTAGTGTAATAATTCATTTTTGTGCATTTGCAATGCTAAAGCTTTACTATGCCATCCTGCAGATACAAGCCAAGAGCAGGAGTGTGATTAGATTTTTAATCCCATTAACTCTAATTGCTTCTCAGAAGCTGTATACTTACAGTATGTGCCTGGTTTTAGAAACGCAGGGGAAAGGGAAAGTGATGAAATATTTCCTTCATTCTGGATGGAAAATCGAAAATCAAGGAAAACAACGCATAGGCAACAAGTTATGGAGAAACGCTGGCAGGTTTTTAACGACCATTTACAATGATTAGATATGCTTTGGGATACAGAAGTCTTCCTGACTGCCCTGAAATTTCGGTGTAAGAGAGCTCATTTCCCTGCTGTTCCTTCCATGGGGTTGGACTTTGACACTGTTATTGTGCTTTTGATAGTTTGCCCACAAATTACTGCACTGAAGACACTGAGGTTCAGAGGTTAAACATCTTCCATTTTGCAGGACGCATTCTAGTGACTGTCTTTGTGATTCCAAGCAAGGTCTATTAAACACACAAAGCTGACCTAGTGGAACTGATAAACACAATTGCTTAAGGAAATGGAGATGAATTGTAGCTGAGGTTTAGGAAAATAGGAAAGCATAATTGAGTAAATTAAAAATAATTTTAAATCACAATTATAATCACGCTTCATTTATTTCTACCCTGCCAGTTTCATGTCTCACGGTCTGTAATTTCAGAATGTTTCAGTGTAGCTAACTTACTGTTAAAAAAATGAGGTTATTAACAAACAAAAGAAAATCCATTTTGTTCTGCAGAATATCTATACATTGTGAGAACACTGTACTCAAAATGGGTTGTTTTTAAGGAAATGGCAGCCTTGGAAGATTTGGCTGTTGGTGGAAAGTGGATACGTTAGTTGAATGATGAGAGAAAAGCCATGAAAAATGAGTGGAAAAGACCCACAACAAAATTTGTCTCATTTAGAGCCCACAGAGCAAGTAGCACAAGAAGAGGAAAAGGGGAAGGAAGGAAGAGAAGAGGGAACATGCAAGCATGTCATTTAGCCTATATTTATGGCAAGGGCAGGTGAATGTTTCAAAATTAAGGGTCCTCAGTCTCCCATCAAGTTCAGTGTGGACCCCCTTTTGCAACCCTCTGCTTTGATGATTTTCATGGCCATATTACTGGATGTTTTCACAAAGGCAAGGGACTGCAAAGATTTGTTTTGAATCCTTACACCGCTCTAAAGAGGGTAAGTTTATAAGGATTTGCTTGACACATCCTTATGAATCTCAGATTAAAAACAACATGTCTTATTGGGGATAAACTTAGTATGAGATCACAGCTTACTCTGAGACTAAGGTAGTTTGCACCACCTATAAAGCAGAGAATTGGGATCAATATCATTTATCCCAATAGCAACAGATATGAGCACGTTTAATATTTGCAAAAGACTTGATAATTAAAGTCAAGTCAGGGGCTTTTATAAGGACTTTATTAGAGAGACTAGATTTGGGTTTAATTCAAGCTCCTTACTTTGAAAGCACTTACTGGCACATTGTAACTTGACCTTTAACTTCTCCAAGCATGGATTATACTCATTGGCAGGACACTGACTTGTGCCCTTTGAGGCATAGTATTTTAGAAAGCTCAGTATAAGCACCATCATTGCATTGGATTGCTGGACTAGCTTAATTAGCATAACATGAATATGAAGAGTGCTGTTAATATAAATTGCCCCTCACAGTCACCCTCTCTGGGGTTCTGGATGGTATCACATGGATTTGCTAGCAAGCTTCCAGATAAGAGTAGGCTGTTTTGCAGAGAGCAAAGTTAACCCTCACTTCTGTGTGAGAGAATCAGAGCCATTAAAAACGATTGTGTTATTTTGTATTAATTATTGCTTAGAGTGTTCTTTCCCTTGGACAGAAAGTGACCTGCCCAGCATCAAAGGGAGCTATTCCAGAGAACACTGAAACAGACCTCATCTAAATTCATTAGGATGGCATCAAATTAAACCCTCAGCATATTTCTTGAAGACTTCAGAATTGATGTCCAGTAAATTTCAGGGCCATGGGGTTGCTTTAAATTGTCTCAATAAATCCAAGTTTGCATTATCAGTTACTTAAAAAAGAGAAAAACAATCAAGAATAACTTCAGCTCTGACAGCTGAATTAGCCTCCAAACAGCTTATATATCTGTTCACTTATTTTGTATTCTATTTAGGAAACAAAGAAATGAAATGAAATATGCTGTATGCAATAAGGAAATATAGCAATAATCTTGATCAAGTATATTTCTTTTTTCCCCAGTTTTGTCAGGAATAGTTATGAGAATTTTACTGTACAAGCTTCAGAAGTAAGGGATTGGAAAGGGGACAAAACATCTACCTTGAAATGTTTCTATTTATAGTGTACCAGATGGCCATCTTTCCTCATTTCCTGAAAAATTCTCTGCTTTTCTCCCATGGAGCAGAACTCCAACTCAGCATACCTGAAATTTCTACCATTAATTTTACTATTTTGGGATAGGTTAACAAATATGCATGTACTATAGCTAACAGAACACATTAAAATACATACAATCATCTACTTTTTCAAAAAAGACTTTCATTGAACACTTGCCTGGTATGGAAAATAAGGATGAATGGGGAATAAATCCAGGAGTCAGTCAGGGATCTTTAGATAGTAGAAGGATTTGAATATGTGCCTGAAGTATGATGAGAGGCTAAAAGGGGATCAATGAAGGATAATGGGAGTTTTTAAAAGGATGAGGTTTGGGGGTGGGGGTTGTTGTCTTCTTCCAGTTTCTTTATGGGGATGCTATCAACATCTTGGGCAGAATAATACATTTAGAATCCCTAGCTCCTGTCACCCACCCATCTTGTAAAGACTGAAAAGTTAAAATATTCACATATTTCCATAAGCCATCCAAACATTGTGGAATTCCAAACATTGTGGAAAATCAAATATTTGTAGAAGATTCAAAGGAGATTTTTTGGAAGACCTAGATCTTGGACTGTGCCTTTGAGACTAAAGATGTTCTTAGCATGCAAAAAATGGGATGGCAAATCCATCTAAGTCTGGGGAACTGCATGAGCAAAACTGCAGGAACTGTATCTATAAAACAGTGGGTGGTCTGTACAAAAGCTTATAGGAGGATAGCATTGTATTGCTTTAGGATGTACTCAGGGCAAATTTATCTCATTAGGACTTTTTTTAACATATGTAATCCAAATTATTTGGGAAGTCAGAAACAATACCTCATAAATATATAAGAGGAAATTCTTAAAGCAATGGATTATAATCATGTTCAAAATTTACTCCAGACTTACTTCAAAAGAAAAATAATCCAGGAAAAAGTAATGCAAAGATTTTTCATGAACTAGATAAAGAAAAATGGTGATATAATAAAGGCATCCTTTGTTAAATTTAATTAATTTGTCACAGGGATGATCCACGGTCAGTAATTTATGGGAAGGGGAGTTATTCTAACTTACTACATGGGATTTTTTTTTTAAAGAGTCTTCTATTTATTCTTTTTATTGGAATAGTTGACATTCAGTGTTATATTAGTTTCAGTTATACAGCATAGTGATTCAACAATTCTATATATTACTCAGCGCTCACCACAGTAAGTGTAGTCACCATGTGTCACCACAGAATATTATTATAATTTTATTGACTGTATTCCCTGTACTTTTCATTTCTGTGACTTATTTTATAACTGGAAGTTTATACCTGTTAATCCCCCTCACCTGTTTTGCCCTTCCTCCATCCCTCTCCCCTCTGGCAACCACCAGTTTATTCTCTGTATTTATGAATCTGTTTCTGTTTGCTTTGCTTTGCATTGTTTAGATTTCACATGTAAGTAAAATTGTATGTATTTGTCTTTTCTGACTGACTTATTTCACTTAACATGATACCCTCTAGGTTTACCCATGTCCGAAATGGCAAAATCTCATTCTTATTTTTCATGGCTAAGTAAGAGTCCATGATGGATGCATGTTTGTGTGTGTCTGGGTATAATATATCATACATCTTCTTTATCCATTCATCTATTGATGGATACTTGCATTACTTCCATATTTTATTTATTACAAATAAATGCTTCAGTAAACATAGGGATGCATATATCTTTTTGAATTAGTATTTGCATTTTCTTCAGGTAAATACCCAAAGTGAAATTGCTGTATCAGATGGTACTTCCATCTTTAATTGTTTGAGGAAACTCTATACTCTTTTCCACAGTGGATGCACCATTTTACATTACCACCAATAGTGCACAAGAGTCCTTTTTCTCTTCATCCTTGCCAAATCTTATTTCTTGTCTTTAATAGTAGCCAATCTGAATGATGTGAGGTAATATCTTATTGTGGTTTTGATGTGCATTTCTCTGATGAAGAGCAATATTGAGCATTTGTGTCTGTTGGCCATCTGGATGTCTTCTTTAGAAGAATGTCTATTCAGGTCCTCTGCCCATTTTAATTAGATTATTTGTGGTTTTTTGAGCTTGTATAAGTTCTTTATATATTTGGATATTAACCTCTTATCAGATATATCATTTGCAAATATCTTCTCCCATTCAATAGGTTACCTTTTTATGTTTTTTTGATGGTTCCTTTGCTGGGCAAAAGGTTTTTATTTTTATGTAGTCCTAAATATTTATTTTTGCTTTTGTTTCCCTGCCTGAGGAGACATACCTATAAATATGTTGCTGAGGACAAGTTCAAGAGATTACTGCCTATATTTTCTTTTGGGAGTTCTATGGTTTCATGTCTCATATTTGGGTCTTCAATCGATTTTGAGATTACTTTTTGTATATAGTGTGAGAAAGGGGTCACTTTCATTCTTTAACATGTAGCTGTCCAGTTTTCCCAGCATCATTTATTAAAAAGACTCTTCAATATTATATATTTTTGCTTCCTAAGTAGGATGCTTAGTCTGATTAAATTCCACTAAATGTTGCTCAAATGTTTTGTCCAGAATATTTGTTATTTTTTAGGAGTTGTAAATTAAAGTAACCTCCAAATTCCTGTCTCAGAACCAGTACAGGCCAATTTTCTTTCTCATATCTTAATATTCTAATGCCAACTACCCAAAAATAAAAATGGGGGCACCTGGGTGGCTCAGTGGGTTAAAGCCTCTGCTTCCGGCTCAGGTCATGATCCCAGGGTCCTGGGATCGAGCCCTGCATCGGGCTCTCTGCTCAGTGGGGATCCTGCTTCCCCTCTCTCTCTCTGCCTGCCTCTCTGCCTGCTTCTGATCTCTGTCTCTTAAACAAATAAATAAATAAATAAAAATAAAAATAAATAAATAAAAATGTAATGAAAAAAGATAAATAAAATTTGTTGAGGAGTGCCTGGGTAATGCAGTTGGTTAAGCATCTACCTTCACCTCCAGTCATGATCCCAGGGTCCTGGGAATCTCTGCTCAGCAGGAAGTAGGCTTCTCCCTCTCCCTCAGGGGCTGCTCTGCCTAGTTGTGTACTCTCTCTCTCTCTGTGTCAAATAAATAAATAAAATCTTTGAAAAAAATAAAATTTGTTGAATGATTTACAAGCAGTGAGAGCCAAACTAGCACTGAATTCATCTTTGGTTTTTTGTATTTCATCTCAACGCTTTTTCCATTCATCCTCTCCATTCATTCTTTCAAGCTGCAGGAGATTCAGAGATGACAAGTCTATCACTTCCATAGAGTTATATGTTCAGCGCAGGGTAGACAAAAATAAGTAAATAAGATAATTTTAAATAGGTAACAACAGTTGTTAATGACAGCAATAAAATGGTATTAAGGATAAAGATATGGGGGAGGAGAGAATGTTTTGCAAGGGATAATCAGACATGGCATGTCTAAGGAAGAAATATCCGAACAGATGTCTCAAAGATAAATGAGCCATCAATGCAAAGATTTTGGTTAAGAGAATTTCAAGTAGAGAAATAAGTTACAGAAAGGAACTAAGGCATATGTGGGATGGTTTAATGAACCTGATGGAAGGAAGGCCAGCCGGGCTAAAGCATAGGAAAGGGGTGTACTCATGGAACAAAAAAGAAGTCAGCGAGGTAAGCAACATCTACATCATGTAGGATTTTGTAATCAGTGGTGAGGATTCTTTATTTTAAAATCAGTGGAAAGTCCTTAAGAACTTTTAGGCAGAGGAAGTTTATGATGATTATGACTAATATAAGGAAAATGGAAACAACCATGTTGGGAAGCAGTTATAATTGTCCAGGTGAAGAGATGGTGTGTTCTAAGGCTAGTGGGGGCAAGAGTAACAAGAAGTGGTTGGACTCAGGATATGTTTTTAAAGTAGATCTGACAGGACTTGCAGATGAAGTGAATATAGAAACCAAAGGAAAGGAAGTAAAGGTAACTGATATGTTCTTGTTAGAGGACATAAGTAGGTTAGGATAAGGATGGTCATTGTGTTAGGCATTATAATTTGATTCTACAGATATGCTAACTCTACACGTATGTATAAAAATTAATTAAACCTTGAATTTTTTACTACAACAGCTCTTCTAGATATATTTAAAATTATATTGTTGACATTTTCAAATTTTTAATTGTATTAATCATATTGTCATTCTGTTAATGTATAAGCAAATTGTTTTTCTTGTAAAGTAATGTAGAAGGATAGTATAATCAGTGAAAGTTAAAAAGTTGAAATTGTATTTGACATAATTGTAAGGCTATCTTATCTAAACCATACTTTTCTTTAAAGAAATGTCAGTGCTATAGGTTCAAATATGAATATGTGATATTATCACCTTAAAGTATTTTTAATTTGATTATCACAAATAGATTTTTAAATGACTTTTTAAAAAAAGATTTATTTATTTATCTTATTGAGGGAAAGAGAGAGTGTGTGAGTGGCACTGGGGGAATGGGGGCAGGTGCAAAAGGAGAGGGAAATATGTAGATACCCTGCTGAGTGTGGAGTCTGCTATGGGACTTAATCTCAGGACTCTGAGATCATGACCTGTGCCAAAATCAAGAGTCAGATGCTCAACTGACTGAGCCACCCAGATGTCCCTGAAGGTTTTAAATGACTTTTAATAAAAAGTAACACTTATCTGCTAAAACACATTGACAAATCAGTTGACTGTAAGTTTGGTCTTGATCTCCTTTTACCATTTGTCCACATACATACCTGTGGCTGTAGAACTATCAGTCTGTTTCTCTCATGTCCATCTTCATAAACCAATTAGACAAAGTGAATACTTTCTTCACCTCTGATTTAGCTGTGTTTGTGTATGTATTTAGCTTTTATATACATTTCAGAAATGTTGGATGATATTTGGGGGTAAGTTGAGTTTGCTTCAGACACCCATCATGACCTCCATGACTCATACCTCTTCTTTCTTCTAGTAGCTCTAAATGATCCACATCTTGCCCACCTAAATGATGCAGGTTAGACTTAATTATGTTATAGCAACAAACAGTATCTGTAAGCAGAATGTTTGGTTTTTGTTCATATTCATACTCATGCTATATATCCACCCTTGGTCACTTGGGAGGTTTTGTTCATTGTAGTCATTAAGAGACATGGTTTACAGAGCAGTAACCCCCCTGATCATTGTCAGTTCACCACCAGAGGGAAAGAGCAGGAAGGAGAATCCTACATATGTCATTAAGTACTGTAACTCAGAGTTGATGAGTATCACTTCTTTTTACAGCTCAGTAAACAGAAATAATCTTGAATTTCAACCAACCATACATGAGATAATTCTAACGTGTGCTTAGAAGACAAAAGTCAGTAATATTTAGTGAATGACTAACCTACCTGCATCATCAACATTACTGCTATTGATAGAGATATAGATACATAGGTAGAGGATAGATAGATAGATAGACAGGAGATAGGTTTAGGTATGGATATGGATATAGATAAATATATATAGATAGATATAGATGTCTCTATATATCTATGTCTATATATTTGCTATGTTGATGTTGGTGTTGCGGGTCAGGAGGTATGTTAGTCATTCACCAAATATTGCTGATGCTGTAGATACAGATGTATCTACCTATCTAGAAAGAGAGCCATAATACCTTCTATTATATATTAGCTTATTATTACACAGTAATTATACCATAATATGCCTGATTCTTGCTTGTCATTAAATGTCTTTCCCTTGTACTCCAGTGGTTTATTTACTTTTATAATTTCACATAGGCATAAATGAGTAAGTTAGGATTTCTACAATATATCAGCAGTAAAAATAAAAGGCAGTACAGGGCTTCATGGATACTCAACAATCATAGATTTATATAAAATTCTCTGTATCCCCAGAAATTTATTATTTTGAATTCTACACAAAACTGTTTAACAGCATTACAGATGAATGGATTAGAGCTATCTGATTTATTAATATTTGGTATTTGCAGATTTGAGTATTTTTTCTGAAGTACATTTTAAACTGGCATAACCACAGAAGTATGGTACTTAAGCAAGGGAGATAAGGCACATTTTATAACAGAAAGATTCTTCTAGCTGGCGAGACTTGTTCATCCAGTCCTTTACTTACAAGTCCTATATTGTGGTTTATAGAGCATTGCAGAGGTTCAGGGCTGTATCCTTGACCTTAGATCTAGTCATACACTCAGATATCAGACAGCAAAGGTCATGTTGTTCCTTAGGCACCTCTGCCACTTATGTATACATCCCTTTTACTTTATTTCTTCCCCCTTCCCTACATCTAACTTTTTGGTACTTTTAATCCTTCATAATTCGACTCCACTTTGAGCCTATCTCTTGAATGAGTTATTGGCCTTCATTTGTTCCATCCAATTCTGCTATTATAAAGAGACAGGTATATAGATTTAGATCATGAAGGTGGGTGATGGAAAAGAGTAAAGGTTCTCATAATGTTCTGATATCAGAGTAAACTATAGATAATAAGAGCAATTATAAACAATGTCAACCTACAGTTTGTGCATATTCCATTTAGCATATATTCTAGCACCTTGCCACTCAGGGTATGGTGTTTGGACTAGCAACATCAGCAATACCTAGAATCCTGTTAAAATCTCAGACCCATCTCAAATGTACTAAATCAGGTGCTGCTTTTTGACAGTCCTCGTGCAATGTGTATGTACTCTAAAGTTTGAGAAACCTAGTTTGTAGACAATATATTACCATGCTCTATGTCTCTCTCCTTTCCAGCTTTGAGTTAAACAAAATGCCACTTTCCATTGCCTTGCCTTTTTTAGTTACAGGAGCCTGATAAATAGGGAGGAAGAAAAAACTCATTTCATCACCCAGTTAAGAAACCATTAAAAAAGTAATAAAATATTTGCAGAAACCCTGTAACAAGTTTTTTTAAAATAATAATTTAATAATAAACTCTTAAGAGTCAAACTTTTCCCAAGTTAAGGAAAAATAGATTACTTTCACAAATTTGAAGTCTTGTTTAGTTGGGAAGCTAACTTTTCTTGAATGACATGAAAGTAATTCAAAGCAACTTTGATGAACTACTTATTACATGTAAAGCCCATAAAGCACAAATTACATATTGCTAAATCATATTGATGTAGATGCTGATCCTGTTTTCCAGCACAAAGTGGTTGAGGTTTCTCTGAAGGAGTATTGAAGGAATACTTTTATTGCTTTAACACAGTGGGTACTACATGATCTGAAAGCTGATATGAAGAAATACATGGTAAAGAGAGACCCCTTTATCCTATGCAAGGAGGACAGAAGTCTTTTGCTCACACAAAATGTTTAAGCATGCAATTTTCTACAAATAACCATATTAAATATTCTAGCTAGGATTGTGACTATAATCAGTGAAACATTTCATTTACAAAGAGCATAGTTTTACCCTTTCAATCATGTCCCACATAACTATAATAGGAAGTAGAAAAGAATTTCATTTACATGATTTTTAAAAAATGACAGTGGTGATTTTTAAGTCACTGAACCTATACTGGTGAAATTCTTCTTTGGTGATAAGCCATTGCACTTCTGTATAAATAATTGCATGTTTTAAGAAAGTCTGACACACACACACAAAAAAAAGAAAGTCTGACACAAATAAACACAATCTGATGATTAAGGATAGCAGATTTTTCCAGAGGAATATATGTAGCTACCATTATAGTAGTTTGTGAGATGAGTGTCTAGAATTCTAAGGAATATGCATTAACCAAATATGTAGATGGAGGTACTAACTATAAGAAATATATGAAAGTAGAATGAGCTTCTTAGGGTCTAATGAGTCTTTAACCAACAAAGGAATTCCCAAAGAGGTACAACATGGAAAACATGCTGGAAGACTTCTCCCAATATGAGAAAAACTCTCCAGTTTTGAGCCTTTTAGATTCTAAGTTTTTAAAATCTTTAACATCAAATCAATATTCTTTTATGATAAAACTGGTATGCAAAGAAACTTAAAAAAAATCTGATCACAAAAAATTAAATGTTATCATCAACGAATATCTGTGAAAACCATACAGAAAACAGTCACAGAATTTGTCCTTTAAGAACATAAACTAGAAAAACAATAACCAGTTTATAAAGGACAAGAAGATTCCAGCTTTCCCTATGATCTTCATGTGCTGCATGCCTCAACCACTTCCCCACTGGCCCCTGATATTTCATTTGCATAGAATCAGGACATTAAAGCTGGAAGGAAACTTACTCATTGGGTTACAAAGCCTTTTTATATAAGAAGAAATAATATGGAAACTGGTCTATATTGTCACCATGTTCTTTTATATTAAGTGTTCTCTGTTTTCAAAAGTATGTGTATATCATGCTAGACAGCTAACATTTAAAGATAAGAAATTTGAATTTAATATTTTCTAATTTTTTTATAGAAGCTGGTGTGGATATTTTTTAAATCTTTTTATAAATACATAATGTATTAGCCCCAGGGGTACAGGTCTGTGAATCACCAGGTTTACATACTTCTCAGCACTCATCATAGCACATACACTCCCCAATGTCCATAACCCCACCACCCTCTCCCTACCCCCTCCCCCTGGCCACCCTCAGTTTGTTTTTTGACATTAAGAGTCTCGTATAGTTTGTTTCCCTCCCGATCCCGTCTGGTTTCATTTATTCTTTTCCTGTCCCCCAAGCCCGCCATATTGCATGTCCACTTCCTCATATCAGGAAGATCATATGATAGTTGTCTTTCTCCGATTGACTTATTTCGCTAAGCATAATACCCTCTAGTTACATCCCCGTTGTCGCAAATGGCAAGATTTCATTTCTTTTGATGGCTGCATAGTATTCCATTATATATATATATACATACATATGTATATATATATATATATATATATATATATATATGCATGCCACATCTTCTTTATCCATTCATCTGTTGATAGACATCTAGGTTCTTTCAATAGTTTGGCTATTGTGGACATTGCTGCTATAAACATTCGGGTGCACGTGCCCCTTCAGATCACTACGTTTGTATCTTTAGGGTAAATACCCAGTAGTGCAATTGCTAGGTTGTAGGGTAGCTTTATTTTCAACTTTTTGAGGAACCTCCGTGCTGTTTTCCAGAGTGGTTGCACCAGCTTTCATTCCCACCAACAGTGTAGGAGGGTTCCCCTTTCTCTGCATCCTCGCCAGCATCTGTCATTTCCTGACTTGTTCATTTTAGCCATTCTGACTGGTGTGAGGTAGTATCTCATTGTGGTTTTGATTTGTATTTCCCTGATGCCGAGTGATATGGAGCACTTTTTCATGTGTCTGTTGGCCATCTGGATGTCTTCTTTCCAGAAATGTCTGCTCATGTCCACTGCCCATTTTTTGATTGGATTATTTGTTCTTTGGGTGTTGAGTTTGCTAAGCTCCTTAGAGATTTTGGATACTAGCCCTTTTTCTGATATGTCGTTTGCAAATATCTTCTCCCATCCTGTCAGTTGTCTTTTGGTTTTGTTAACTGTTCCCTTTGCTCTGAAAAAGCTTTTGATCTTGTTGAAGTCCCAAGAGTTCATTTTTGCCCTTGCTTCCCTTGCCTTTGGCAATGTTCCTAGGAAGAAGTTGCTGCGGCTGAGGTCGAAGAGGTTGCTCCTTGTGTTCTATTCAAGGATTTTCATGGATTCCTTTCTCATGTTGAGGTCCTTCATCC
>ML106375.1:105741-242727 GCA_003697995.1 Taxidea taxus jeffersonii
CCTTACACCACACACGAAAATAGACTCAAAATGGATGAGTCTATTTTCGTGTGTGGTGTAAGGAAATGGTCCAATTTCATTTTTCTGCATGTGGCTGTCCAATTTTCCCAACACTATTTGTTGAAGAGGCTGTCTGTTTTCCATTGGACATTCTTTCCTGCTTGCTTTGTCAAAGATTAGTTGACCATAGAGTTGAGGGTCTATTTCTAGGCTCTCTATTCTGTTCCATTGATCTATGTGTCTGTTTTTGTGCCAGTACCATACAGTCTTGATGATGACAGTTTTGTAATAGAGCTTGAAGACCGGAATTGTGATGCCACCAACTTTTACTTTCTTTTTCAACATTTCTTTGGCTATTTGAGGTCTTTTCTGGTTCCATATAAATTTTAGGATTATTTGGTCCATTTCTTTGAAAAAAGTGGATGGTATTTTGATAGGGATTGCATTAAATGTGAGATTGCTTTAGGTAGCATAGACATTTTCACAATATTTGTTCTTCCAGTCCAGGAGCATGGAACATTTTTCCATTTCTTTGTGTCTTCCTCAATTTCTTTCATGAGTACTTTATAGTTTTCTGAGTATAGATTCTTTGCCTCTTTGGTTAGGTTTATTCCTAGGCATCTTATGGTTTTGGGTGCAATTGTAAATGGGATTGACTCCTTAATTTCTCTTTCTTCTGTCTGTTATTACATGTGAATATTTTTGACAGAAACAGAGCACAAAAATGTTAGAGTAATAATTTAAGACTGATCAACATATAACTTTTAGTTTTTAGTTAACAAAGTAGTTTAATTTTTTAAATGTCAGCTTTAAGGGTCTTAGCTATCTGAATAGTTTATTTGAATCCAGGCAGAGACAATCAAACAATTTATGCTTTCAGATGGATAAATGGTTTCAAAATTAGGGCAATATTATTTGCCAAAGGCAGTTTTTGCCACTCTTGTGTTCCATATTCTTATTTGCAGAGGGGCTTAAATAATAGAGAATTTATTTCTTCACATAACAGAAAAGCTCGAGGCCACAGCAAGTGTCAAGAAGAGTTTTATCAAGTTTCAATTCCTCTCCTTTATAACTCTCACTATTACACACGCTTGTTCCATGTATCTGCTTTATCCTTAGTTCTCATGGTGGATTAAGTTTCCAGAATTTCCTGGGGTTACACTTTTCCTCATTCCCAGTTAATTCCTGGATTGAATAAAATCATTGAACAGAAGTTTGAACACCACTTTGATGAGAACAAATGAAGATGCCAACTTTGGAAACAGTCACAGTAGCAAGGGGAGGGAATGGGATCAACTTCACCCACCTCAAGACTATGATGCCTTGAGCAAAAATTCAAAGGGGTTGAGGGCACAAGGTTCACTGTATAAAGTAAACTTATTCATATCTATCCAATATTTTCCAGCCACAGAGGTTACATGTTTCCATGCATGAAACTAGCATGGCAGAGCTACAGCCTTTAAGTTTAACAAATAGCTATTTATTAATATGAAATGTGATAATCCATTAAAATAATTCAAAAATCCTACTGGGTTTTGTAATGTCTTCTGCAGTATGAATGAAAATAAATCACATTACCAAAAAAAAAAAAAAAATGAAAGAAACAACTTTCAATTTTTATTCCTTTAAAAATGGTTAGAATTCTAAGGCTTTATATATGAATTTTTCTAAAAGTATTTTAAAGTATCCCAACTGGGAAAGCAATTTCATGCTTGCTTTTTAAAGAATCTATTCAAAGAACTCATTAAAACCATTCATTTAAATAATCTCGTGTATGTTCATTATGCTATGTCCTTTGGGAGAAAAAAAGAGAAAGTATGAACTGCTGCCAGAAAGCAAATGAAGGGAACAAATGTGAAATGTAAAAGGTTAGTCCTTCATTAAAATTGTTTAAATAAGCAGCAACTCCCCTTGTACTCTTAAAACCTCTCTCAAGAAACATTTGTACAAATTCAGGACAGTGAATTAAAAGTAGAGATTAAAAAAACCTGGTAGGTCAGTTTCATGAACTGTTAGCATTTGGATCATTTTGCTTTTCAATTTTGGTTCTAGGTGATGGGAAGGGACACTGTCTGTCCACATAATGTGAAATGTTCATGGATAACATGAACCTGAATATTATGAGAGTACTGTAAATGGCAGATTTTAGAAACTTGTATTATGAAAAGCATCTATATTTGACATAAAATCCTTTGCATACTGTATATATATATACTTCTAGGTTAAACTATTTTACCCTTTAAGGTCTGAAAACGTCTTGATGAGAGAGGCATGAATAATCTAAAGCGATTTGGTTTACCTTTTCGGACTAGGCTATAATATGCATTTCTTTTACCTCTAGTTCTTTTTTAAATATGGAAATCACTGTAATTTTACCTGATAGTTACGTATGTCTAAAATGATATCATTTCTTGTCAAGAAATCTTCTTGTTGCATTTTTGGAGGTTTTGTTGTTGTTTCTTTTCCAGTTGAATTTAGTTGAATGTTGGTAATCAACAGAGTAATAACATGACAGGCTAGACATAGTATTTCATTCTGTAGTCAGTATTTTCTAAAAAAATGAGAACTCTTCTCATTTCTGGACTTTATTGGTGTGTAATACATTAGTTACAGCCTCAGCGAATGATATGCACCTGAGGAACTAACAGAAGACATGAACAAGGGAAAAGACACATCATGATATTCAATAGAAATATTTAATTTGGGGACAATGTCAATTCTTTCAAGCTAACATATAAATTAAAAGTGATACCAATAAAAATATCAACTCTATTTTTCTTTGATAGTTTACCAAACTGATTCTGAAGTTCATTTTTAGAATAAATGTACTACCAAAATATTATAAGGGCTTAAAAACAGCTCATAAATGGAGAAATGAAGCTGTATAAAGTCTAGAAACTGAACAAGTACATATACAAGTATATGGTAAAGTGTCATCCCAGTTTTTAGGGGAAAGATAGATCATTTAATATATGTATTTGGACAATGCCATGACCACCTAAATTCAATAGCCTGAATGAGTAAAGAACTAAGGGGAACATTAGGTGAGTTAATTCTACTGAGATTATTTTTCCATATCACATGTTCTCTTTTTTTAAATAATCACTCCAGTCCATTTAATATGCATTACTTATTATGATTTCTGATTTTCATTCTTTTAAAATTATTTTTATTAACATATAATGTATTATTTGCCTCAGGGTACAGGTCCATGAATCATCAGGCTTACACACTTCACAGCACTCACCATAGCATATACCCCCCCAATGTCCTTAATGCAATCTCTACCTTTTAGCATTGAATACAATTATAATTTTACTTTGTTCTATAGTTTCAATCAATCTCTTTCTTCTCCTGGAATATATGCTGCATCAGGGAAGAAATTATGGATGATTTTGCTAATTGTTTTTTAGACCTTAATACGCTGCCTAATTCATAGTAGGAGTTGCTAAATATTTGTTGAATAAATGAAACTAATACGAAAAATCCAATTACTTCTAGGAGATAGTTTGAGGAGAGGAAAAATAAAGGGTATAAATTTAAGCAATTTATTGGGCTCTAATATTAATTTGGGGAGATTTTTAAAATGCAAATATTTTGTTTCATTAAAGCACTCATTACTTCTGATATCTTAGACTTCCTACTCACCCACTTTCTCCCACAAGCTTGTGATTTATGAAGTAGTAAATGAAAAAAAAATTTACTTGCTAGACATAATTAGTCCCCTTTAAATATATTAGACTATAATAATATCATGGCTTTTTTTCAAGGAGGCCATTTTGCAGTGTCTTCTCTAAGTCATTCTACAAAATCAGACATTGACCTACAAGATTGAATATAGGACTATGTTAGAAAACTTAATGAAAACTATTTTGTAGCAATCTCAAATATCCTTAGGAAAATCATTTTTAATTGTCAGACTCTGACAGGGACAGTATTTAAACAACATGGCATACATAGTATTGCAAAAATAGTTAACAGCTTGGGTGAAGGGCATTGCTTCTGTACAAAGGAGTGCTCATAATTAGCATAGTATTTGCATTACATTTTTCATACAAGTAACAGAAAAATACATAATATAAATGGATATAAAAATACAGGATACTTGCTATGGACCGGATGTGTTTACCCAAATTCATATGCTAACACCCTAGGCATGATGGTATTTGGAAGTGGGTGGGGCTCTTAATAGGTGATTAATTTTAGATCAGGTCAAGAGGGTTAGAACCACCATCCCGGGATTAGTGTCCTTCAAAGAAAAGAGTCTCTGTGGAGTGAGATTATATCAGGAATACTCCTGTCTCCAAATGAGGAAGGAGGTTCTTTTTTTTTTTTTTTTTAAGATTTTATTTATTTATTAGTTAGAGAGAGAGCGAGAGAACGAGCACAGGCAGACAGAGAGGCAGGCAGAGGCAGAGGGAGAAGCAGGCTCCCTGCCGAGCAAGGAGCCCGATGTGGGACTCCATCCCAGGACGCTGGGATCATGACCTGAGCCGAAGAAGGCAGCTGCTTAACCAACTGAGCCACCCAGGTGTCCCAGGAAGGAGGTTCTTAACCAGACACTGAATCTACCAGAACGTTGACCTTAGACTTCCCAACCTCCAGAGCTGTGAGAAATGAATGTTAGCTGTTAAAGTCTCCCAGTCTATGATAGTTTGTTATAGCCACTCAAACTGACTTATACAACACCTTTCTGTAGGGCAGATTGATCTCCATATGCATGTGAATAATAAGCAGCTCAGTGATGTTGATGGGGAAGCAGACACCAGCTACTGATTGGCTTAATCTAATCAGGATCTGTACCTGTTACTGGATCTTGTTTTGCTGAGGAAAGGGTTCTCTTTAGGAAGGAAAAGGGAAAAAATACATTTTGGTGGGGCACTGGGGAGTGTGCATTAAAACACAGTTCACATTCTGCAACTCCCACCCATAAGATATCCCTTTGAATAAAAAATATACATTGTAGTAAAATGAAGGCATCTTGAAACTTCATTTAACTATTAAAACAAATAGGTATTCCCTGAAAGGCAACATAAAGGATTTATACAGTCAGAATAGGTTTTTGCATATGCAGATCAGGCACCCTCATTGTGAGTGGGAAACATAAGAAGGGCGGTCTCCAGTCTCCAGGGGACTGTTTTAATCTTTATTCCTCTTTATTGTCATTCAGACTTAGAGTGTAGCTAGCCATAAGGGGGGGAGGGATAAATTCCAGACTAAAAGGGGACTTGTCAAAAGGAGAGTGGCAATTTTTGTAAATCAAATATTTCATGTTCCAGATACCTTAATAATGCTTTCTAACTTTATCATCAACTTGTCTGACATGATGTGAATTTTGAAAGCACATTTCATGTTCCAGAAAGGCTTTACACAACTTTTTGTTTTAGCTTACCTTTTTTTTGTAAATTCTTTAAAGGGCTGAGTGTGTCTGGCTTGAATTATTGCTTCATATCACACCTCTTGCATTTTGTAGGGCATTTTCCTTTTCTGTAAGTTTACCATAATTTGTCAAATGAAAAATTTCTTTAGAAAAGAGAGATGTGATTTATGAATTTGACAGGGAATAGAGTATTTTAAGAAAGAACTATTAAGTAAGAATTAACCGCTTATATGGAAATGTGATGTTTCCTTATTAGAAAATCTTGGGAAATATATTTTGTCTAGGCATAACAAGATTTTCTATTCAACTAGTAAGAGCCTCTGTTCTTGTTTTTTTAACTTTAGGCTGTGTTCCAAGTACCTTACAAACATTGAAGACATAAATGTGGCAACAGTTTCACCAAGTAGGTGTAATTATCCTATCTTTCCAGATGAGTTTGATGTAGGAAAGATGATAGGATTTGAAGCTGACAGTCAAGAAAGAATTCTTGCAACGTCTTTGGTGCAAAAAGGTGATTTTTATTAAAGCATGGGGACAGGACCTGGGGGCAGAAAGAGCTGAATAGGGGTCTTGAGGAGTGGCCCATTATGTACTTTCAAGTTGGGAGGAGGTTTGGGATAGCATAAGTCTCTAAGGAATTTTGAAATCAAGGTTTCAGGACCTTGAGGGGGCTAGCTATTGTTAGTAAAATGTCATTTATTACCATCTAATAAAACCCAAGTCATGAGACCCTTCAGATGGAAATCAGTGGGTCATATGCTTGAGGGATGACTGCCAACACATATCTTGGGGGATTTAGAGATAAATTAGGTTTCCAAAGGAATTTTTACATTTTAAAGTAGGCTTATTGGATCCTGGAAGGGTGGGGGGCAGGCTAAGATTGCCTTTTGCTCTTAGCAAAGTATTAACATCAAGGCAGTTGAGTCCCTAGAGGACTGTCACTCCACCTGTTTCAAGGACTTGTCAATGGGCTGTAGGCAGTAAAGAAATTTAACAATTTTTCTTCTGCCTTTGTTTCCCACATCAAATATATAAAACTAAAATAGTCAATGTATTTGCTCAAAGTCACAGAGCTACAAAGTCTCAGAGCAGTATGCAAACCCAGGTATCTCTGGCTAAAAAATCCAGAATCTCTACAGTGCTCCTCTCTACTCTAGATTCTCACTGAAGCGTGTCCCACAGTAGCTTCAGTAACAGACAGGTGCTTCAGAGCACTGTAGAGTCTCAGTCTCCACCTGAGAAAACAGAATACCATCTTTGTTCTTATAAGTTTCCATTAAAGCTTAGAAAGTGTGCTTTTAGTAGGTCATTTGTGCCATTGAAGACAAACCTTCACCCTAGTAATACAGTGTCTCAGTTATTTCCTATGGATGGGGTAGGAAAAATATATGAAAATACCATAGCATGTCTAACTTTATATATACTTGGATTGTCAGACATGAAACCATTTTGTCTAAACCCCTTATAGAGAAGAAACAAAGACTGAGAGAGATAAAATGATTTGTCCTGTAATCCATGAACATTTTACCAAAGATGAATTGTAGCTATATGTTCATTTCTTAATAAATACTCTCAAAAATACGTTTTTGGATACAGATAGTTGATTCCATTAATTGTCCACTAAGTTGTGGATCTCTCTATAGGTAGTGGTTATTTGTAATACAGAAGCTTATACTTTTATAAAACTGAATTTTAAAATTGAGCAAATGAAGGATTATTAGTGTCAGTAATGGCAGAGTGTCTCACAGAAGACAACTCTACGTCAGATAAAACTTATGAACTTAGGATAAATTATGAAAGACAATATGTAAAGGACCATCAGAGTAACAAATGTAGGTAGAAACTAGAAGATATGTTTCCACTGAGAAAAAGAATAGGCACTGAGAGCAACCTGCGTTTATGTTGCCTTTTCCCTAAGATCACTCTGGTCTGCTCAGCGCAAGTTGGCTAGCTACAAGAAAAACTGCATCCTTACTGGTGTGAGATTTCAAGGACAGAGTTTGTGGAAGACTCCCACTGAAGTAATAATAAAGGAAGTCCTTCAGGTTGAAGAAAAATGATACCAAAAGGAAATTCTGCTCTAGAGAGAAAAGAGGAACATTAGAAATGATAGTATGTAGATTAAAAACAGGACAATTAATTTTTCTCTTTCTTTAAAAAAATAAGCAAAAATAAAACCTCTTAATATGGGGTTCAAAACTCTGTATATATGGAATTATGCTGTCCAAGTTTCCTATATTTTACACAAAGTGGTACAATGGTAGTGTAACCCTAAATAGACTGAGATAAGGAAAATATTGTAAACAGTAGCACTACTGCTAAATAAAAAGTAAAAATTAAAGAGGTAAAGCTAAAAAGAATTGAAACATGCTGTCTACAATGTGATTATATCAAAATAAAGCAGTATAGGAATAACAAAGGTAGAACAGAAGAACAGATTGGACAAATACAAAAATATCGCCAATGTGGTACACCTAAATCCAAATATATCAATAATAACATCAAGTGCAAATGGGCTAAACATTCCAAAAAACAGGAAGTCAAAATAGGTAAATAAAAAAGCAAACTCTAACAATATACTGTCCAACTGAATCATATCTTAAAATAGAAAACATAGGTTGAAAGTCAAAGTACTGAAAAGAGTCACCATGCAAACTTTAGACTCAAGAAAGTTGGTATAACTATATTAGTATCAGACAGGACTTCAAGACAAGATGTGTTTCGAGAGATCAGAAGTACAGTTTCATAATGATTAAAGGTCAATAGATGAATGAATCATAATAATCACAAGTATTTATGCATCTAGTATGTGAAGGAGAGACTGCAGAATTAAAAGAAGAAATAGATGAATAATGGTCACATTTTTTTAACACATTTTTCTCAGAAATTGATGAAAAACTAGAAAAAAAAATTAGGACTTAAGATTAAACAACACTGCTGAACAACTTAACCTAATTGATGTTGTAGAACAATCATCAAGTACAGGATAAACATTCTTAAAGATTGTGTGTGATGTGTTCTCCAAGATACACCATATAGTGAGGCAAAATTTAAATCTAAATAACTTTCAAAATTGAAACCCAATAGAACATATTCTGTGACCTAGCTGATTTAAGTTAGAAAACAAGGTAATTTAGAATGCTAGAGTAATGTTAAATATTTAGAAATTAAAACACACACCCCTGAAAAACAGATATACCAAAGAAGAAATCCCAAGGGAAAATAAAAATTATTTCAAACTGAATCAAAACAGAAACATACATATGAAAAGTTGTGGGATATAAATAATGTAGTTTTTAGAGGAAATTAGAGGCTTTAAATTCTTGTGTTAGAAGAGAAGAAACATCTAAAGTAAATTGTCTACTGTACCACCCTAAAAAGCTAGAATAGAATGAACAAATTAAAACAAGAGTGAGAAGCAGGTAGGAAATTCTACAACTAGAATAGATATCAGTGAAAGAAAATACACAAACAGAAAAAAGTTAAAAAGCAAAGTGTTTTTTTGAAAATATTAGTAAAGTTGACAAACTTAAGATGATTGATCAAGAAAATAAAGGAGAGAATACACAATATCAAGAATGACAGAACATATTATTACAGATCTGACAATATTGACAGTACAATAACAGTATATCATGAGAAACATTTTGCTAATAAATTTGATAATTTTGATAAAATGACAAATTCCTTACATACTTAACTTACCAAAACTGATTCCAAAGAATAAGAAAATATGAATCACTCCATATCTATTATATGCATAGAATTTAATTTGTATTAACACTTTCATAAATAAAACTTTGAGATGTTTTCATTTGTAAATTTTATTAAACGTTTAAAGAGGAAACAACATCAGTCATATACAAACAATTTTACAAAATAGAGGAAGAGGGAACATTCATTTTATAAAGCCAGGATGATCTTTTTTTTTTCTTTTTTTTTTTTTTGGCATACAATTGGGCAGCTGGGTGATATACAAATACCACATACAGTCAAAGTGTATGCTTTGATAATTTTTAAAAAGGTTTTGTTGATTTTAGAGAGAGTGAGAAAGTGAATATAAGCAGGAGGAGGAGCGGGGGAAGGGAGAGACTCTCAAGCAGACTCCACACTGAGCTGGGAGTCTGACATGGAGCGTGATCTCACAATCCTGAAATCATGAACTGAGCCAAAAACCAAAAGTTGGATGCTTAACCAACTGAGCCTTCCAGGAGCTGGATTTGATTAATTTTGAAGTGTGTGTGTGTATAAATTGATCCTTTGTGATCTTTCCTGCCAGCCTTCAATAATCCCCCAATCTGTCACCCCATGCAATGACACATTAGCTTTTTATCACTATATGTTTGCATTTTCTAGAGTTATATACAAGTAGAATCATACAGAATGTACTCTTTTTCTTTCAGCATGCTTTGTCTGGTATATACCCATACTGCTGTTTATAGTAATAATTCATTCCCTTCTATTGGTGAGTAATATTCCATCATTTAGATAGACCACAATTTGCTTATTTTTTTCACCTGCTGATAGACATTTAGGTATTTTCCTTTTTTTTTTTTTTTAACTATTACAAGTAAAGCTGCTATGAACATTTATGTAGAAGTCTCTGTATGGATATAATCTTTCACCCTTTTGGGGTAAATAACTAGAAATAGAATAGTTAGATCATAAATTAGGTGTTTGTTTGTTTTAAAGGAAATTACAACCGTTTTCCAAAGTAATTATACCATTTTATGTTCCCACCAACAGTATATGAGAATTCCAGTTCCTCCACAACCTTGCCAACACTTGGTATGGTCAGTCTTTTTAAATTTAGACATTGTAATTGATGGGTAGTGGTATTACATAGTGTCTAATTTCCCTGATGATTAAAGATGTTGAACATCTTTTCATGTGTTTATTTACCATTTGTCTATTTTCTTTGGTGAAATATTTGGTCATTTGCCCATTTTTTTTTTTTTAAGATTTTATTTATTAGTTAGAGAAAGAAAGTGAGCACAGGCAGACAGAGAGGCAGGCAGGGGCAGAGGGAGAAGCAGGCTCCCTGCTGAGCAAGGAGCCTGATGTGGGACTCGATCCCAGGACACTGGGATCATGACCTGAGCCGAAGGCAGCCACTTAACCAACTGAGCCACCCAGGCGTCCCCATTTGCCCATTGTTAAGTTGAGTTGTTTTGTTACTGAATTTTGAGAGTTCTTTGTAAATTCTTGATACAAACCTTTTCTTAGGTAATTGACTTGCTGATATTTTCCTCAGTCTGTGGCTTTCTCTTTTGTTCCCTTGTGTCTTTTGAAAAGCTGTTCTTCATTTTGATTAAGTCCAGTTTTCATTTTTTTTCTTCTCCTTTGGTGTAGATGAAATAAAAGTAAAAAACAGATGTGAATACCTGAAGCTGACCTGGGACTTGTATAGAGAATAGAAAAAGGATTTGCATAAAGCAATAATTAAAACAAAACAACTCATTAAGAATTTGTTGAAGATTTGAACACATACTTAAAAAATATGTTCACCATTATTAGTCAGGGAAGTCCAAATTAAAACTATGAGATACCAAAATATTGAGATATCACTATGTACTTAACAGAATAACTAAAATTAATATGACTGATAACACTGAATGTTGGTGGGGATATATAGCAACTTAGTCACTGACATACAGAAAGTTAACCGTATATTTGCACTATCAAACAGGAATTTCACTCCCAGGTATGATAAATGAAGATAAATGAAAACATGACCACAGGGATGTTAATGGAAGCTTTATTCAAAAGAGTCCCATTTTGGGAATTACTCAAATATGCATCAACAAGAGAATGCATAAACAAATTACGGTATATCCATATAATTGAATGCTACTCAGCAATTAAAAGAAAGTACTAATGCATACAGCAACATGAATAAATCATATAATTTTATCCTAGGCAATAGAAGGAAGATTACAAAAAATGCATATTCTTTCATATGAAGTTTAAGGATAGGCAAAATAAAGCTATGGTGATAGAAATCACAACTGTTGTTGCCCTTGTGGGATGAGAATAGATTGGAACAATGAATTTTCTAGAGTAATAGAAATGTTAAGAGATGTTCTAAATCATAACTGGTGGTTGCATAGGGCTGTGTTTTTATTAAAACTCTGTGAATTATCACACCTAATACCTATACATTTCAATGAATATGCAGAAGTATCCTTCTGTGATTATTGTAGACAGAGCCTTAAATACCCCGACACAAATATTCTTTGGTAGTCATATTCTATAATTTGGACATTCTAATGGCTAAGTGAAGTCTCTTGCCACAATATAAGCCTAGTAGTTTATATTCAGGTCTCTTAGAAAAGAAGGAAAAGGGTCAATACTTTGGTTATATAACTTCTTAAATACTATAGGAAGTTATAAAGATTTATCTTAAATACTACAAGGAATTTATTTAGTATCTATCTATTTATTTATTTAATTTATTTAGTATTTATTTATTTAGTATTGATTTATCTTAAATACTACAAGATTTATCTTATTTTTTTTAAAGATTTTATTTATTTGTTTGACAGATCACAAGTAGGCAGAGAGGCAGGCAGAGAGAGGGAGAGGGAAGCAGGCTCCCTGCCAAGCAGAGAGCCCGATGCGGGACTCGATCCCAGGACTCTGAGATCATGACCTGAGCCGAAGGCAGAGGCTTAACCCACTGAGCCACCCAGGCGCCCAAAATTTATCCTAAATACTCCAGGAAGTTATCAAGTTTTCTCTTTAGCAGGCAACTTGTATTCCTTAACCTGTCCTGAGAAAAACAGTTCTCTTTTTTTTTTTAAGATTTATTTATTTATTTATTTATTTGACAGACAGAGATCACAAGCAGGCAGAGAGAGAGGGGGTGGGGGAGCAGGCTCCCTGCTGAGCAGAGAGCCCGATGCGGGGCTCGATCTCAGGATCCTGGGATCATGACCTGAGCCGAAGGCAGAGGCTTTAACCCACTGAGCCACCCAGGCGACCCGAGAAACAGTTTTCTTGATATAATATAATATAATATAAATAATATAATATACTGATATACATAATTGATATGATCCAGTTGTTGCTTTGAAAGCCTCACTTCATACTGATGAAGACATGGATAATATGAAAGAGATTTTCCTAGATCATCAAATAAATACCACCTTTGTTTTGATCTCCCATTTACAGCTGCTTGGACTAAAAATGACCTCTCTTCATCTAAGTATATAAGTACCTCCCAAACCCACTGGGCCCATCACTGCAATAATGAGATGTTTTCTATCACATAAGACAAATCAGTGTCCCAGTGCTATCATTGTTTATATATCCTTGTTACAGTTATCCTTTCAAAGGATACAAAGGCAAGGCTATTTTATCCAAGGCCAGCTTCTCCAACTGTGTGGCATTTCTTCCACTCTCACATTTTGTGGTATTGGCTTACGTTTATGTATTCTGAATCTTACTTAATTGGCTGCTACTTTATGTCTCTTTGGTGGAGGGTAATAATAAATGTTTTCTATTAGTAGCTCTTCTCTCAATAGATTCTTAGATATAGTTCTTTTAAATACGCGTTTAGTGTTTGCTGGAATAGTTACAAAATGTACCTTTACAATGGACTGAATGTTTGTGCCCTTCTCCCCCCACCAAATTCATATGTTGAAATTCTAATCCCAGTATGTAGATATTTCGAGGTGGGGATCTTTGGGAGGTAATTAAGTCATAAACATGAGACCTCATGAATAGGATTATTACCCTTAGAAGAAAGAGGCTGGAGAGCTAGCTATCTCTTTCTGCCATGTGAGGATACAATGGTTTATTTGCAGTCTGGAGCCCAGGAAATAGCTCTCACCAGAACCCACCCATGCTGTCACCCTGATCTCAGATTTCTAGCTTCCAGAAATGTTAGAAATAAGTATCTCTTGTTTATAGGCCATCCTCTCTGTGGCACTCTGTTATAGAAACCCTGATGAAAACTTTAAAAAATCACCACATTATATTTAGAATTAATATCGTACCACCCTCTACTTCCCACTCAGTACCTGACACTTTCCACTTCCCACTTCACAAATATAAGCCATTTATGATAGTGTAGCTCCACATATGACCTCCCATACTTTGTGCTATTGTTGTTTTACCTTTTGTTTCTCTATATCATAGCCCCCATCTTACAGTGTTACTCTTTTTTTTAAACAGTAATTTTCCTTGTAAGGAAATTATGAAAGGAAAAAAAATGTGTGTATGTGTGTGTGTGTGTGTGTGTGTGTATACACACATATATATGTATACATGTATACCGTTTCTAGGATTCTTCATTCCTCCCTCAAGATTTTAGTTTGCATATACTATCATTTCACTATTTACAAGGTTATTTTCTTTTGGTTTTTGAACACAGTTAAAATAGCTGCTTTAAAATCTTTGCTAATTCGGGGGCACCTGGGTGTCTCAGTCGGTTAAGCATCTGATTCTTGATTTCAGCTCGGGTCATGATCTCAGGGTCTTAAGATCAAGGCATGCATGGGGTTCTGCACTGTGTGCCATCTGCTTAAGATTCTCTCTGCCTCTACCTTCCCCACCCTCAGCAGGCTCTCTCAAAAAGGACAAAAAAATTTGTGCTAATTTCAACAGCTATATCATCTTCCTTTTCCATTTCCAGTGTCTATCTTGTTGTTTGCAAGATAAGACTGTAAATTTCCATTGGGCTTTTAGTCTTCCTACACAGCACAGGTTAGTATTTTCTGTCTCACTAACAGCCATTAAAATGTCAAACTACCCCAGGATTCTATCCCTTCTACTAAATGCCAACTTACCTCAAGTTTCTGTTTGTTTTGAGTCACTCTCTAGTGCCTTCAGTTAGGTTTGTTGGTAGTGTTATTGTTAATTTGTTTTGTGTTTGTATTTATCCAGAGCTTGTAATTTGTTATCTGTGGGGAGTTTCACTCAATCAGAGCTACTTGCCCATAGTTAAAGTTCAGGTTTTCGTTTCAGTTTTTATTTCTCAGTTGTTCAGATTAGATAATTCTACTGATCTATCTTTAAATTTGCTAACCTTTTCTTCTATTTCCAACATGAGTTTTAAAGCTATCTGGAGGAATTTTATATCACTTATTGTAGTTTTCCATTCAAAAATTTACCTCTAATTGTTTTTGTAGATTCTGTTTTGTAGATTGTCATTCATTAGGACTTCACTTTGAGATCTTGATCGTACTTTTAATAGTTGCTTTAAATTCTTTGTCAGTTAAATCCAACATCCAGGCCATCTTTATGTATGTATGGATATGTGTATGTATTCACTTATTTATCTATTTATTTATTGTATATCTAGTAATTTATATAATTAGACATTTTAGTTAGTATACTGTAAAGACTTAATTTTGCTGTCTTCTTCTGAAGAGTGTCAATTTTTTTTAAGATTTTATTTATTTATTAGTTAGAGAGAGAGAGAGAGAGCAAGCACAGGCAGACAGAGAGGCAGCAGAGGCAGAGGGAGAAGCAGGCTCCCTGCCGAGCAAGGAGGCCGATGTGGGACTCGATCCCAGGACGCTGGAATCATGACCTGAGCCGAAGGCAGCCGCTTAATCAACAGAGCCACCCAGGCGTCCCAGTGAAGAGTGTCAATTTTTATTCTTTCATGTAGTCAATTGGTGGCTGGTCCCTTTGAATTTCTGTACTCTTCACTTTAATGCCTTTTCTGTGGATATACCAAAGTGTGTACCAATCTCCCTGATGGTGAAATTCACTCCAAATTCTGTCTTTTTTGTGGAAAAACTTGTAGATTGTCCCAAGACAATAGCCAGGGTGAACATGGCTCAACTCCTCAATTTTCTTTTCACAGATAGTGCGCTATTATGCCACATGTTGTCTATAATTGATTGTGTTGATTATACATTTTGTACAAGTTTATAATGGTATATGATAGAAGGGTACTCTAGTGTTAATTATGGCCAGATGAAGAAGTCCCTATCTTTTTTTTTCTACCAGTTTTTTATATCAATATTTAAATATTATCATATCTCGGGGTACCTGGTTGGCTCAGTCAGTTAAGCATCTGCTTTTGGTCATGATCCCAGGGTTCTAGGATGGAGTCCCACATCAGCCTCCCCGCTCGGTGAGGAGCCTACTTTTCTTTCATCATCCTCTGCCCCTCCCCCCGCTCATGCAGGTGCTCATGCTCTCTCTCTCTCTTTTAAATAAATAAATAAAATCTTTAAAAATATATTATAGTATCTCTTCCCAAAAGAAGCTAACAAACACAGTCCTTAAAATCACATATCTTCCTCTACCTACTACCCCATTTCTGCACTTTGTTCTATAACCATTTTATTAAAGTATGGTTCAACACCATAAGATAAGATAGAGGAATCACAAATACAAATTAATAGAAAAAAATACTTCCATTTGACAGATGTTATCCTAAGGGGTTTGGTTGTTGTTGTTGGTTTCTTTTTTTTTTTTTTTTTTGAGTATTTAAACATCAGAAACATATTTGTTAAATGTGCTGGATTTAAAACAATTCAGGGGTTACTGATGATGATGTATTAGGGAATTCTATTTTAAAGTAAAATGTCATTCTATGATTATGGAGACATATGTCAAAGATGCATATAAAGTATTTGAAGAAAATTGTTTCATAAAATATATCAGAGTTGAGTTTCTGCAACTCAAACAGGAGTTATGACATTGAGGTGAGAGAATCAGGCCAAGGCCAAGTTACTCATGTGCATATGCTAGTGAGTTATTCACATTATAAGACTCAACTCAAACTTCACTGTCTCTTTGAAATCAGCTCCAGTTACCATGCCCTTACCTAACCCCACAATCCTAGTGCTCTTATAAATTCACTTATTCTAATTGACTGCTTATCATTAAGTTGTAATTGTTTGTATATGTGCCATGTACCTACCCTTCAGAACTCTTTTTGCTGGATATGTTATATAATTCTTTGTTTTCACATCTTGCACAAAGTTTGGTCCTTAATAGTGGTTGGATTAATACTAAACACATGCTATAATTATTCCCCCCCCTTTGTCTTCATTAAGAATGGAAATCAATTAGAATAGCAATTAAACCAATTACAAGTACAGCAAAGTGACCCCAGCTAACAGGCAGGTCAGAAATAGAGAGAGAGATAAGAAAAAAATAAATCTCTATAGTTACAAGAACTTGTAACCATTTGTATTTGTTCAAACATTTAGTTGTTTTTCACTTACTGGCTAGCATTGCCAAAATATTTTTTATGAGTACTGTTTTTAATTGCACAATTACTTTAATACCTTTACCTCAAAATCTTTCTAACAATTACTGTTACTATTGGTCTGAATGTGAGGTGATGTTAGGAATTTCTGATCGCTCAGCTCTGAAAACAATGATAATACTCCCAGGGTTTATTACCCCCCCTCCCCGAGGGAAGCATCGTATTTCTAAGATCAAATGATCTAGTCATGTGGAAGGAGAAGAAACATGACCAGTACTGGGAAAGCAGGGCCCTAAACTGAGAGAAGGGCACTGATGGAGCTGGGAAGCCATACCCATGTCTCCTTTAGGGGTAGGAGGAGAGGAGCAATGCACTAGGCTATACCAGGGAAAGAACATATAATCTACATGCCACCCAGCTGTATTGGCAATGTCTGTATCTGAAATGAGAGGTTTCAAGACTAGGAGACACATCTTCATTTGTTTAAATTTACTAGGTTTTTTATTATGTGGCTGAAGGAATGCTTTGAGATTGTTCCCATAGTGGAACATTCTAACAGTCTCTGTGGTTTTGAAAATATTCTCCCAGTGTCCTCAGACCTTGATCAACATAGCCAATACCTCAAAATCCCTATGTCACTGATGTTGCTACCTGACAGAGGATTTTTATAAAATATTTGTAGTTCTTTCAAGTGTGCATAAAATATCAATGCTCATTTCAACTGAAACATTTACTATGAAATATTTACATATTGTATGACATTCATTTTGCTGCCAGTCACTTATCCAGGATTGATAGGTATATGTCATAAGTGTAATTCTTTGTATTTCCTTACTTTAACTTTTTTGTACAGTGAAATGGTGTCATAAAGCACGCATTTAGATAAACGAGGTTATGCCACAGGCTGTGTGCCATAAATATGTTCTATGGAGATTCTGACCTTTCTTTTCACCTGCTGAAAAATAAGTAGGGTTGTCTAGAGTTGGTTTTATGCATTTTGAGGATTTTACAGGAATTATATAATCCAAAATGCATTCCATCCTTCCCAAATGTTTTACCTCAATGTATCACCAGCCGTGGAATTCACTGAGTTAACAGTCTCATTTAGTCATCAAATAAAACTTGAAAATCTGAATGAAGAGTAGTTCGGTGATATTTATCCTACTATAACCATGTTTAAATCCATTGCTTTCCTCTCTACGTCTAGCCCATATCAGCAATTCTGAAGATCCAGGAGTTTTAACTGGTATAGAGAGAAGAAAAAAATAGTTTAATATAGACCCCTGCAAGGTAAGATAAGCTAACCCAAGTATCCTCTATATTAGATCTGAGCAGTCAGGAGACAGCACGAGTACAGTGTCTGCCTAAGAGGTTGGATTTTGTATGGAGAAATTCAAGAAAAAAGGCCCAAAGATAAATCAATCTCAATTTTAAAAACTCTGGGGAGGTAGATGGCAACAAGAAGAAGATCGACTAAACTGTAACAGGAAGACCAAGTAAATAGCAAGCAGCCTGGCAACCACTGACAACCACCCACTGGACATCTCTGCATAGAAGTCTTGGATTGCTAACATCTACTCACACAATGACATGACCTGGGGTAAATATTAAGAAAATGGTATTGATGATGTGTTCATTAAGGTTAGGTTACCCATAGCATCAGTGAATATTGGCAACCTTATCAGTGAATAAGGTTGTAAACATAACAAATCTTTATAAAACTTTTCAAAAGTATGCATTTCTACTAGCACCCAGGTCTTGATTTCTAAAATTCATTATCCAGTTAAAGGAGTCAGGGCTTCTTGTAGAAGTGGTTGGTTTCAGTGATGGGAAGGGAAAATAGCTGTTCTTGGAACATTTTGATGTACGGGAAAGTAAAGAAATACTCAAAAAATGATGGAAGAATATATAAAGCAAGTAGGGTTCTATCTGAAGGAGTTCCCAATATCCAAACAGAGGACAACATAAACAACAAAATAAGTAGTAATATTAACAGGTTACAACCAACATAATAAACCAAATATCCATGCATGAGTTTGTATTAATATAAGTAATTGAATATAAGATGGGAAAGAATAAATTCTTCCATACAATACAATTCCAATCAACTCATATAGAATGTATGGTGGAAATATAAAACAACTTTTAGGTAAACTCCTCAACAATTTTGGCAGGCAAAAAACACTGATGGATTCTAAAGCTAGCAAGTAAAAGTATGATGAAAAATACTAGGTTTGCTTAGTCTCAAAGCATCTTACCACAAAGACACTCTTTAATTACAACAGAAAAAGAATAACTGCATCAGCCATAATGAGACACATGAACATCATGAGCTTCCTGCTATGGCACACTAAAAAGGACACAACATCTTCTGTCCTGTGTTCTTGCCAGTTATACATATAACACAATCCAAAAATAAGAAGACATTACACAAACCCAAATTGAGGGACACAGTACAAAATAACTGCCAGTATTCTTCAAAATACCAAGTCCCAAAAGACAAGGAAAGACTGAGGAGCTGTCACAGATTAGAAGAGACACAAGGACATGACAACCAAGTACAATGCGGGATGCTAGAATAGATCCTGTATCAGAAAAAGAGCATTAATGGGAGAATTGTTAAAATTTGAGTAAGATCTGTAGACTAGTTACTGATGTTGTATCACTGTTAATTTCCTAGTTTCAGTCATGTAATATGGTTATGTAAATGATACTACCATCAAAGAACACTGGTTGAAGGGCTTATAAGAATTTTGCACTGTATTTGCAACTTTTTCTAAGTTTATAAATATTACAAAATATAAAGTTACAAATGAGAAAATGTGTGCTTTGATTTTTTAAAAACAAAACTCTATTGATTGGTTCTAGGAAATGGCTAGTATATGTACAATGCTTGAAATTACCATTTGATATATAGCTTGTTCGTTGAGTTTTGTTTAATTTTCAAGGCAAAAACATCAGTGCTCTAAGTGATGCCTTACCATAAGTGTTGCCTCTCAAAATTGCTGGATACATTCTCAAGAAATGTTGGCCATTTGATAATCAGTTTTGATGTAACTTTAAAGATGCATGATCAATAATTATCTTTTTTTATGTGAAATTTGTCACATCATATACCAGTTTCCTGGTCATATTCCTTCTATTGCTGTTAACCTTAAAGAAAATGAGAAAAAGTCTGAGTCTATTATAAAATGAGAGCAAGATTAGTTTCTCCATCCCTTATAATGTGGAGATTAAAAAAAATTGCACTACTGGGTATTTACCCTAAAGATACAAACGTAGTGATCCAAAGGGGCATGTGTACCCGAATGTTTATAGCAGCAATGTCCACAATAGCCAAGTTATGGAAAAAACCTAGATGTCCATCAACAGATGAATGGATAAAGAAGATGTGGTATATATATATACAATGGAATACTATGCAGCCATCAAAAGAAATGAAATCTTACCATTTGCGACGACATGGATGGAACTAGAGCATCTTATGCTTAGCGAAATAAGTCAACCGGAGAAAGACAACTATCACATGATCTCCCTGATATGAGGAAGTGGAGATGCAATGGGGGTGGGGGTTAAGGTGGTAGGAAAAGAAAAAATGAAACAAGATGGGATCGGGAGGGAGACAAATCAAAAGAGACTCTTAATGTCATAAAACAAACTGAGGGGGGTGGGGGGGAGAGGGGTTGGGAGAGGGTGGTGGGTTTACATTATATGTTTAAATAAAAAAAACTTAAATAAAAAAAATTAATTTCAAAAAAAAAGGCCTTAAAAACAGTTTCCATAGAGCAGTTTTGTTATGAAAGTGATTTTAAAATATGCATTTCTTAGACGGTGGACCACATTTCTAACTTTTTAGGATGGTATGAAATTTGCAGCAGATTGAAAATTTAGGAAAATTCTTTGCCCTTGGCTGTTTCCTTGAAGAAAATTGTTTTGGCCTTCCTGCAAAGCCATCAAATGCTACTTCCTATCTCAGAACTTAATGCTTCCACCTTCCTGACGCTTACTTTCCCTTCTTCACCAGCCTAACTTGAATAAACATTTATTTTTCCCTCATCACTTTCTAATAACTAATCCCCTTGATATCATCCCTTCTCTTTATCTTCTCCCCCCTCACCAGACTTCTTATATGCCCCTTGAACAGTATGGTTAAGGAATCAATCTCAGTGATTTATAATTATTTCATTTCTCAGGTTCCCTCACCAAGTTGTAAGCTCCTTGAGTCTTACTCAAATGCCAAATCTTATTATTACCAAGTTTTATTATTCCCATATATCCAGTCCTTTGGAGGGTGCCTGGCACTTGGTAGGAATGCAGGAATTAGTTGACAGAGGAAAAAGCAAATGAGTAAATGACTTAGGAGAAGAGAAGATAAATGGTAACTATGTGAGGTGATGGATGTATCAGTTAGCTTAATCATGATAATCTCTTCACAATGTATAAATATATTAAAAAATCACATTGCATGCTTGAAATATATTTTTTAAATTTGTCAATTATACCTTAGTAAAGCTGAAAAAATAAAATCTGTCCTGCTTTATATAAGAAATAACTTTAAAAAAGAAAGAAAAGACAGAAAATTATTGAAATTCAGAAAGAATAAACCAAGCCCAGGTTACAAACTCATAAAATTTGTCAACCTAAGCAATATTCTAAAATGTATATTTGGGCATAGATATTAGTATATTTCAGAACTCCAGGTATTTAGTGTAATGCAGTAAGATATAGTCTGCCTAAGCCAAAATGATACATGGTTATTCTCAATTTGGTATTCCTTCCTACCAACACCACACCACACCAATTCACAGAAAGTCATGTGGCACACACACATACACATACACACATACACAGACTCACTTCTAAAATTTAGGAATTCACCTGGGTAACTCAGTCATTAAACATCTGCCTTTAGCTCAGGTCATGATTCCAGGGTCCTGGGATCAAGCCCCACATCGGGCTCCCTGCTTGTGGGAAGCCTGTTTCTCCCTCTCCCACTCCCCCTGCTTGTGTTCCCTCTCTCACTGTGTCTCTCTCTGTCAAAAAAATAAATAAAATCTTTTAAAAAATAGTAAAATTTATGAATTCATTCAATCTGCAATTCTGGCCTTCATCTCCATTTCAAAATTAACCTTGCCTTTTTATTTATTTATTTATTTATTTATTTATATGACAGACAGAGATCACAAGTAGGCAGAGAGGCAGGCAGAGAGAGAGGAAGGGAAGCAGGCTCCCTGCTGAGCAGAGAGCCCGATGCGGTGCTCCATCCCAGAACTCCGGGATCATGACCTGAGCTGAAGGCAGAGGCTTCAACCCACTGAGCCACCCAGGCACCCCATCCTTGCCTTTTCGTATTTCCAAAAGACTAATTAAATTACTTGAAGAAGGAGTAATACTTGTCCTTTCTAAATAACATTTCTACCTTAATAGAGAGACCATTAATAAAAATATAACTAAATTTAAATTAAAACATGACTAAAATAAGAAATTCCTAAATATGACAGAAAAATGAATAAAGATAAGCTTGCTTTGCTTTGTTTGTATTAGGAAGGAAGATGTCTGCTTACCCGAAATACAGGATCATCCCTACATCTTTGGTGATGATCAGAATATATTTAGCACTGATAGGTCTTAAGAATATGAGAAGTTATTTTCACAGGATTTTAAATAATTTAATAATTTCTGGTTTTCCAAAGGGCCTATTATTCTTTACCATATTGTTAATCTTATTTCTTGCACCTTATAGGCATTTAAAAAAATTTTTTGTTTACTTAAACAGCTTCAACTTGAGAGTTAGGGAGAAAAAAAAAGTACATTTTGTTGTGAAGTTCATAAATGGCTTAAGACATTTCTTATAATTCCTTGATCATACCCATCAAGTACATGTGACTCTAAGCTCTATCCTGTAGAATTAACTTAAAAGTTAAAAATACGAAGAGGGTTAATTTTTAGAAAACTTTAAAATCTCTAAAATTTTACTCAGAATTGACTTAAAGATTTTTATATTTCAGTGAATTTTTGAGAAAATAAACATCTATTCTAGATTTTAAATTATATATCATTTTAAACTTATGTTATAATATAAAAAGTACTTAACTGAAACTATACATGCACATATACACATATACATCAAAAATAAAAACGGCAAAAAAAGCATGACTATGTTTCATTACAAACTGAAAGTAAAAACCTATGGATTCTTTTGCTATACTCTGGACATAACAGGTTTGCAGTAGCTACTCTAAATATATATGAGTCCCACTCAAGTGCTATATTTGCTTCCTCAGGCAAAGTCATATGCTTTACAGAATTGGAAGAAGTTAGAGAAAGTGTTTTGAAAATATTTAGTTATAAGTTTTTAAACATTTAAAATATCTTAATGTGGTTTGTGAACACATACTGCTTTCAAAATGCTAACTCTCCTCATCCCCACCTTCACAATTACAATATAACTAATCCAGAGCATGTACATAAAGGGGGAAATTCCAGTCCCCCCTCTAAACTAAGGAAGATAGTTTTATAAATATCCCCAAATTTCAGTCATTTCTCTTTGATGCAGAATAGATTACATCAGATTATAGAAGTACATGGTCAATTTACAAATCACCTATTAGATCACTGTTAAAATAGAAATATATCAGTGAAATCATGGACCATTTGTACAATACTGAACTTGAAATATCAATAGTGTTGGGGCACTTGGGTGGTTCAGTTGTTAAGAGTCTGCCTTTGGCTCAGGTCATGATCCCAGGGTCCTGGGATGGACCTTTGCATTGGGCTACCTGTGCAGCTGGAAGCCTACTTCTCCCTCTCCCACTCCCCCTGCTTGTACTCCCTCTCTCACTGTGTCTTTCTCTCTGTCATATAAATATATACAATCTTTTTAAAAGAAAAGAAAAAGATGAAAGATATATCAATAGTGTTGGGAAGGAAAAAATGTTTCTCTGCCCTTCAAGATTCTTCTTCCTGGTCTCAGAATTAACTTGACATGAGTCAGATTAATTAAAAAAAAAATCAAAGTTTGATAACATGTAGACCTCTTTTATACATGGGAGAGGCCCAGAAAAACAGAGTAACTCACTGAAATAGTGTGAGCCATCATGTTAAATACCATTCCCAGCTAAAAACAAAAGATGTTAGAACAGGGAATCAGTTATGAGAGGTTACCAGGGAAAGTACAGTAAACAAGGGTAAGATTGTTAGTAGACTTAAGACCATGTCTCTCTACTGGTAACTGTTTCTAAAGACTTAGTCATTCATCTCTTCCTGGAACTAAGGGAGACAGCCTAACAAATGGAGATCTCACTTATACATGTAAATGTCTCTTACAAAAGGGTGACTTCTACTAGTTTTCAGAGCTTCTCTTGTGTCTGCAGTTTCTTAAAAATATCCAGCTTAGGGGTGCCTGGGTGGCTCAGTTGGTTAAGCAGCTGCCTTCGGCTCAGGTCATGATCCTGGAATCCCGGGATCGAGTCCCGCATTGGGCTCCCAGCTCCATGGGGAGTCTGCTTCTCCCTCTGACCTTCTCCCCTCTCATGCTCTCTCTCACTCTCTGAAATAAATAAATAAAATCTTTAAAAAAAATTAAAAAAAAAATATCCAGCTTAGAATAAACAATGTGCCAAAGAAACATATCTTGCAGTGGCAAAAGTTGCTCCCATAAAATAGCTAGAGTTGGGGTGAGGAGTGATTCATGAGGCTTGTTGAGAAAGCTCAATTTAAATAATTTTTGTTACTATAAATATTTTTTAGTCATGGGACAACAGTCAGGAACCAGAAAACACTAATGAGTAGGGAAACTAGTGCGCATTATGATAGTTTAGGATGGATTTTCCTCTGAAATAGGAAAGATTTTTTGTTTTTGTTTTATAATTCAGTTGACTTCTTGATTAAAAAGTTCCAGTTGGCCAGAAACCGATGCTGATCACTGAAACTAATACTGAATACAGTATTTGTGGCAGTAGGAGGTTTGGTTGGTTGCTGTGATGACAGAAGCTCTAGAGGAACATTGTCTTTGGGAATTGCTCATTTTTGGTGATACTATTATTGACTGCTTTGTAAAACTGGGCTTGGACACTGCATACAGGTTCTGCACCTAGTGTATCATCTAAATGGGAGCATTTTTGAGAGTGAAAGTGGATGTTGTTAATATTAGATAAGGTTGGCAGACATAAGCAGAGACTCCTGGAATAAACAGTAAATTGTTACCCTATCTGAATCTGGCAGTGGGCCATGGACTTTGTATAGGTTAGAGTACAACTGTTGCCCACTTGTAAGCAGTCTCCTGAAGCACTGAAGTTATTTGTTGCTTGGAATCTGGCAACACTGGATAAGATGTAGAAGACTATTACTTTTAAAGTATGAAAAAATGTGTTAAATTGTGTTTGGCACTTTGGAGAATGGCTTCACCTAATGATGAGAAGAAAATATGCAAAAGTGAATTTATACCATAAGGTTACTCATGATTTGCCTAATGTATACTTCATTTTGAAAACTAGATCTCAGAACTAGCAAATATCTCTGAGTCTTGAATACTAAGAGATCTCTAAGCCAGTTTAAACCATGGGTGGAGGGAGGCAATGCCCTATTTCTGTAATATAGCTATAGCCTTTAATAATCTCCTGAATTTAGGATGAGGTATCTGAAAGCATACCTGAAATAATAAATAATCTGAAAGCAAAAGTAAATAAGTATTTATATATATATAGGCATTATACATATATAAACATTTATATACACATGATATATATAAATGTTTACATATATACATGTATATATAAATACTTACATATATACACATGTATACACATGCATATAAATGTTTACATATACACACATGCATATATAAATGTTTACATACATAGTCAACACAAAAAAAATGCATATAAAAGGAAGGAAAAAATTCTCAGCGTGTTAGTCTCTTAGTTGAATACAGCAGAAATTCTCTCTGGCTAACTTAGAGAAAAAGCTTAGTGTTTTTAAAGGCTATTATGTAGTTTGTAGGAATTGTAAAAATGTTGCAGAACCATTCTTGGAAAATAGGCAGTTATTCGACCTTTCAAGGAGAAGAGAGGAAAGATCTGGATGTGCAGCTTCCACAAGGATACACAGATGCTTTTCTTCCACTAAGACTCATAAGAGGTGAAATTCTGTCCAAGTATGAAGAATGTGAGGTGTTAGTGCCCAAATCAACAAGGTTTCTGACCATTCATGCAGGTATAAAAATCAGCTAACTTGGGGTGCCTGGGTGGCTCAGTGGGTTAAAGCCTCTGCCTTCAGCTCAGGTCATGATCCCAGGGTCCTGGGATCGAGCCCCACATCGAGCTCTCTGCTCAGCAGGGAGCTTGCTTCCCCCCCCCCCGCCTACCTTTCCACCTACTTGTGATCTCTGTGAAATAAATAAAATCTTAAAAAAAAGTCAGCTAACTTAAAAAAAAGAAAGAAAAATCAAGTTGGCCTCAGAATAAACATATAATAGCAGGGAAAATATATAGTGCTTTGAGGTGAAAAGCTTGAGACTCAAGATTTTTATACCCAGCCAAGTTGTCATTCATAGAGAAGACAGAAGAAATACATTTTAAAGAACAAGTCTATCTAGAAACCACATAACTTTCCACCCTTAGTGGAGAGAAACCATTCTAGAGTAGCAGGAGACTGATTAACATAAAGAAGTGATGTCAGTATTGACACTTGTATTAAGCATAGAATTACAGAATTACCTTACTAATTATCACAACTATAGCTTCAAACATAGTCAAATATATAGTCAACACAAATAAAGTAAAATGATAAAATAATTTTAAAAACATCATATATATAAAGAAAAATTTGGGAAGCAAGAAAGAAGATAGATACTAATTTATTTTCAGATAAGAAGAGATGGAACATAGCTATTTTTAAAGAAGAAAATAGAGAAATAATAATTATATGTAAAATATATATTTATATATAAATATTGTCATTAAAAGTGAGCTTAAATAATGGCTGGTATAAAAACCGATTTTTCTGAAAAAATCTAGAATATAGAAACAAAAGTGTAATAAGTAGAGCAAAAGCTAATCATTATAAAAATAGAATTGACAAGAATAAATAAAATATGTCACAAAAGTATAATCATACACCCTAAGATTTTGTAATTTAAGAAATCAAGAAAATATTTAGAAAGGGAAAATGAAGAGTGGTAGCCCATAATTGGTTGTGTTTGAGCACTGGTTTCTTTTAATTGGGACCAAAAGCAAAGACACCATTGCCAAAATATAGACAATGTATATGTAAGTTCTCATATATAATTCTACTTATAAATTTTATGTTGGAAGAGCTACTGATTATATACTTTTATACACTTCTATAGTTCATTCAAGGGCCACTTCTATTTCTATCTAATCTAGTATTTTAGACTGTTATTCCAGATTTGATTCTCAATTAAAATAAATGACTTCATTTCAAATCTACAGTCTTATAAGGAAACACAAAGTATTTTTATAAACTTCTTTATAACTTTATAACTCTTTATAAACTATAAGAGATGATTATGTTGTCAACAGTATTTTATTTTCCAACCATAGACAACTGAAAATTCAGGCATTTCAAGTCATTCTGGTGTGATTCTATATGGAAAGGTGACTATTTTCATAGAAGTTAGTGCTGTTCTTAAAACTATTATATCCTTCCTGGTAGCTGGAAGGAAATTATTTTTAAGAAAAAAATATTTGTTGTATAGAGATTTCAAGTAGAGCTATACATTATTTTACATTAACCTAAAATGTTTGCTATAAAGTAAACACATCTGGAGTAATTAATTTTCATTTTAAATGTGTATTACAAAAATTCCAGCCCTGAAAATACTGTAAAAACTTAAGTTGCCCACTGGGTTTCTTGTCATAAATATGAAAGTATTTCAGTTATGGGAAGTTAAATATAATGTTTGCTGGGGACTATTAGAGAACATATTAGAGAAACATCATGATGATTTTGGAAGCATTGCTTTTGTGCCTTTGCTCATTTGTTCTTTTTCAGAAAAGAAAAAAAGGAAATTTCAGTTTCTTATTGATTCAAGATTTAAAAAAACCCCATATGTGATTATTTAGTGGGTTTCATAAGACACTTTTTTGAAAAAGATTTTTATTTATTTGACAGAAGAGATCACAAGTAGGCAGAAAGGCAGGCAGAGAGAGAGGGGGAAGCAGGATCCCTGCGGAGCAGAGAGCCTGATGCGGGGCTCGATCCCAGGACCCTGAGATCACAACCCAAGCCGAAGGCAGAGGCTTTAACACACTGAGCCACCCAAGCGCCCCTCATGAGACACTTTTAATCTTTCTTTTTTCTTAATTATCTGTTGAAGAAATTTAGACAATTTTCCTGCAGAGTTTCCCTATCTGTATCTTTTCCAGTTGTATATCTAAGTTCCTCTGGTTTCCAAATGTCCTTTAGTAATTGGGTCTAAAGTTTGTTTAGTTGAGTTTGATTGTTTTTTTTTTTGTTGTTGTTGTTTATTTGCTTGTTTGTTTTATAGCCAAGACCACTTCATAAGTGCTATGTTTTTGTTGTTGTTTTTTTCCAAGAAGAGAAACCTACATCTCTTTGTTATGTTAATAACCAGGGATATTCAGATTTATGAGTTACTTAGGGGTCGAAAATTGAGTATAAAGAAACAATATCTCCTCAGCTATTTGTTTACCCATAGATACAGTTTCTATAAGAAAGCTGAATAAAACTTAGTTCTTTATTATTTTAAAAAAATGTTATTTTCTTAGCATCCTTCAATTTTGAGTATAATAGATATAACTATTGGACCCAATTTTTTATTGACCTCTGGTTTTCTTCCTCATGCTTTTTGCTATGTGACTTTGCAGATTCTCCCAATTAAAGCAAGAATGTATTCTATGACCCCTGGACATTGAATCCAACTCTGTGATTTCTCTTGGCCAGTGGGCTATTAGCAAATTTAAAACAAGCAGAGACATGAAATACGTTTGTGTTGTTGAACTTTCTTTTCTGCATTTGTCTTTACCATGAGAAAAATATCCTCTAAGAAACCTACCTACCCAAGTAAGCTGAGAAAGATGTGAAAAAAACCATAACCCATCCTGCAACTTGGAACTAAGCCCAGCTAAACCCAACCTAGATCAGTTAGCCCTTGCAGCCTATTACATGCAAAAAAGAATAAATAATTATTATTTTATTCCACTAAGTTTGTGTAGAGTTGTATATGCAGTATTGTTTTGTATTGAATCGTATCATATCGTATCATATCTTGCTCTTTTATATTCAGTTAGGCAACATACATCATTAATTTCAGATATAGAATTCAGTAATTCATCAGTTGCTTGTAACACTGAGTGTTCATCACATCATGTGCCGCCCTTAAAGCCTATCAGCCAATTATCCCATCCCCCCATTCCAGCAACCCTCAGTTTGTTTCCTATAGTTGGGAGTGTCTCTTGGTTTTTCTCCCTCTCTGATGGCTTCCCATTCAGTTTTTCCTCTCTTCCCCTGTGATCCTCTGTGTTGTTTCTTATATTCCACATGTGAGTGAAACTGCAGTATTTTTGTGGCAACAACTAATAAGCTCACCAATTTTTTGTTTCTATTTTTTGTTTTTTTAGTACATTAAGGACTTGTGGATTTAAACACATGTTTGTTTCAATCATTTGCAGTTATTTTCTTGAATTAAGCTACAGTTGGCTCAAAGTTGGACATTGTGAACATCTTCATATTAATTCTTGTGTACTTTAACATTATTTTAATGGTCTTTGATAGTCTAACACTCAACAAGTTATGATCAGTCCTTTCTCTTATTCAGTTAACATAAATAATAAAGAATGAAATGGGTATAAGAAGTCTAGACAAGTGTTAATTGTTTTCTGTAGTTACTACTTCAATATTTTCTTAAAAATTGTATACTGATTAAAAAAATATTTTAGTGGGGTCAATGAGTTAGTTTTGCAAATATCCTGCACTGCTTTCTGTGCCTATTAATTAAATAACTCAAACACACAGCACCGTAAATGCCAAGAGTATCATCAATAGCAGTGTCAGTTCCACATTTCCTCAAGAAACATAATAGCCTATGTTCCCCATGACACTCACCTTCCTGAATAATTTCTGAAAGGACACAATGAAAGGAAACTTTGCTGTTTCAAAAAATTTCTAGCAATTGGGCTAAGGATTAGGGATCATATTTGATATGCAGTTACCTTGTTTCAACTCAGTTATGTTTATAACAAATAATTTTCTCAACATCTTTTTTTTTTTTTTTTAGAGATTTTATTTATTTATTTGACAGACAGAGATCACAAGTAGGCAGAGAGGCAGGCAGAGAGAGAGGAAGGGAAGAAGGCTCCTTGCTAAGCAGAGAGCCCGATGTGGGGCTTGATCCCAGGACCCTGGGACCATGACCCGAGCCGAAGGCAGAGGCTTTAACCAAATGAGCCACCCAAGCGCCCCTCTCAACATCTTTTCTTACCATTTCCACATATACAGTAAATGTTATCTTCTGCATATAGAATTATCATTATTTTTTGTATAAGGTAAACTATAAAACTATAAAAAATATGATACTGGGAATAATACCATAATCTGCTGGTCACCTAATTATTACCATCAATGAAAATTTTACCAATAAAATGTTTTTCTATTGCAAATAGCCTGTTATTAGTCAACTCTTTAACAAGGAAATGAAATATATCCTGCAAGACCTAGTATTTTCTTTCTTTTTATTTTATTTTATTTTACTTATTTTTTCAGTGTTCCAAAGATTCATTGTTTATGCACCACACCCAGTGCTCCATGCTATATGTGCCCTTCTTAGTACCCACCGCCAGGCTCATCTAACCCCCCACCCTCCTCCCCTCCCAAATCCTTATTTTGTTTCTCAGAGTCCATAGTCTCTCATGGTTCGTCTCCCCCCTCCAATTTCCCCCAATTCACTTTTCCTTTCCTTTTCCTAATATCCTCCATGTTATTCCTTATGCTCCACAAGTAAGTGAAACTGTATGATAATTGGCTCTCTCCACTTGATTAATTTCACTTAGCATAATCTCCTCCAGTCCCATCCATGTTGATACAAAAGTTGGGTATTCATCCTTTCTGATGGAGGCATACTACTCCATTTTATATATGGACTATATATTCTCTATTCATTCATCTGTTGAAAGGCACCTTGGCTCTTTCCATAGTTTGATGATTGTGGCCATTGCTGCTATGAACATTGGGGTAGAGATGGCCCTTCTTTTCACTATATCTGTATCTTTTGGGTAAATACCCAGTAGTGCAATTGCAGGGTCATAGTGTAGCTCTATTTTTAATTTCTTAAGGAATCTCCACACTGTTTTCCAAAGTGGCTGCACCAACTTCCATTCCCACAAACAGTGTAAGAGGGTTCTCCTTTCTCCACATCCTTTCCAACATTTATTGTTTACTGTCTTGTTGATTTTGGCCATTCTAACTGGTGTAAGGTGGTATCTCAATGTGCTTTTGATTTGAATCTCCCTGATGGCTAATGATGGTGAACATTTTTTTCATGTGTCTCTTAGCCGTTTGTGTCTTCTTTGGAGAAGTAAGACGTAGGATTTTCTAAGTGCCCCTAGTATAGACACATATCTTTTTTTGATTTTCAGATATCTATATGTTCACTCGGCTTTGATTTATTATGTTTGTGAGAATCATCTTCTTCTTGAAAGTTTATAATTTCCTAAATTAGTTAAAAGAACCCTAAATGAGAGATCAGTGGAGAATATGTCTATTCCTTTTGCTATTTGTAAAATGTTATGCAGCACTTTAATTGACATTCTTATTGTCTTCATTTTACCTTTTATGTCAATCAGCCATAGTAGAAAATATTATTTAATTCCAACTACTTCATTTAAAATACTTTATTTTCACTATAAGTAAAATATTTTTGAAAAATGTTTATTCCTCACTAAATTAAGACTAATTCTTTGCAAAATGACATGATTTTTTAGAGAGCAATACAAATAATTCTCAAAAGATTTACATGGTGGGGTGCCTGGGTGGCTCAGTGGGTTAAGTCTCTGCCTTACGCTCAATTCACGATCTCAGGGTCCTGGGATCGAGCTCCACATCAGGCTCTCTGCTCAGCAGCTAGCCTGCTTCCCCCTCTTCCTCTGCCTGCCTCTCTGGCTACATGATTTCTCTCTCTCTGTCAAATAAATAAATAATATTAAGAAAAAAAGATTTACATGGCATTTTCCTGGTTGAATGTGGCTCAAATATAATTAGATGACTATATGACAATATTATTTCCCTGGGATTTTTGTTAGATTCCAGTTATCTAAAATATGCAGATTAAAAATAATTGAATAGCCCCAACTAGAAAGGAGAGTCAGTCATAAGCCTAGGTAAATCTGTTAAAAATCTAATCTTAACAGTACATCATTAGACAAATCAGTTAAGCTTTGACTCAATATCCGGTATACATATAGTTATTATCATCATGATGTCACTCATAATGTTGTCCTTACTGTGATTTAAGTATATCTAAAGGGCTTATGAGAGTTTTTAAACATCTATGTACTTTTCTTCACCTAGAATTTAAAATGGTCAAATATGAAAGGGTTGAAATATTGATAATTTTCTATCATCACATGTCCAAATACTGTTAATGTTTTAGGGTACAATTCAAAAGTTTTCTATTTCTAAGAGGGAATTATCTTTCCTTATTTTGAGCTTTTATTGTATTTCACTATTACTTCATGTCATTTATCAATGGCTTATTTATATGCATGCCATATCTTCCTAGAATTTAAATTCTTTGAGAGTAAGAAATATTTCCCTGAGCGTCAAACCTAATGTCTGCTATATAATAACCTTCACTAAATGTTTGTTTGAGTGAATCAAAAATTAATTAATGGATTGTTTCAGCAAAATAAAAGATGATAATGTTATCTTTATCTAGTAAATAGCCCTTTAAATATTCAAATGCAATAAATGTGGTATTAATGTATTTCAAGACATGTGCTTCCTGTTTGATGCTTGGATTATAAAATGCTCATGGCTTATTAACCCTGTAGCTTATGAAAGCTGAAAAAGAAAAGTCACTAGTCATATTTGCATATTTCTCTAAACCATTTTTCTTATCTTTCTCCTATTGAATAATTCACAAAATAAACAAATAGTTTTAAAGTAAAAATACCGAGAGACAATGAAACATGTCTACATTAGAAAGAGAGGAAAATAGAGATATAACTTAAAAATAAAAAAAAACATATATAATATTCATTAGTTACAGGTGAACATTACATACAAATGAATCTCATCTATTCAGTCAACAAATTCTTGGGAAAGACTGGAATAGTTAGAGAGAAATGATGAAAAAAAAAAAAAACCCAGATCATTTCCCTTGAAGAATTCCCCATTAAGGTAGAATATAGAAATATTAAAACCTAAGTATGTAATGATGAATTAAGTTCTGTAAAGAGGTAACTGAAAAGTGCTAAAGGAACACTGAGAAGTGCAGAAGCAAGTAAAAAAAAAAAAATGGTTTTGGGGGAGGGGGTTAGAGGCAGTCAGGAAACTTCAAAGAAGAGGTGGCATTTGAACTGATTTTCAGAGTGTACAATACATTTTATCCTTCAAGTATCTGTGTGGAGAGAGGCAGTGAGAGGTATTTCAGATACAGACAGCAGAAGTTCAATTTAATGAAGGATGAAGAAGAGTGAAAGATTTGGGACTAGGATGTAATTGGTTGGATGGTTGGATATCTATTAAATGAATATCTTGGAGTAGCTGAAGAGTTTACTCCTAAAGGAAGTGGCTTAGAATGGTATCAGAAAAAGGGCTTTAAAAGAGTGTCTAAATGTTAGACTTTATCCTCAAGGCAATGGAAAGCTGTTGGAGGTTTTTAGGTGGTAAATAAAATAATGAACTTGATATTTAAACCAATAACTCCAGTTGATGTTACAATTAAAAGTTAAAAAAATATAAAATATATTTAAGCATATTTTTTGGACTTTGTCCTAATAAATTATGTTTCTGTTATAAAAGCTTCATTCACACTGGAAAACTGAAATCAAATGAGTTGCAAAACATTTGATTACTGGGATAGAAGTGCCTAAATTAGGATGTCCCTTTTTGAGGTTAGAAGGTTTTTAATTATGATTTTCTGGTCAGGGCAGAAAATAATTTCTATGTTTTCCATTCTGGTAAAGGTGTTAAGTTCCTCATTTCAAAGTTCATATAAAAAATTAAAAGTCTATGGGATACTTTTGTTTTTGAAGCATTATAAGGAAAACCAAAAATTTTGTCCATGAGGATATTATGAGCAATAGAGGGCAGAGAACACCATTGTTTTTAATTGCATATTATGTCTCAGTCACCTTTTTGGGTTGCATTTATATACATGTGTCCATTGATTTTCATTTAGCCCTATGAGATGTATAGATGTGGTATCTGAGGCCAAGAGAAGCTTAGCACCTTCCCGAGTTCATCACAGTAATAGGGGCAGAGCCATTTGACTTAAAAAATAATAAATTCTAAATAACAGTTATTTCCAAGATATTCTATTAGTGAATTTCGTTTCCTACATGTAAATGTAACTAAAACATTTATAATGGCAAGATACTAGTTCTCAAACTGGATAGAAATACAGTGCAATTTGTAAAAGAAAAATGTCCATTATTTAGAAAAAAATGTATAGATTCTCACAAAAGCAAAAGAATGGACAGTCCTGACATGTGTAATCTTCATTTATGACTAACATTTGATACAATGTACCAGTGTGTTTCTCAAGAGGATTTAAGTGACTCTTGTTATATTGCCGGGCATCTATAGGTTTCCTATGTAAACAATCCAACTATCTACTGTCAAGAAATGATAAATTAAAAAAAGAAAACAACTAAAATATTTAAAAGAGTACCATGTGGTGGGGTGGGGAATATTTTTATTTTAACTCTTTGGTGTGGTATATTTGAAGATAACAATTTAGAACCAATTTGAGGGCTCTTCCCATTTTTATGAGTATATAATATGATAAGAAAGAAAGTTACTTTCCATCCTGAGTAAAATACATATACTCTTCCCACTTACTCTTTAGAAGAAGAAAGAAGAGTAAATTTTTTAGCATTCTTCTTCAGAGTAGATTAGCCTAGAGCAAGGCACTATCTTTTATCTGTTTTGTTTGTCAGTGCAGTAACTACCAGTGGGGAATCATGGGATGGTCCAGCTGCAGGGAACTTTTGAGATAGTACTGTAGTTATCAAGTCCATCATGCACAGATGAGGAAACTGAGATGCAGAGAAATTAAGGTCACCCAGGGAATTAGTGGGTGATGAAAATGTTGAGAATTATTTAGACCAACTAAGAATCATTTAGAATAATTACATATTTCTAGAACAATTATAAAGTTTGGGGGCTTATTCAGAGTACAACTGAGAAAGTTGTAGAATGAATGATCCCATAAGTAACCTCTAGTTTTAGAGATTACTCAGTAGGAGAACTTATGTAGCTGTCATAGGTTTATCTGTAGTTTAGTATAGGGTGGGATGAATTAGATTCTTCCATAATGGGGATGCGGGGAAAGACGAAGAGGAGCTTCTGGAAAGTACAGGCCAACTATTACATATGTCAAGAAAAATTACTTTATTGAAAGAACTGACCAATTACACTACTATTTGCTGAGCCAAGACTAGAATCAGCTTAATTCTTGACATTCCTCTAGCTTTGAGTTTAGTGTATGTGTGAAGGTGGTAGCATTGTTCCAAATCTATTTTGTTCTGGTGCATATCACCTCAGAACCATAACTCTTGTCTTATGACTTTAAAGTATTTATGTGATGATTTAAGGTTGGTCTTCTTAGTTTTCTAGGGCTAGCATAACAATACACAACCGACAGTGCTGCTTAAAAAAAAACAGTAATTTATTTTCTTTTAGTTCTGGCAGCTAGATGTCCAAGATCAAGGTATTGCCAGGTTTGGTTTATTCTAAGGTGCTCTCCTTGGCTTGCAGGTGGTCACCTTCTCACTATGATTTCAAATGGTCTTTGCCCTGTGTGTACACAATCCTGACGTCTCTCTGTGTGTCCAAATTTACTTTTTCTTCTATGGACACCCAGTCAGATTGGATTAATGAACCCTCATGCACTCATTTTAACTTAATCACCTCCTTAATGGCCCCCGTCTCCAAATATAGCAATTTCTGAGGTACTGAAAGTTAGGGTTTCAATGTATGAATTTGGGTGTGTGGGGGGGCACAATTCTGCCCATAACATCTGTCTTCCCTTAAGAATGTAAAATTCATGAGGCTATGTACTGTGTTAATTTTATTTCTCACTGTATTCTAGAACCATAATGCTATGTTTGGTATGTTTTAGATTTTTTTTTTTTAAAGATTTTATTTATTTATTTGTTAGAGAGAGTGAGCACAGGCAGACAGAGTGGCAGGCAGAGGCAGAGGAAGAAGCAGGCTCCCCGCCGAGCAAGGAGCCCGATGTGGGACTCAATCCCAGGATGCTGGGATCATGACCTGAGCCGAAGGCAGCCGCTTAACCAACTGAGCCACCCAGGCATCCCTATTTTAGATATTTGATGTTACTTTTGAATGAATGAATGAATCAATCAATCAATCAGGATGATGCTGTGTTAAAAAGAAGTCACAAAAAACATTTTGAGGAGTTGTAAGATATCTGGAAATAAAAATGTTGAAAAACTGCTACTTTTGTTTTCTACAAACTTCATGTGATTTTAGAAGCTGCCAAGATTTTTTCCCCTCTGGGAGTTATAAAGGAGAGTGTAGATGGTAAAGGAACACACAATTCCATGAAAAAAAGAACAGGGGGTATAGAAGAACCAAATTCTTTGACAAAAATGAGGGGGAAAAATTCTGGAATTGCCCAAGTAGGAAAAGTAAGCTAAATCTTTATCTGAACTACACTTTTTTTTTTTTTAAGACCCTTGTCACTTATTCACAGATGAGGAATATTCTTCTGTGAAAAGCATGTATATCATTTCTGCTTTTAAATTGAACTACATAATATTACCATGGGGTGTTGAACTAGCTGGTGCACGAGACAGCCCACTCTGAGGTAGAAATGATACTGTGTTATTCAGAGCCAAAGCTCAGCAAGATACTTAAAATCCTTTGGGTGCAAAGGAGACCAAGCGTCTGTGAAAAATGCATACAGGTTTTCAGGTTTTTAATTCAGTAGCTGAATTAAAAATCCTTTGGGTGAATTGAAAGCACTGTTAAAATTCTATCTTACCAGTAAATTTCTTTCTGTTTATAATATTTTACATTCTTTAAATAATATTCTGACTAGCATAAGGATTTATCTTATGTGCTTTACCTTTCTCATCCTTCTTATACTCTCACCTTTTCCATTCTTCTCTGACACGTTTTCTTTAAAGCTGTTCATGTTTCACTTAGGGTAATCTAGAAAAGTCATATGACAGTCTATAACAACAATAAAGAAGACTTCTGTGGATACAGAATCAAAATAATTAGATGTAATACACCAAAGGAAAATGACCTAAAACAGTGTAACTTAAAATGAGCAGCAATATTTTATAAAAAATAACACTTTCTTTAATTTGTGGCTATTTTGATTCTTCAAAGATAGTGGTAGTAATCTCTATGTTACTAGAAGTACCTAATTATATCCAAAAAGGCTAATTTTTGTAACCTAAGTTAAAGATCCACCTGGAGACTGTACTAAAGAGTAGGAGCTAAAATGAGATTAGAAGTGATTTAGTCACAGATTCAGAAACCTAAGTTAGAAAAAATATAGTGTCACTACAAATGAGATATGAAGCTGAAAGAAACATTTCTAAATTATAAGATAAATCAGCCAACCATGCCACAGAAAGAACTGTTATCTTTCTAGTAGCTAATATAATGATAAGAGTATTATCCAAAAAAGATTCAGAGTGTATATAGTCAAAAATATAGGGTGTTGGGAATATTATAGAAGTATATCAGATGCTTAACTAATTAAAATATTAGGCAATATTTTGGATTTTATGATGTTCATCATATTTGACATCTCTCGGAAGCATACTTTGTTGGATATTTTCTCATTCTAAAAAATAATTACTTCTGGGGGGCACCTGGGTGGCTCAGTCAGTTAAGCATCTGCCTTTGGCTCAGGTCATGATCTCAGGGTCCGCGCCCCACGTCAGGCTCCCTCCTTAGTGGGGATCCTGTTTCTCCCCCTTCCTGTGCCCCTCCCCTCACTCCTGTGTTCTCTCTTTCTCTCTTGGTCTCTCTATCTCAAATGGATAAATTAAATATTTTAAAAAATAATTACTTCTGTACCTATTTTATATTCCAGCTGTGTATTTCTGCTTGTGTTTTTTTTTAAAGAATACCCCCAAATTGCAAAAATTTCAGATCCCACAAAGCCAGGAGACATCCTTGGATTAAATTTACTTTACCATAGGACATGTTGCTAGATCTTTTTTTCTTTACGTTGAATTCGAACTTGTCAGCCCATTATCTTTTACTTGTGGATCCAGGTTCAATCTTCAGTGACTAAATAAAACAACCTTAAATTATTTTTCCAAAATAGAGCTATTATTCTCCTTATTGTCTTATTTGTGATGGAAAGTATGCTCAGTTCCTTCAGGTGCTTTTCATATGAAAATAGTAAACTAATCTCTATTTTCTGCCTATGCTTCATGTTACTCTTAAAAATAAGCAAGACATGATAGTATGAATTTGCAATAAAGCCATAAAATAGTGTTATAATACAATAGTATTTCTGTTATTCCATTTTAGATGCTATTTATAATGTAACTTAAAGAAAAATCAACTTTGTTGGTGACAGGTATGCTCACAATTAACCTCCCTCCAGGATTAATTTGTCTAATTAAGCAATATCATTTTTAAGTAATCTTATTCTCATTAAATCAGGTATAAATCTACCATTATATATTGTTCAATTTTCCACAAGGAAGTCTTCTAAAATTCAAATATTTTATGCCTGCCAAATTTCTTTGCTCTGAAAAAAAATAAAGCTTTTTCTGAGAAGAATAAACTCATTTCTTCAGTAATCTATTTTTTGAAGGACTCACAATATATATATTTTAAGTTGAACTTATTTATTTGACAGACAGAGATCACAACTAGGCAGAGAGAGAGGAGGAAGCAGACTCCCTGCGGAGCAGAGAGCCCGATGCGGGGCTCGAGCCCAGGACCCTGAGATCATGACCTGAGCTGAAGGCAGAGGCTTTAGCCCACTGAGCCACCCAGGTGCCCCTAGTAATACAATATGTAACTTTAGCTAGAATGGCATTGTTAATATTTTTTGGCTTTAACAGAACTTGCTTCCTCCATGTTTTGAATATCAAAATGACATTTGGAAGAATGTCATAGAATCCTTCATGGATCTCTCCTACAGAGATCTTGTAGGATCTCTTAGGATCTCTTGCTAAGGCTGGGTATGTAAGACAGTAGTGTCCTAACTGCTTTTACTTAGTTAATATTTCAGGATTGTGTTTGCAGGAAGCAACTTTTAAGGATGAAATAATGTCTTTTTTGAAATAAAGGACAAAGAGCATGCTTGCTTACTGGTATAATAAGGTAGTAAGTTTCTTAGAATCAGAGTTCTTCTTGTGTAACATAATTCACTATGTGTACAGATACTCATGTAGGCCCATTTACATCACTTTTATTGGAAATGGGAAACTGATATAAACATGCATCTATATACACCTTTTGCTATAATAAAGTTTTTTGTCTCTGACCCAGGAAATTAATATCTTCTGTCACCAGGTATGACACTATGGTTGACTAACTTACCAGTTTGTGAGTAAGTCAAATCTCAGACCCTTTAAAGTTTGTGACAGACTATTTCCTCATCTTTTTCTCTTCACTCTCATTTCACAATTTCTGAGAAAGGTTAATAATGGCAATTGGTAGAATTCTAGTGTAAAATTGTGGCATTGGTTAATACTTTCTCTTTCTCTTGGAACCGCCCAAATACAACAAGAAAAATTTAAAAATGAAGGTTTAATTTTCATTGTAGGTAGAAGTAGAAGACTCATGTAATTAAAGCCTCCAAAATATGTGTAAAAACTGCTAACATCAGCAAAGAGTAAGCAGAAGTCCTACGGGGCAAAAATGAAGAGCCATGGAGAATGATGAGAAAGCCTAGCAGTAATACATCTCAGTGAAAGTACTTCTTCTAAAAGGGAAAGGTGAAGCACAATTAGTATATGTTATGCATTTTATGTTTTGAACACTGGTACAAGAATGTGATAATGAATTAGTATGGCAACAGAAGCCTCTGTGAACCAAGTTTGGTTTTGAGGAAGTGGTAATATCTAAATAATCATCCAGAAAGGTAGTATATTCAAGAAGTTCTCTAAGTGGCAGCAGAGAAGAAAACCATTGGGTTGTAAGAAGGAATAAAACTATAAGACTTAAAAAAAAAAAAAACCAGACTATAAGACTAGACTACCCCTACTTCCCTAAGATACATTAGAAAACCTAACTCATGAAATGATGTAAACATAAGGAAAGAGCAGCAAAACATAATAACTTGATATGATAACATAGTCTAAAATTAACATAAATATTGTTATACACATATAATATCCAGATAAAGGCATAACAGAAAAAATTATCTTTTAGAATACAAATAAGGTAGGATATCTAGGAATGCCTAACACTATGCAAGTCTTACATGAAGAAAACTTTAAACATTCCAGAAGTACATTTGAAAAAGAATGACCTACACTGAACTTTGAAAATATATTAATATATTATAGATGTAATTTGCAAATACTTTCTTCTATTCCCAGGGTTGTCTTTTCATTCTATTGATTGTTTTCTTTGCTATAAAGAAGCTTTAATTTTTTTCTTTTTCTACATAGTATTATTTCAAATTCAATTAATTAATATAGTATATTATTAGTTTCAGAGGCAGTGTTCAGTGATTCATCGGTTGCATATAACACAGTGTTCATCACATTATGTGCCCTCCTTAATGCTTATCACCCAATTACCCCACTCCCCAACTCACCTCCTCTCCAGCAACCTTCAGTTTCTTTCCTATAGTTAAGAGTCTCTCATGGTTTTTCTCCCTCTCTGATGTCTTCCCATTCAGTTTTCCTTCCCTTCCCCTATGATCCTCTCCACTGTTTCTTATATTCACAAGTGAGTGAAACCATATAATTGCCTTTCTTTGATTGACTTATTTTACTCAGCATAATAATCTCCAGTTCCATTCACATTGATGTTAATGGTCAGTATTCATCCTTTCTGAGGGCTGAGTAATATTCCACTGTGTATATATACCAAATCTTCTTTATCCATTCATCCATCCGTGGACATCTGGGCTCCTTCCATAGTTTGGCTGTTGTGGACATTGCTGCTATAAGCTTCAGGGTGCATGTGCCCCTTTGGATCATTACATTTGTATCTTTGGGGTAAATACCCAGTAGAGCAATTTCTGGGTAGCTCTATTTTTAACATCATGAGGACCCTCCACACTGTTTTCCAGAGTGTTTGCACCATCTTGCATTCCCACCAACAGTGTAAGAAAGTCCCCCTTTTTCCCTTTCTCCATATCCTCACCAACATCTTTCATTTCCTGACTTGTTAATTTTAGCCATTCTGACTAGTGTGAGGGGGTATCTCATTGTGGTTTTGAGTTGTATTTTCTTGATGCTAAGTGATGAGGAGCATTTTTCCTTGTGTCTGTTGGCAAGTTATATGCCTTCTTTGGAGAAATGTCTGTTCATGTCTTTTGTCCATTTCTTGACTGGGTTATTTGCTTTTTGGGTATAGAGTTTGATAAGTTCTTTATAGATTTTGGATACTAGCCCTTTATCTGATAAGACATTTGCAAATATCTTCTCCCATTCTGTAGATTGCCCTTTAGTTTTGTTGACTGTTTCCTTTGCTGTGCAGAAACTTTTTATCTTGATGAAGTCCAAATAGTTCATTTTTGCTTTTGTTTCCCTTGCCTTTGTAGTTATGTCTAGCAAGAAGTTGCTGCAGCCAAGGTCAAAGAGGTTGCTGCCTGTGTTCTTCTCTAGGATTTTTCCTGTCTCACATTTAGGTCTTTTATCCATTTTAAGTTTCTCTTTGTGTATGGTATAAGAAAATGATCCAGATTCATTCTGCATGTGGCTGTCCAATTTTCCCAACAACACTTGTTTAAGAGACTGTCCTTTTTCCACTGGATATCCTTTCCTTCTTTGCTGAAGGTTACTTGACCATAGAGTTGAAAGTCCATTTCTGAGCTCTCTATTCTATTCCACTGATCTATGTGTCTGTTTTTGTGCCAGTACCATACTGTCTTGATGATTATAGCTTTGTAGTATCGCTTGAAGTCTGCATTGTGATGTCACTAGCTTTGGTTTTCTTTTTCAGCATTCCTTTGGCTATTTGGCAGTCTTTCTGGTTCCATACACATTTTAGAATATTTGTTCCAGCTCTGTCAATGTCAATGGTATTTTGATAAAGATCGCATTAAATGTGTTGATTGCTTTGGATGATATAGACATTTTAACATATTTGTTCTTCCAACTCATGAGCATGGAATCTCTTTCCATTTTTTTATGTCATCGTCAGTTGCTTTCATCAGTGTTTTACAGTTTTCAGAGTACAGGCCTTTTGCCTTGTTAGTTAGTTTTATTCACAGGTATCTTATTATGTTTGGTACAATTTTAAATAAGATTGTTTTCTTAATTTCTCTTTCTGCTGCTTCATTACAACAGATTTTTGCAAATTGATTTTGTGTGCTGTGGCTCTACTGAATTTATTTATCAGTTCTAATAGATTTTTTTGGTGAAGTCTTCCAGGTTTTCTCTGTATATTATCATGTCTTCTGCAAATAATGGCAATTTCACTTCTTCCTTACCAATTTGGATGCCCTTTATTCCTTTTTTTTTGTCTGATTGCTGTGACTTCCAGTACAAAATTTTAAATGTGTTTATCACTTGACCAGTTCCTCTTTGGGGAATTTATCCTTAATATATATTCATACATGTGTGAAACAACTTATATGTGGTTATTTGTTACAGTATTACATGTTACAGCAAAAGATCAGAAATAACCTAGATGTCCATTAATAAAGGATTAGTTAAATAAATAAGCATGTATCCATACAACAGAATATTATGCATCCGTTAAAAAAAGGCAATGCAATTGAATGATGAAATAGGGCAATTAAAGCTTCAAAGGAATTATGACTACAGCAAATTAAAATATATTAAATGTATAAAAATTCATGAGTTCAAAATGACACACAAAAAAAATAAGTACCCTATCAGTCACTATTACAGGATGCTGGAAAACTGTCTTTCCTGTCTTATCCTGTAGGTATTTCATAGTACCCCAAAAGTTGGTGAGTAGAAGTTCTTTATCAAAAATTACACCAAGCTAAAGCAAGAAGGATAATAGAATTATTAAATTATCATTTTACGACTCCTTATGAGATCATGGATCTAAGCAACCATCATCAATGGCTGCTGAAAGCATTACGGGAGACTTGAAGGGGAATTTTATACTGAATGAACCAGGCCAATACCACCTAAATGTGCTGATTAATTACTACAAGTGTGACTATCTCATGATACACGCATCCTGCTGAGATGCATCAGGAAGAAGATAGAATCACTTATGAAGGATGCTTGTAAATAGTTACACTTGAATCTAATAAATCACCTGGTTCTAACTATTCCTTTACAGGAAGTAGAGTAGGAAAAGGACCATGTTAAATTCCAAGAGGTTACAGTCATCCACACTTGGATGTGGAAACAACTAATTCTGAATATGGGAAATTTTACAAGACAGTGATCCTTACATTTAAAAAAAAGGAGGTGAGGAAGTCAGAAAGAAAAAAAAGAAAGAGAAATATGGATTAGAAGAGACTTTGAGACATATCAACCAAATGCAATCTACAGACTTGTTTGAACATTGATTCAAATAAACCATTTGTCAAAATGGATTTTGAGCAAAGATGGGGAGGAACTTGAACACAGTCTGATATTTTGGTTACATAAATGAGCTATTATTGATAAAGCTGAGTGTGATAGTGTTTTTGTGATTATGCAAGTAAACAAATATCCTTAACTGTTAAGAGATATACACTGAAGTATTCATTGATGAAATAAAATAAGTGAAATCTGTTTTAAAATACTCCAAGAAAAAAGTAGAAATGGAGATTAGATAAAGCAAGACTAGCAGAGTATTGATAATTAGCCCTGGAACTTCATTATATTATTCTTTTTACCTATATTTGTTTTTAAAGTTTCCATAATGAAAAGTGCAGGGGCTCAGTTGGTTAAGTGTCAGATTCTTGATTTCAGCTCAGGTCATGATCTCAGGGTTATGAAATCAAGCCATGTCAGGCTCTGTGCTAGGCATGGAGCCTGCTTAAGATTCTCTCTCTTCATCTCTTTCTCTTCTCCTCCACCACACCCTTCCCCTCACACTCACTTTCTTTCTCTTTCTCTGGGAAAAAAAAAAAAAAAAGAAGTGGAAATTGAAATCTCTTTATATATGTATGTGGAACAATTACCAAACATAATTTGAGGAAATGATTGCGTATACTAATTTAATATTTTTATAAAAAGGAAAATAAATAAAAATGTAGATTAATGTTTGTATATCAATACAGAGAGAAGCTATGAAAGGTTACAGAAGAAAATAATAGAAGTGAGTAGCTATGGAAGGGAACAGGGGAAGAATTTAAGCATAATGTGAACTCATTTACATCACACAAATAAAAGTAAACTAAGTTGTTTACATATATCATTATGAAAACTGAAAACTAAGCATAATTGATATAAAATTAAAGCAGCACACAATTAATAATGTGCCTTGACATATTCTGATAACTGTGTCCAAGTAACATCTATTCATCTAAGAAAATCCATAGAAAATGACAATTTGGGGTTTTATTCTTCATATTTTCTTAATCATTTTGGATCTATTTAATCAAGACTAGGGTACTGAATTTTCCTGCTCTCTGAGTTCAGGAGAAACTCCTGAACTAATTTACCTAATTTAGAATTTTACAAGATTCTAAAAAGATTCATCATCATCACAGCTTTTTAAATTACATATAATAATATTTTAAGAGATAATTTCTCTTTTATAATAATAGTTGTTATAACTCTCTGTTACCAATGTTTATTCTTCTTACCATTTAATAGAGTTGAATGAGTTTCTACTTTAATGAGTTTTTACTCTATTCTGTATTTTGGTAATATAAAATCAACCAGACTCGGTTTCTGTCCTCAGTTTAGTGAGGGAGACAGATGTGAGCAAGTAATTATAATACAAGTGAAAAGACAGAAAATAAGATTTGAGAAATCTGGCTTCCTTCTCATGGCTAATAAGATTGTATCACAATCTCCACTATGTAGTTTACACCTAAGGGCCTATGTCTTTCTAGAGCTGAACTTTTCTGTCATTATTCTGAAATAACTAACCCATGTGTTCATTTTTCAGATTTTCTCATGTCTGTCTATGTCCTTGTAAAGCTTATTGTTCAGCTCCAATGGTTCTTTCAGCAACATTTCTTTTTTTTCTCTATTGGAATTTTAAGTGAATTCTTTTTGGAGTGCTTGTCTTCTGACCACATTTCTTTTAGAGACTCAGGTGAAGGGATCATATCCAATATTCTTTCAATTTTTTCTTTTTTTTTGAAGTTTACCCCCCCTAATCTAGCCTGTCAGTCTGGTTATTCCTTGATTTCCCTTGTTATCACAGACTAAAACAGCTAACTGCTTCACCAACATCTTATTATTTCTAATCCATCAGTTGGTTCTTCCATGATGGTAAAAATTAGGACAACAGTAGTAAAACTTCTTGTCACTTGTTCTTCCTTCTCAGTGGTAAAATCAATATTGTCATCAATTAAAGTGAAAAATTGATCAGCCATTCTGCTTTTACACTGAATCATCCAGAAACTGTCTGCCCAGTTAAAAAGTCCAACATTACTATATCTTATCTTTGATTCAATTTTGTCAGTTCTTTTTTTTTTCAAAGATTTATTTATTTGACACAGAGAGGGAGGGAGAGAGTGAGAGAGGTATTCACAAGCAGGGGGAGTGGGAGAGGGAGAAGCAGGCTTCCCGTGGTGGAGCAGGGAGCCCACATCCTGACCAGGGCTGAAGGTAGAGGCTTAACGACTGAGCCACCCAGGCGCCCCTTAATTTTGTCATTTCTAATAAGACCAAGACAGTTATTTTCTTTTTGCCTTTATTTTCACCAGAGTTTTCCAGTGCATGTCTGTTCCCAAGTACATGAATTTTCATGCAAATAAATGAATTGAAATGCTCCTCATTGTTCTTCCCTTAACATTTTTATGAATATGTTATACCAAATCTTGCAAGATTTTGAAGTATGATTTTCAACATTAAATATATCAAAAGGAACAACCAGTTCTAGAATGAGGAATAATGACACTCTATCTGATCCTCTTTCCTATCTGCTGATGCAGACTTTAATGAGCATAAGAATCACCTGGGGGCCATGTTAAAATGCAGATTCTGATTCAGTCGGTCTGGGAGGGGCTTAAAAATCTACATTTCTAACAAGCTTCCAGGTGATAATGATACTTCTGGTTAGTGGATTTCTCTTTGTATAGCAGAGCTCTTCCTCATGTTAAAAAAATTTATATCAAATACATTGATTATACAAGAAGCCCTAAAATAATATAAAGAGTACATATGTGAAAATATAGTAGTATTTATATTCCTATATATAGTTGTATATTTATATACTATTTATAGTAGAATAAATACTACTATATAGTAGTAGAATAATATAGCATTCATATAGTAACTGCAACACTATTCTTTTTTGTATTTGTTAAAGACAAATATGTCTGCCATTTTAGTAGTTCTAATGTGATACTATTAGTATTCAGCCAGTAGATTAAAAAGCGACTTATTATCAAATGATACCTGGATATCTTATGTATTTCATTTAAGCTTTAAAATTATGAATGTACATTTAGACACAATCTTTTCACTTAGACCCAAGGTGAGTATACACTTATTGATCTTACCCTACCATAGGGTAATTGACTAAATCACTAAGGTACTGCCTAAATAGCTAATATCAGGGTTTTTTTTTAAGTGTATGAGAACTTAAGACACTCGTGAAGTAAATTAAATGAAAATATTCTAGAAGTACAGCATTTAAGCAGTTTTATCATTGCCTTGCTTACAATTAATCCAGCAGTAATGATTTTTTAGTAATTATCTGTTGTTGAAATTTACATAGAAATAATAACTCATTCTTTCTCTCTTTCTCTAACTTAATTGATTTACCATGTCTTGCCTACTGGTAGTTCATACAGACTTCCCCTTTCAAGGAAGAGACAGACCAATGCATGGTGGCAAAAATAAAAGAGATAGTCAAGGGTCACTAGATATCTGAGGAAAACCTATAGAATGAAAAAAGGCCAAAATAAATGAAAGACCATCCAGACCGAAAAGAAACAAATGTTTCAAGGACTATGTCAATATCTAACAAGCTAGCTAGCTAGATATAAAAAGATCTAGATATAACACCAGGGAAAATCAAGAATATATTGCTTCCACAAAACAAGAATATGATTCTATAAAAAGGAAAGATTACAGAAAAATAAAGCTCTTAGACATTTGAAACATGATTACATATTTTAAAAATCTGTGAGAGGACTTGAGGATAAAATGTGATGGAATCTTTCAGAGCAAAGAGCAAAAATACAAAGAAGTAGAAAATATAAAAGAAAGATGAAACACAGAACAATTTAATAGAATATCAGACCAACAGAAGGTCAAAAAGTAAATAGTGAAACAAAGGGAAGGACATTATAGAAGTTAATTTCCCAGATGAGGAAATATCCTCAGAATAAAAGGACCCATGAAACATTGATTTATTCAAACAAGTTGTGCTTTTGTTGAGCAGACAGCATGATGTAATGGTAACAGTGATAACTAACATTCTTTAGCTGTTTATTGTTTGCCATTTTCTGTGCCCAATGTTTAGCCCTCTTTTGTAGCTAGGAAAACAAAGACTTACAGAGGTTAAATCATTTGCTCAAAGTTACATGGCTAATAAGTGGTGCAGCTGGATCCAGACATCACTCTGATCTCCCCGCTCTTTAACACGACAGCAATGGAGTATTCTTTATTGCCACCTTATCTCACCTACTTGTGTAGATTGTCCAGTTCAACCATAATTTTGCACTTCCACCAATCTCCTTTGAAGACTAAAATGTTCATACAGGCTTAAGCACAGCATGCCTGGCTTCTTTTCCTGTGAAAACGAATTCTTTTACTGGACCCTCCTGAGTCCATACATTACTTGGTCATAAAAAGCCCACCAGACACACCTCATCAACTAAACTCACTGTAGACTCAAATCTGAATAATTTCTTTTTTCCTTTTGCTTGATACCCTTAACAATTGTGTAGTTTATTAGACATAGTGTGAGAATCTTTGTAGCAATTTTTATAGTATGTGTTATTGCTAGTCAGCCAATATAAATCAGTAAATGATGCCATTTCCCCCTAGTTTGAGCTGTCTTCAATATTCTAGAGTCAGTCATATATATGTATATTTGTAGGTGTTTTAAGTGGAAATGATAATATAACTTCTTCCATTTCTCAGCTATCTTCTTTTTTCACTCTGGATAGCCACCCTGGATAATCTTTTTTTTTTTTTTTTTAATTTATTTATTTGTCAGATAGAGAGTGCAGGAGCGAGCACAGGCAAACAGAGAGGGAGGCAGAGGCAGAGGGAGAAGCAGGCTCCCCGCCGAGCAAGGAGCCCGATGTGGGACTCGATCCCAGGACGCTGGGATCATGACCTGAGCCGAAGGCAGCCGCTTAACCAACTGAGCCACCCAGGTGTCCCCACCCTGGATAATCTTAACCACTTTGAGAACATTTATTATATATGTTAACATTTACCATACCTTTGTCCCACTGATTCTCTCTCCTGACCTTCAACCCATAATACTACTTGCATTTTCCCCATGTACCCAAACTCATGACATCTGGTGTCTTTTATGTTCTGTTCCAAGACTCCATGTTCACTATCTTCACTACCCCTCTGTTCAAGTGAATCTATAATTTATCTTTGTCAATTTCCTCCTTATCATACTTAGTCTGTAATCAGTCAAACCAGTCTTAGTTGATTATCACATAATCTCTCTTAACTTTGTCCATCACTCTCCATTCCTACAGTCAGTTTTACTAGATGTAGTTTGTCCTCTTTCCTAAATCAAATCACCTATGTTCCTTTCTGGACAAAGCTGAGTGAATCTAATAAAATACAAATCTTCTTTAGCAGTCTCCTTAACCCTCTAAAGAAAGACAAAACTCTTCAATGTGGCAAGACAAGACAAAACAAAATATCATAATTCAGTTACTTTCCAATTATTTTGCTATATCTTTTTAAATTCATACTTTCCTGCATACCCATATGTACCCAGAGTTACAATCAGAGAAAACACTGATTTATTCAAACAAGTTGTGCTTTTGCCTCTTTATTCCTCTGAGAAGCAGCTTCCCAGGTAGAATTAGATGAGATGTTTACTGGAGGAAATGTCTGTGATGAATGAAAGGGAGAAAGCAGGTGTAGTAGGCAAGGAGGGCATTCAGATCTGGCATCTACAGATGAAAGGAGAGAAGTAAGGAAGGACAAGTGAGCAGGATTCCCAGCCTGCAACACAGTTCAAGCAGGTTTCAGCCAAGCTAATGAGGAATCCTTGAACCAAAGTGCACTGGCACCCCCATCATGCTCAGTCACTGGCTGGGAGTAAGACAGAGGAGACAGAGCTTTGGGTTGTCAGCCTGTTAGATGGTGGTGGCTCTAACAGGCTGGCAAACCATGTTGTCATTCAGCTATCTCTGACTTTTAGGTTATTACATTAATTATAGTCTCCTGAATTCTGACAGTTAATCAATGCCACCTCATCCCCAATACTGGGATGGAGGTGTTATCCCCATGGATGTTAATCACCTTAGCTCTGCAGCTGCCTTTCCTAGCATTATCCTAGCATCATCCCTGGCCTACAGAGTATCACCGCTAAACTCCTTAATGATGCCAGTGCATTCTCTCTCTAGTGCATTCTCAATGGCCATGGTGAATGCCATGTTCTCTGGGCCCTCCTGTAGAACATAATGCCCTGGGAGGTCTTCCGGCCTCATACAATATATTTATTCTAGTATGCTCAATTCCCTCACTTCTGCTCATTCCTCTACCATCTGCCAGCACAAATCAGGCATTTCTATTTTGTTCAGCATGGGGAATAACTTCTTCGGGCCTGTAAGAACCACTCAAACAAAAAATTTGCCTCATACCTGAGGGTAATGCAGGGTGTTAAATCCTGCACCCCCAAAAAGTGCCCCCCAAGTAAATAAGTTCTTGATTACTTAACCTTACATCTCACCCCATTAATAAGATGTATTCAAAATTCAATCTCAGTGTGTGCTAATACTCACATTTCCTTCATTGTGTTCTATCTTTCCTCCCTTAAGTATTGGGATTTAACCCTAGTTATCAGCCTGGTATCCAGGGAAGGAAGTAGGTACAGCTCCTGAAAGATGTCCTTGTTGTCTTGAAGTGGAGAAGCCTCTATAGCATCTTCTAGCACAACACATGTCTTACCCCTTACTAGGAAGAGGAGAGCCTCCATTGCAGACTCTGGTAGTTCAGGGGATTCTTCATGCCAACATACTCAGGGGCATTCATTCATTCAGCTGCCCCCAACCCATCATAACCAGAGCTGTGAATTCAGCATAAAGGATCTACCTTGCCTGAACATTTGGACATCTATGGAATTCTATGAATCTAAATATCAAGTCATGAGTGGATCCAGCTGGGTCCACAGTTGCACTTCAGGAGACAATGCTCTGTGCAACCTCTAGGTCTCACATGTAGACTGTTACTGCTTGCTAACATTCCTTGGTTTCTCATTATTCCTGTGCAAGAAGTCAACTCAGTGTAGCATTAGCCAGCCAACAATGAGGTCCTTATAGGAACTGTTGCCTCCATTATTTTTTAAACGTTTGAATCTTTGCACCTTCATGGGGCTTCCCTTGTACCCGGGCATTTTCCCAAGTTACCTTCAGTGAAATCATCAGCAGTTAGGCCACGACATTTGCCAAGGGCTAACCATATGCAAATACCACTAAGGATGGTGTCCTCTTTACTTACCATGCTACAAGTGAGCCAGTCCCCAAACCCCATTTTCCTTGACCTCTCTCAGTATCACCTGTGTTCATTCACACTTTCCAAGCAGTTTCCAATAGAGGAGAGTCATGAAAGAGATATTTTGAGGGTAACTAATATGAAAGATTAAGGGGGAGGAAGAAGAAATGGGAAACAATTCAGTACATGGTAAGAGGTCTGCCCTGAGAAAAGAGAGTGGGGAGGAACGAGGACCTGGAAGATTCTGTCTTTGGCATAATTCTAAGAAAGCTTAGATTTCTAAGAGAAGTGGAACCAAAGTCATCTATTAGAAGATTCACACATCCCACAGGAATGGGCCTGAACAAGGTCCCCATGGCTCTCAGTTTTGGACTTTGAAGAGGCCAAGAAAAACATGATTTCTTTGTAAATAGAGTCATGAGTCCAGCTGGGGCTGTCAGTCAGCTCTGCTCCCTGCAGTAGAAGATGTGAACAGTGCGTAATGCTGACATTGGTAATGCTGATAGTGGTAAATGCTGACATTTACCAATAATTCAAAATTTGACTTACTATTTATTTCCACTGGGGAAATTTGCTTCTCGCTTCCCTTCTCTTCCTCTGTTTCCTTATAACATGCAAAACTTTTCATAAGTCCCCCAGGACCCTAATGTACACCAAAGTCTGCTTGCTTTGATCTTTGATGTGGGCACCTGGAAGGCAAGGATGTTTTTTTTTCTTTTTTAATCTTTGCATTCTTATAGTCTAGCACAGTTCTTGGGACATGGTAAATGCTAAACAAGTATTTGCTGAATGAATAAATACATGCACAAGGGACCAAAGGAGGTCTACTTAGGTTAGGTGTTGAAAAACCTGAATACCACAGTGATGAAGACAAAGTACCAAGAAAACTCTAAAATCTCTCTGTAAACAGTGAAATATTTTTAACTTCCTGAGATGGTTTAGACTTAAAACTTTGAAGTAATTTAAGAAGTAGATGACTCCTCAAGGCAGCATTCACTCCTTGCTGTTACCAACATCTGAGAGGCAACCTATTTAAAAAAAAAAAGTTAAAAGTTTGTATTTTAAACTAATAACAAAATACACACTCTGACTACAATAGTGACCCCAATAATAATACCATGAATGACAAAGGTTAGATGAAATGTTACCATGGAGAGGGTAGGAATGGATAATATTATTAAAAAGAATGAGAATTTAGGAGAAATATAAATATAGAGAGACTTGACCTCTTTGCTACAAATCTAATCTCTGGGGCAGTGTAGTTGTCAAGAATTTTGTCTTCATTAAGGAAGAAATTCAAAGTGAAAAAGAACAAGGCAATAAAGCAAATGTCAGACATCCCCAATTAGCCAGCCAGGGTTAAGACCTTCAGTCTTGAATTAAACTCAGATTTGCAGTGTTTGCATTCATTTCTTTTTTTTAACTGAGAAGTGGCAATGTGTTCAGAAGATTTTTCCATTGATTAAAGCAAATTTAATTTTTAAAGTATTTCCATAATCTTGAATTTTTATTAATAAGACATTTGACAAAAGTATCAGGAAGTGAGTTATATACTTCAGGGGTTATGAATTCCTAAGGTTATTATACTTTCCCCATCTGAGAAAAATATCACATTTTTATTAGTACATAAAAATGAGAAACATTTTATAGCAGTCATTTCTATTGCCAGTCTAAGTGCTTCTATTTGTAGTGAGATGATTTCTTTTTTTAAAGCTTGTATTTTTACTTTCTGGTTTTCAAAAAACTTATTGTGTGGCTCACAAAATATGCATTATTAGCTTTCAGGGAATAGATACTAATATCACTCATTCTTTGAAGCATAATCAAAGTATGTCCTCTGATGACATTGTTGCCATCTATATTTAGAGGATGTGTTTCAATTTTCATAGAGGCTGTATTCAACCAAAATTAAAAGTGAAAAAAGAAATCCAGGATGAAAGAACGTGTAGGTGATTCTAAAAATTAACACTACAATCTTCATTTTTATGTCATCTATCAGGCAAAAGTTCATTAACAAAGTTTTTAGTTACTTAAATAATTGCTAAAAATATATGTATATATTTAAACATAACATTTAGTTAATAATGAAAGATACATAATAACCTATCAAGTTCCTGTCACCAAAGGCCAAAGTTATTTAGTATTTTTAAAATGAACTCACATATGTGTATATGTAGGTATATAGTATGTAGAGTATATTATATATACTATTATATATTATATATTATTATATATCATATTATATATACACACACACATACACACACATACTATGGTATATAATATATAACACCATGTCTTTTTTTTAAGATTTTTTATTTATTGGGGCACCTGGGTGGCTCAGTGGTTTAAAGACTCTGCCTTCGGCTCAGGTCATGATCCCAGGATCCTGGGATGGAGCCCCGAATCCAGTTCTCTGTTCAGGAGGGAGCCTGCTTCCCTTCCTCTCTCTCTGCCTGTCTCTGTACCTACTTGTGATCTCTGTTTGTCAAATAAATAAATAAAATCTTAAAAATTTTTTTATTTCTTTATTTGACAGAGAGAGCACAAGTAAATATAATTTATTTACTTATTGTTGAGTAGAACCAACCTGCTAATCATGGTCTTCAAAGTCTATTTCTCAGATTCTTGTGTTGACAAGGGTGGTCCAAGTAAATGTGTCTCCAAATCACCCTCTAATTCTTCCAGAGCCTCATTGTCTCCCCTGGCTGCATGTTAGAATCACTTAAAAGGATTATTATTTTTATTTTTTTAAATATTTTATTTATTTATTTGAGGAAGAGTCAGAGAGTGTGGGAAAGTGGGGGAAGAGGCAGAGGGAGAAGGTGAGAGAGAATCTCAGGCAGACTTTGCTTAGCCAGGAGCACATGCAGGAGCACATCTCAGGACCCAGAGACCATGATCTGAGCTAAAATCAAGAGTTCGGACACTTAACTGACTGAGTCCCCAGGCACCCCTATTATTTTTAATTGTCTGTGAGCAAATCTGCTTTCCATGCTTTTAAAACTTCCTAGATGATTCTCACATAAAATCATTTTGACACCCATCATTCCAGAGAAGCTGTGCTTTCAGATTGTTTTGCAGTGTGATTACTGGCACAATCTTGTTTGAATAAATCATCCCATTGCAAAAGTTTCAGTGTTATGATTTTTTGCTCTATTTGCAATGTAGTTCTTTTCCTAATTACTTCAATAATTTTTGCAGGAAAAGTTCTATGGGTATATAACTATTTACTAATTATATTCTGATATCTCTGTTCCCAAAGTATATTATTTTTATTATATTGTGGCAGTTGAAAATTTATTATGAGTAATACTGAGCTTTATTAAAGCTCTTACTTTTGAAATAGTATTTTCAAGCTCCCTATTCCCTTTTTTTATTAGTAGTTTCTAAAATTTGTTGGACAGTTTTCTTTTAAAAATTACCATTATAGGGTGTCTCAGTTGGTTAAGTGTCTTTGGCTCAGGTCATGATCCCAGGGTCCTGGGATTGAGCACCGAGTTGGGCTCCCTGCTCAGCAGGGAGTCTCCTTCTCTCTCTCCCTCTGCCACTACCCCCTTCATTCATGCTCTCTCTCTCTCTCACTCTAATAAATAAATAAATAAAATCTTTTTTAAAATTGCCATTATAAAAATGATTCATTATTATATGAAAAATCTATAAAATTGGTATCAACTTTCTTAATTGTTTTTTAGATTTATTTTATCTCATCATATTAGTTCTTTTAATTTTGAAAGTTTAGAAGTAAAGGTCCAAAATACAGGATAAAAATGAAATGTTAATAACTTATTCACATCTAAATTGTTAATGACCACCACAGTAGTTTGCAGTACTTGAAGAACTTTTCAAAGCAGCTCTGAAACCCCATAGTCAAGATTATAATATGAACCCTTTAATTTTTTTCTCCTAGACCATACACATACACACAAATGTACAAATGTTAAGATGGAATATTCTAATAGACAGTAGAGTAATAATATCTAAACTTATGGTGGTAGCAGGATTTGGGTACCTGAGACAACACCAAATCCTATGAAATATCAAAACTTTTCAAATAGAACAAATAATTGACCTTATAAAAATTTAATGGCAGATAACCTGAAAATAAGTTTTGTAAAATACATTAAAATTGAGTAGTTTATTTAATCAGTACTACCTTGTATTTATTGAGTGCATATTGCTGGATATTATTCTGTTAATTCTATTTAATTTCCCTACAGCATACCCATCATATATTACGTGTCCATTCTTATAGGCAAGAAAACAGAGGTCTGAAAATGTTAAAAACACACACAAAATGAACCCCACAAAATTATTTAATTAGTAAGTGACAGAGCTGGGGTTCGTACCAACATATATTGGTTTCAATCATTGGGTTCTTAATCACACCACTCTCTCACAAGGCTCAGGGGTCACAGATACTCCTCTAGAGGCAAGTATAAAAAATGATAAGCAGGTAAATCTCAAAAAATGAACTAATGATAATCCAATTTAAAAAAAATCCAAACTTTACGTGTAAACAAATAATTGCAAGTTGAAACATGAGGTTCTCGTTCCTGTAATAGTTGTCTAGTAAATATTAAAAATGATGGTAAAGGTATAGTAAAATGAGATTTCACACACTAATGGTAGGAAGAGAATAAACTGTTATAGCTTTTTTGGAAAGTGATTTGATACTTTAAAAAACATTTTATTCTTTCTTACATTAACTCTACAAGCATAGTTCACATTATGATAAAATCTGTTCAACATAGTTTTATTAAAATATTAAATATTTCCAACCTCAAATGTCTGACAATAAGGAAATTGTTGATTTAAATTATGGTAGTATTTACTCTATCCCAGGCATTTTATTAAGTACTTTATTTGCATATCTCATTTATTTCTCACAAACACATATGACCTACTAACTACAATTATAGGTGAAAAACCTAAAACCACAAGATGTGTATTACATGATCAGTGACATAAGAAGATGTTATAGGGGTGCCTGGGTGGCTCAGTGGGTTAAAGCCTCTGCTTTTGGCTCAGGTCATGATCCCAGGGTCCTGGGATCAAGCCCCGCATCAGGCTCTCTGCTCAGCAGGAAGCCTGCTTCCCTTCCTCCTCTTTCTCTGCCTGCCTCTCTGCCTACTTGTGATCTCTGTCTGTCAAATAAATAAACAAAATCTTTAAAAAAAAAAAAAAGAAAAGAAAATGTTATAAATACTAAGCAAATCAAGATAAAAGATTGTATGTAGAAAATTATCTTAACTCTATGAAAATATGAGAAAATCTATAATGACTGCAATAAGCCAAATTTGCAATTATATCAAAAAAAGCAAGCACTGTTATTTCTAAATGTTTCTGATGATTTTTCTTTTTTTCAAAAACTTTTTTCTATATTTTAAATTTTCCTTCAATCAGATTTATCTTTTTTGAGGCAGAAAAATAACAAGGTAAATTAAATTAAAATAACAAATTGGATGAAACCTAATGTTTGCAGACATAGAGAAAAGAGCAGTTTACCAAAGTGTTTCAGTTTGTGCTTAGAAGTATTTTCAAGACAGGAGCACCTGCATGGCTCAGTGCGTTAAAGCCTCTGCCTTCAGTTCAGGTCATGATTCCAGGGTCCTGGGATTGAGCCCTGCTTTGAGCCCTGCATCGGGCTCTATGCTCAGCAGGAAGCCTGCTTCCTCCTCTCTCTCTCTGCCTGCCTCTCTGCCTACTTGTGATCTCTGTCAAATATATAAATAAAATCTTTTAAAAAATATTTTCAATACAAATATTTTTACTTTATTTAAGAAATCTCACATAATTCATATCATCTCTATAGTATATGACAGTATTTCCTTTGGCGTTGTAAGAATTTTTAAATGAAAAATTTAAATTTCCTGCACTGCTATCTTTATAGTTCAAAGTTGCCACTGTTTATAACTATCTTGATTTAGGTTTAGGTAAAATTTACTAACTTTGTTATTTACATCATCTCCTCAATTATCAATGAAGCCCAAAGAGGCCCTAAAAATCAATAAAGTATGCCATACTTACCTATAAGTATAAACTTTTTATAACATACTTTATTTTCATCTTGTTCCAATCAGTATCCATAAATATTATTGTGCATTAAATGATCATTAAAGTCCATGAATAGTGGATATAAACATTATCCTATATAATAAGATTAAGCTCTTGTCCCAGAAATTCTATTCAGAGCAATCTTAGTTTTTGAATTTTTTTAATAATTTTTAAAAAAAATTTTAATAAACATATAATGTATTATTAGCCCCAGGGGTACAGGTCTGTGAATTGCCAGGTTTACACACTTCACACACCATAGCACATACACTCCCCAATGTCCATAACCACACCACCCTCTCCCTACCCGCCTCACCCTGGGCACCCTCAGTTTGTTTTGTGACTTTAAGAATCTCTATGGTATGTTTCCCTCCCCATCCCATCTGGTTTCATTTATTCTTTTCCTACTCCCCAAACCCCCCATATTGCATATCCACTTCCTCATATCAGGGAGATCATATGATAGTTGTCTTTCTCTGACTTATTTCGCTAAGCATAATACCCTCTAGTTCCATCCACATCGTCGCAAATGGCAAGATTTCATTTCTTTTGATGGCTGCATAGTATTCCATTGTATATATATACCACTTCTTCTTTATCCATTCATCTGTTGATGGACATCTATGTTCTTTCCATAGTTTGGCTATTGTGGACATTGCTGCTATAAACATTCGGGTGCACATGCCCCTTCAGATCACTACGTTTGTATCTTTAGGATAAATACCCAGTAGTGCAATTGCTGGGTCATAGGGTAGCTCTATTTGCAACTTTTTGAGGAATGTCCATGCTGTTTTCCAGAGTGGTTGCACCAGCTTCCATTCCCACCAACAGTGTAGGAGGGTTCCCCTTTCTCTGCATCCTCTCCAGCATCTGTCATTTCCTGACTTGTTAATTTTAGCCATTCTGACTGGTGTGAGGTGGTATCTCGTTGGTTTTGATTTGTATTTCCCTGATGCCCAGTGATGTGGAGCACTTTTTCATGTGTCTGTTGGCCATCTGGATATCTTCTTTCCAGAAATGTGTGCTCATGTCCTCTGCCCATTTCTTGATTGGATTATTTGTTCTTTGGGTGTTGAGTTTGCTAAGGTCTTTATAGATTTTGGATACTAGCCCTTTATCTGATATGTCCTTTGTAAATATCTTCTCCCATTCTGTCAGTTGTTATTTTTGTTTTGTCAATTTTGTTAACTGTTTCCTTTGCTGTGCAAAAGCTTTTGATCTTGATGAAGTCCCAAGAGTTCATTTTTGCCCTTGCTTCCCTTGCCTTTGGCATTGTTCCTAGGAAGAAGTTGTTGCAGCTGAGGTCGAAGAGGTTGCTGCCTGTGTTCTCCTCAAGGATTTTGATGGATTCCTTTCTCACGTTGAGGTCCTTCATCCATTTTGAGTCTATTTTCGTGTGTGGTGTAAGGAAATGGTCCAATTTCATTTTTCTGCATGTGGCTGTCCAATTTTCCCAACACCATTTGTTGAAGAGGCTGTCTGTTTTTCACTGGACATTCTTTCCTACTTTGTTGAAGATTAGTTGACCATAGAGTTGAGGGTCTATTTCTGGGCTCTCTATTCTATTCCATTGATCTATGTGGTTGTTTTTGTGCCAGTACTGTCTTGATGATGACAGCTTTGTAATAGAGCTTGAAGTCTGGAATTGTGATGCCACCAACTTTGGCTTTCTTTTTCAATATTCCTTTGGTGATTCGAGATCTTTTCTGGTTCCATATAAATTTTAAGATTATTTGTTCCATTTCTTTGAAAAAAATGGATGGTGTTTTGATAGCAATTGCATTAAATGTATAGATAGCTTTAGGAAGCATAGACATTTTCACAATATTTGTTCTTCCAATGCATGAGCATGGAACATTTTTCCATTTCTTTGTGTCTTCCTCAATTTCTTTCATGAGTACTTTATAGTTTTCCGAGTATAAATTCTTTGCTTTTTGGTTACGTTTATTCCTAGGTATCTTATGGTTTTGGGTTCAATTGTAAATGGGATGGACTCCTTAATTTCTCTTTCTTCTGTCTTATTGTTGGTGTAAAGAAATGCAACTGATTACTGTGCATTGATTTTATATCCTGGCACTTCACTGAATTTCTGTATGAGTTCTAGAAGTTTTGGGGTGGAGTCTTTTGGGTTTTCCAAATCAAATATCATATAGTTTGACTTCTTCCTTGGTAATTTGGATGTCTTTTATTTCTTTTTGTTGTCTGACTACTGAGGCAAGGACGTCTAGTATTATGTTGAATAGCAGTGACAGATTTTGATCAATATTGTTATAAAGAAAGAAAAACAGAAGGGTAAAAATTAGAAAGGAAATGAAAAACTCATTTCCTGTTGATATGTACATCTATCTAAAATAATCAAAAGAGGGGCGCGTGGGTGGCTCAGTGGGTTGAAGCCTCTGCCTTCACCTCAGGTCATGATCTCATGGTCCTGGGATCGAGCCTCACATCGGGCTCTCTGCTCAGCAGGGAGTCTGCTTCCTCCTCTCTCTTTGCCTGCCTCTCTGCCTGCTTGTGATCTCTGTCTGTCAAATAAATAAATAAAATCTTTAAGAAAAATAAAACAATCAAAAGAAATAATAAACAGACTATACAACTATTAAAATAATCCAATGAAATTTTAGAAATTAATATTAATTACAAAACAGAGCTGACAGTCACAATCACCACTTACTTATGGTTAATGTCACTTCTGATATGCTAGGCATTTATTTTGTTAAGTCTATGGCCATGCAAAAGCACTTTTGAACTATTGTGAAAATGATTACTCCTACAAGGTTCAGTAATGAAGTCAGTGAGGCAGAGTGAATATAGAGGAATGCATAAATACAAACTTATAAATCCATCCTGACTAGACGTGTCATTTTGTTTAGTAGTTGTTTAAAATTAGCTTAACTTTACTATCACTACATAACCAAATGAAACCTACCTAAATATTTTGTCAGGGTGCCTCGGCAGCACAATCTGTTAAGCAGCAGACTTAATTTGCTCAGGTCATGATCTGGGGGTCATGAGATGGAGCCTCGCCTTGGCATCTGGGCTCCATACTGAGTGGTGGAGGCTGCTTGGGGTTCTCTCTCTCCCTCTCTCTCTGGCCCCCCCTGTGTGCACTCTCTCTAAAAAAATAAAAATAAAAATAAATTTTATTTATTTTTTTTAAGATTTTATTTATTTATTTGTTATAGAGAGAGAGAGTGAGCACAGGCAGACAGAGTGGTAGGCAGAGGCAGAGGGAGAAGCAGGCTCCCTGCTGAGCAAGGAGCCCGATGTGGGACTCGTTCCCGGGACACTGGGATCATGACCTGAGCCGAAGGCAGCTGCTTAACCAACTGAGCCACCCAGGCGTCCCAAAAATAAATTTTATTCTATCATAATGATAGATTTATAGTATTGTTTAATATTATGACTATGAATGCTAACATTTATGAAAGACATTAACTTACCCTTTTTTAATTATAAAATTAGCAGATCATGAGCTCTGATTAAATATAAGTTCCAGAAATGGAATTTTTTTGTTATAGTTAGTGATACAAATGCTTTAACACTATTTCCTTACAAATAAAATGCATATTTTATTTATTTGTTTATTTATTTATTTAAAAGATTTTATTTATTTATTTGACAGAGAGAGATCACAAGTAGGCAGAGAGGCAAGCAGAGAGAGAGGAAGGGAAGCAGGCTCCCTGCTGAGCAGAGAGCCCGAGGCGGGGCTCGATCCCAGGAACCTGAGATCATGACCTGAGCTGAAGGCAGAGGCTTTAACCCATTGAGCCACCCAGGTGCCCCCAAAATGCATATTTTAATAGAACAAATGCAAGTTAAGTTGTGAAGCTGGTACTTCTACTAGCAAGCTTTCAAAGCTTGTTACTTAAGCATTAATGAAAAATTAATTTTCATTAAATACTTTTATTGAGCAACTTCTACATAAGTAATACTCTGCTAGGTATTATGAAAGATAGAAAATCATGTAAAATTTGGACTTTACTCTCAAAGATCATGCAATTTGAGACATAAACATTTGAAGCATTAAACCAGACAGAATGTGATAGAGTGCCAGTTGAATTACCCATTTATTTAATAAATCCTGTGAGTTTATTGGAGAAAGGGTTTGGGTTTTTTTGTTTTTTGGGTTTTTTGTTTGTTTGTTTGTTTGTTTGTAAGCCAAAATGTTTGGGGAATAGATGAAACAAAGGAAAACATTGATCATTATCGTAAATACATTATGCTAGAAAATTAATCCTTGAATCATTTCACTGAAGACACTATGCTGTACAATATAATTACTTTGAAGAAAGAACACTTGAAACATTGATGATGTTGCTTTATCACTAAAACAGAATTAAGATATAAAAAGTACACAAATAGGTATTGAAACAGAGTAACTTCTTATATGACCTGTCTGCCTAAAAAGCCATTCATTTTTAAGAAGTTTATTTAAAAAAAAAAAAAAGCTTAGAGAGAAAGACATCTCAGTAATACATAGGGACCATCAATTCAGTTGGATAATTCCTCATAATTTTGAAACACTTATCTAAAATTCATGCAATGATTTTACGTCTGAAGGACTTTAGATACCTCATTTTATAGATAATGAAGGGTCAGAGAATTTACACGATTTTCTCAAATTCATACAAGTATTAGGTGATAAAATTTGAATTAGGTTGCTATATTAGTTACCTATCATGCTCTAAGAAAATACCTAAATACACAGTGATTAAACTAAAAGAGAAATATTTTCTCTGTCTCTCTCCATCTTAAACACACACACACACACACACACACACACACTCTGCTAGGAGTGTTTTGGGTATTGCTTTCAACATATCAATTTACTGAGAATATACATCTTTATTATATTAAATCTTCCATATTATGAATATAGTATATATCTTCTTTCATTTGAGTCATATTTAATTCTAGTTTTCTCCAACTTCCACATCTTTTGGTAGAACTATTGTTTGGTATTTGACATTTTTAATGTTATTATAAATGATAGGTTTATTTAAATTTCTTTTTGTAAGTTTTTTTAGAAATTACTATTATGTACTATATTGACTTGGGGGTATATTTTGCATATTCTAATTCACATTAGAATTCTAATTCATCTATAGATTTAAAAAATTTTTGGCATACCACAAATATGTTGTCTATGAAAATTACCTTTTGGTTTTTTTTTCCCATCCCTGTATATTTTTTCTTGCCATAAGGCCCTGGCTAAAACCTCTAGTACAATATTGTATGGAAGTAAAAACTGGCATTCTTATCTCATTCCTGATCTCAAGAGGAAGGCCTTAAATATTTCACCATTAAATGTGATGTTTGCTATAGGTTTTTGCTAAGTACTTATGATTAATTTATGCTGTTTGTTCATTCAATCTTGTTAAGATTTTTTTCTATCGTAAATGGGGCTCAGATATTTTTAGGTGGAGCCAGGGCAGAGGGAGAGGGAAAGAGAGAATCTTAAGCCAGCTCTATGCCTAGTGAAGAGCCCCAAATGGGGCTTGATCTCATGAACCTGAGATCGTCATCTGAGCTGAAATCAAGAATCAGCTGCTCAAACAACTGAGCCACCCAAGCGCCCCAGAGCTGACATATTTTATCACATAATTTTCCTTTTTAAATTATTTATTTAGTCAACCATTTAATTCCTGGAATAAACTTTTATTCATGAATTATTCTTTTATTGTGTTTTTAAACAGGTATTTTAAACCTCACAAGTCACTGTTTTCATTTCATTTTTTCCCTTCAAACACTAACCTTTTTTCTTTTTTTTCTACTTTACTGCATTCTCATACTTCTCTCTACAATAGTTTTTCTTCTTCTTGAAGAATTCTTAGTATCACCTTTGGTGTTGATTGAGGGTGATAAATTCTTAGGGTTTGGGTAGGGCTTTGAAGAGAGTGTGTCTGGAGATATTTTTCAGTTGCTTTTAGTATTGAATAATATTTTCCCTGTATATTGAATTTTTGAGTGGCAATTATTTTCTCTCATCACCTTTAATTTACTATTCCATTGCCATCTAGTTTTCATTGTTCTGTAGAAAGATCAGTAGTAAACCTAATGATGATCCTTTATAATTAACTTGTCTTTTCTTTTTTTCTAGTTTGTTTTAAAAATTGTCTTTGTTTTTAAGTATTTTTACTCTTATATTCCTAGGTATGGTTTTATTTGATTAATACCACTTAAGGGTCTAGAATTTCTTCAACCTGTGGTTTTATGGGGGGGGGCTTTTTTTTTTTTTTAATCTTGGTAAAATTCTTACCAACTTCTCTCCAAATATTGCTTCTAATCCATTCCTTCTCACCTCCCAGTTGGCCTAATTATACAAGTCATATACATATTTATTGTGATAGATATGTCTCATAACTTTTTTCTGAAATTTATTTGTATTTTCTGTACTCCAGATTATACTCTATTTCTCTATATTGATGTACAAACTGGAAAACAGTCTTATTTCTGTGTGCCTGCTCTTTTCCTCCATGATCTGTGCATGAAATTCTGGCTGCTTTCATATCTATAAATTCTGTTTTTAATCTCCACAAAACTGTGAGATTGTTGAAATCCCTACTGGTCTCTTAGCCTCCTAGCTGCTTCCCTCCATCCAGCTTCTAGGTTTCTCTCCTAAACTAAAAGTAGGCAAATGCATGGAAGGGAAAATTAGTATGCAAAGATTTGGGCTTACATTAATGAGTTATTTTCTAAACACTTCCCCCCATACTTCTGTCTCTTTCTCTTTCTCATTGTTTTCTCTATTTCTGGCTCTTTTGATGTCTGAATCTAAGATGTCTTCAAACAGACTGATTCATTATTGGTCTTTGTTAGTTGTTCTCAATGTCATTATTGGTCTGGTGCAAGCTTTGTCACCTTGGCCAGAAAATGAACTACCTTTGATTTTTCAATTTGCTTTTATTTAAAAATTTTGTCTGTATTTTGTTCACTATCAAATGAAAACCAACATGATATGTAGCTGAAGAATGATATTACATTTGCTTTGCTTGTATTTTAAAAAAATAAAGTGTTAACAGGACAGAAAGTCATAGTTTATATTTCTTAACTACTTATTGTTATTTCACAGATATATTTTGCAAATAATGGAGATTCTACACAGAAAAATCACATAATTAAGAAATGCATAGTTCACCTTATCTTTCCTCAGTTCATAATCTTTTAAAACCCTTCAGTGAATCCCAAATTTACATCTTTTGTGTCGATCTATTGAAAATTTTTAGCACAGGAATTATCTTTCCACATCCACAATAAAAACATTAGAATGTTTGAATTAGCTTTTGTCTTTATATCTGCTATTTTTGCTGGACACTTTTTTGGGAAACACTAATTATTTTCAAGTACCAATTCATTTTAAATGAAGAGAAAACCAGTATTAGAAGATAAATGAAAAATGATAGTGTGAGATAAAGTAAAAGTAGTAATGAAACTATGTGGTAGGAAGTTTTCTGCCAGGGGCCCATGATGAACATAGTAGTCTTTGTCTCCTCTCAGCTATGGCTGCTATTTACAAGATGAAGGACTTAAGATTTCACATTCCCTCAGGCTTTGATTTGGAAGAAGCTATTTCAGGAATGAGTTTTGGATGCTAGCTGAGTTGCCACACATTATGGTTATATGGAACTTTTTTTCCATTTCAATACTTGAAATTTGAACAGCATCTGTCTTATCTATGCAGAATAGTGTTCTATTCGCTTTGAAAGCCAGTTGTCAATTTACTTGATTTTTTGCTTTTCTTATTGTTCCTAATGTGACTAGTGATGGAGTAATTGCCACAAACCTGAGCTATTGTTCTGAAGTACAAGTTGCCTTTCAGCTGTTACATATGGAAAAGCAAACTCCAGTGATATAGATAGGATTTTTAACAGTGATTCAATCTAAATTTACAAGTCTCTCCAGACTACTTGGTTATCACAAATGTACATGATGGTCATAAGAAATCTATGAAAACAGGAGCTAATTAACACATTTGAGAAATGTATATTTCTCTCTCTCTCTCTATATATATATATACACACATATATATATATATGTATATATATAGTTTATTTCATTATCTAAGTGAAACCAAAGTGATGGTATGACAAGGGATTGTATACCTGGAAAGTCACTATGAGACAAAATAATGTAAATGAAATGATACTTGGACATAGAGTTGTTAGAATGGAACATATACACTGGACCTGATAGCACCAAACAGGGAGTGCTAGAAAGAGCAATCAAATGGAACAGATGTCCTAAAATTTTTCTCAAAGATCCTATCTCCAAAGCAAAAACTTTTTGAAACTAAGAGAACTGATCCAAAGATTAGAATCTGGTAAAATCAGGTTATTAGTGGAACCAGAGGGTTAAGTGGGGGGTGAAACAGAAAAGGAAGAAGACAGCAACAAGCAGATGTAAGTGGAAACAATAGAATGGTTCAGGACTGACACTGTAAATATTGAGCATCTGCCAGCCATTTCTTGTATAATTGCTCTGGCTGCCTTGTTGGACAGCGGGGAAGAGGCTTAAAGGAGATGCACAACACCACTGAAATGATGCTCTATTGTCTACTATAATGAGTTTAAACATTCTCTCCTGGAATTTAAACTTCCATAATACATACACAAAGTTCTATTTTTCTAAATTCTCATAATTCCTCTTCAGGCACTCTAGGCACCAATAAACCACACTCCTCTCTGTTCAAGGAAAACACCTAGTGCCTTCTTTTCTTAGAGCCACATTTCATAATGGCCATTGCCCTTCCTCCTCATATGTGCACTTTCCAGACCTCCTTTGAATCCCAACCAAAATCTAAGCTCTTCTACCAGGTAGTGTGAGAATTTCATAAGGCCTTCTGTTTAACATTGTTAAGCTGTATCTCACCACTAGCCAGAAACGATGGGATCCATCGGATCCTAAAACTCTAAGACACTTGTGTCTTTATGCCCATATTTTTTTAATTGCCTTACCATTAATAGTGTATGTGTCACCTACCCTTAATTTATTCTCATTTATTGGTAACAGACACTATGGATTATACATTTTGCATTGTCCACAGCACTTATAAAAATAACTTGAACATAGTGGACACTAAACAAAAAACAATGATTTTCAACACATGAACAATGTACAGTTAGATCAATTAAATATTTTATTTTATTGTGAGTTTTTAAAGAGTTTAGTTTACATATCATTTTATAACTTCTACTAAATATTTTTGAAATGTGTTCATTTTTATTTTTTTTAATTTTTTATTAACATGTAATATATTATTTGCTTCAGGGGTACAGGTCTGTGAATCATCAGTCTTACACAATTCACAGCATTTACCATAGCACATACCCTCCCCAATGTCCATAACCCAACCACCCTAACCCTCTCTCTCACTCCCCCAGCAATCCTCAGTTTGTTCCCTGAGATGGAATATTTTATGGGGGCACCTTGGTGACTCAGGGGGTTAAAGCCTTTGCCTTCGGCTCAGGTCATGAACCCAGAGTCCTGGGATCCAGTCCCGCATCGGGCTCTCAGCTTGGCAGGGAGCCTGCTTCCCCTCCCTCTCTCTCTGCCTGCCTTTCTGCCTGCCTCTCTGCCTACTTGTGATCTCTGTCTGTCAAATAAATAAATAAAATATTTTTTTAAAGAGAGTCTTTTATTGGTTTGTCCTCCTCCTCAGTCCCATTTTGTTTCACTTTTTCCCTCCCTATCCCCAACGACCCCCCACCCTTCCTCTCCAATTCCTCATATCAGAGAGATCATTATTTGATATATGATCAAACAAATATGATCATTGTTTGAAATATGATAATTGTCTTTCTCTGATTGAATTATTTTGCTTACCATAATACCCTCTGGTTCCATCCATGTTGTTTCAAATGGCACAATTTCATTCTTTGATGGCTGCATAGTATTCCATTATATATATATATGCCACATCTTCTTTATCCATTCAACTGTTGATGGACATCTAGTTTCTTTCCATAGTTTGGCTGTTGTGGACATTGCTGCTATAAAAATTCAGGTGCATATGCCCCTTTGGATCATCACATTTGTATCCTTAGGGTAAATACCAGTAGTGCAATTGCTGGGTCGTAAGGTAGCTCTATTTTCAACTTTTTGAGGAACCTCCATACTGTTTTCCAGAGTGGCTGCACCAGCTTGCATTCCCACCAACAGTGTAGGAGGGTTCCCCTTTCTCTGCACCCTTGCCAACATCTGTCATTTCCTGTCTTGTTAATTTTAGCCATTCTGACTAGTAAGAGGTAGTATCTCACTGTGGTCTTGATTTGTATTTATTTGATGCTGAGTGATGTTTAACACTTTTTCATGTGTCTGTTGGTCATTTGGATGTCTTCTTTGCAGAAATGTCTGTTCATATATTTTGCCCATGAAATGTATTCATTTTAAGGCAACATATCCATTCTTAAAATCCTTAAAGCAGTATAGCAAAATGTTAATATGTGGATAAATCATGGTATTATATTATTATGAGTATGTTATAAATGATCCATTTTTATCTATTTGGTCAAAGTCTTTCATAATAAAATATTTTAAGACACATAAAGATAGTTTACATAAGAAACTTTGACAAGTACTTTAGAAGAAATTTTCAGTGATGACCATATGAATCATTAACTAAATTATATAGTCTTTATCTAACTGAACTTGCCTTTAGTAAGCAAATTGTGACATTAAATTTGAATTGTCAAGTGAATACCCACTTCTTGAAAAGTTGTCACTGCAACTTCTTAGTATGAATTTGATTACATAGTAATTACTATGAATATGATTTTATCAATTTGCTTCTTTTGTCTTTAAGATGAAAACTTTGGGTTTGTTATTTTATTGCTAAGAAATGAAAACTAGAATGACTGCCATAAGCTAACAATATAAAAGCACTTCAGAAAAAAAGATAAGAGATAAACCCTACCCTCAAGGATATTACCTTTGAGTAGGAAAAAATAAATTATAGCACAATGTAATAACAGATATCATCTTCAAAATAGCCTTGGAGAGTAAATGCTCTTTTCTTTTTTTATATGAATAAGAAAACTGACACCCAAAGTAATTGCTGCTTTACTCTACAACAAAACTACCAATATTTAGAGTTTTTTTTAATTTTAAGTTGTTATTATATAAGAAATTTAAATGGATAAATTTTAAGCAAAGGGAAGATGGTATCTAAACTCTGTCTAATCCAATTAAAATCTATCAGTTTATGATGTTTCATTTTATTTAATGCATTGCCTTGCCTTAAAAGCATGATAACCATGATAAGGGTAGGAACAAAGATAGCTTTTATACCATTAATTCACAGTATGATGTAGATAGTTGACTCAACATCTGATCCTACCCATAATACAAAAGTATTACCTTGAACCAGTTAGTCTACAAGATCACATTTGGTATAAAATACCTATGATTTTCTTCCATGAATCTATCTAATAGTCCTTTTTAATTTGTAAAATGGTAGTCATTTATTTATGGATAATGGGGCTAGAAAGGAAATCAGGATAAATTGAGACAAATACAAAGAAGACATATATACCACTATAGAACAAAATAAACACTCTAATCAAATGGCATTTTATTTTATTTTATTTTAAAGATTTTATTTATTCATTTGACAGACAGAGATCATAAGTAGGCAGAGAGGCAGGCAGAGAGAGAGGAGGAAGCAGGCTCCCTGCTGAGCAGAGAGCCTGATGCGGGGCTCCATCCCAGGACCGGGAGATCATGACCTGAGCCGAAGGCAGAGGCTTAACCCATTGAGCCACCCAGGCGCCCCCAAATGGCATTTTAAAATAATTGGTGGTGGAAACATTAGGCTCATTGTTTTATGAGGCCCAAAAGACAAAATCACTTCTACTCTGTTACCCAAATAACCTGATTAACAGAGATGAAGTACTGAGTAGAGCTAATCTTCTTTAAAAACCTAATATAACATTTCTCCTTGAGTAGGAGTTAAGGTGATGGAGGAGTAGGGAACCCTAATTTTGTCTAGTCCCTAGAATTCAGGTAGTTATCAGATCATTCTGAACACCTGTGAAATCAATAGGAGATCTGAGAAAAGAATTGCTGCAGTTCTACAAATAGAAAAACGACCACGTTTTGCAAGGTAGGAGGTGTGGAGATGTGAATCTGGGGTGATATACTGGCAGATAAACCACAGAGGGGAGGGAGCCCCTAATCAGGCTACCAGAAAATAGTATAAACAGCAGAGTGGAAAATTGGAACTTTCAGATTGCTGCTACAGTTGGGGACATCTCTGGCTTAAAGGCACTCAGGTGACAAGGTGGGGCAGAATCACAGGTGAGACAGTGTGGTCTCAGGATCCGGGGTGTCACAAAAAGAATGGGGGTGCCTGAGTGTGGCAGAGTTCCCAAGCTTTGGAGTAGGGAAGCTCCCTGCAAAGAGAGTCTAGGCACCGGCTTTCTCCTGTGTTACCATAAACCACAAGCCATTGGATAGCTGCTGGGTGACTGCTCTCCAAGGAGGGGACTAGGAAAAGAAAGGCAGAAGCCAGTTGAGGCCTCCCCAGGAGAAGATCAACAGGGGTTCATGTCACAGGAGACCAGGGAGGCAAGAGTGATTGGCTGATTTTCCCTGAGGGTGCACTGAAGAGTGAGGGGCATGAACTTTCAGCTCCAGGGCTAGAGATCAGGACACCACCATTTGCATTCTCCCATCCATGCTGAAAGCCTTCAGGGAGCAAATAGCACCACCTACAGCCATCTGAGTCCGCTTACACTTAGTCCAGCCCCCTAGCAAGGGCAGTACAATTCCATCAGGGCAAAGCCACCTGAGAATCAGTGCAATAGGCCCCTGCCCTAGAAGACCAGAAAGAACAAGTGGCTGACACCAAGTTTACTGATCACAAAGAACTTTGAAACTTTAGCTCTTGGGGAAAACAATATATAGCATTCGTTGTTTTTTTATTATTATTATTATTATTTTGTCTTTTTTTCAGCTATTTTCTTACTAAATATTCTCTTATTTTATCAATTCTTCTTTAAAACTCTTTAGTTTTTATTTTTACATATGTGTGTGTTTATTTATTTATTTGTTTGTTTCCTTTCATTGTGTTGTATCTTTACAGATGTATAAGTTTTTCTTTCTTTCCTATTTTGGGATACAGTTTCCTTTAACAAACAATCCAAATTACACCCATGGTCTAGTTTATTATTTTATCCTATTTTACTTGGTGTTTGATTTTTTTCTTATTTTATTTTGCTTCTGTTTTCTTCTGATTTGTTTTGTTTGTATTTTTCTGGTGGTGGTGGTGTTGCTATTTTTGTCTTTTCCCTCTCTTTCATCTGTTCTTCTCTGGAAATATGATAATATAGAGAAACTTACCCCAAAAGAAAGAACAGGAGGCAGTACTCACTGCCAGGGATTTAATCAATATGGATATAAGTAAGATGTCAGAACTAAAATTCAAAACAATTACTATAAAAATACTAGCTGGGCTTGAAAAAAAGCATAGACAATAGTAGAGGATCCTTTACTGTAGAAATAAAAGGACTAAAATCTAATCAAGCCAAAATTAAAAATGCTATTACTGAGATGCAGTCCAAAATGGAGGCTCTAACTTCTGTGATAAACAAGGCAGAAGAATCAGCAATAGAGAAGACAAAATGATGGAGAATAAGCAAGCTGAGAAAAAGCAAGAAAACAACTACTTGATCATGAAAGGAAAATTTGAGAAATCAGCAATATTATAAGGTGAAATAATACTTGAATAATAGGGGTCCCAGAAGAGGAGGAAGAGGTGGACAGAAGGTTTATTTGAACAAATTATAGCTGACAACTCCCCTAATCTGGGGAAGGAACAAGCATTCAAGTCCAGGAGGCACAGAGAAACACCCTCAAAATCAATAAAAATCAGTCAACACCTCAGCATGTAATAGTGAAGCTTGGAAATTTTGAGATAAAGAGAAAATCCTGAAAGCAGCTCAGGAAAAGAGGTCCTTAACTAACAAAGGTAGAAACATAAGGGTAGTAGCAGACCTGTCCACAGAGACCTGGCAGGCCAGAAAGGACTGTAATGATATATTCACTGTGGGAAACATGCATCCAAGATTACTTTATCCAGCAGTGTTGTCATTCAGAATAGAAGGAGAAATAAAGAGTTTCCAGGGCAAACAAAAACTAAAGAAATTCATGAACACTAAACTAGCCCTGCAAGAAATATTAAAGGGGTCCTGAGAGCAAAAAGAACCCAAAAGTAACAAAGACCAGAAAGACACAGAGACAATCTACAGAAACACTGACTTTAGAGGTAATACAATGGCACTAAGTTCATATCTTTCAATAATTACTCTGAATATAAATAGACTAAATGCTCCAATCAAAAGACATTGTATCAGGTTGGATAAAAAACAAAACAAAACAAAAACAAGACCTATCAATGTGCTTTCTACAAGAAACTCATTGTAGACCTAATCTAAAGAGACCTCCAGATTGAATGTGAGGGATGAACATCAAAAGAAAACTGGAGCAGCAATCCTTACATCAGACAAACCAGATTTAAAGGCAGTTTTACTCTAAGTAATCCTTTATGTTAGTAGGGTTATAAAACATTTAATCTGAAACTTGTAATGCTGACCTTGACATCTTACATTCCTCTTAGCTCTTATGAGATCAAGCAACAAAAGCACATTGCTCAGTAAATATTCATGATAATAACAATGGAGGAGAGTCAGATGTTCTTGGTAAGGAGCAGACTGAGCAAAGAGAGACTAAAAATTGTGACATTTTGAATAGTTAAATAATATTTCAGGGAAATTATTTACATGATGGCTGAAGAATTACCTTGTATTTGTCCTTGAAATTTTCCAAAACATATTGAGAATATATTTGCAATAGTTTCCACAACTAAAGTTGACAGACTAAACTTCAGTAATGGTATGACCGCTTAATATTTGAACAGATGGCCAACATAATACTTTGCATTGATTGCCTTAAAAAAAGTACTAATATAGTTTTTATCACAATTTCAACTAAAACATGAAAAATGAACAGAGAAATATCCTTACTATATCTCTGTTTTCAACAGAGTTGATTTTCACAACAATTACAATAGATGCTTTGCATGTTTTGATCATTAATGATCTGTTCTATGATAGAAGGTACTTAATATCTTTGATTAATGCTTTAGCAAAAACAGTTACAAGATAGTAAAACCAACTCTGTAGTGATTAACATGGTTTTGAGGTCGGTAGTAATCAAGATCATGTTTTATCTTACTGTTGACTTATCGTCCTTGAATTAACCTTTACTGGCAAGATAGTGTATGTGATTTTCCAGGCCCAACTGAAAATTATCTTAATTATCTTTGTCTCTGTCTTTACTCCTCTCTCTCTCTCACTCTTGCTCTCTCTCTGTATGTGTGTGCCTGTCTATCTCTGTCTCTCCATCCATGTTCTCATAGAACCCAAAAGATGACACTGACATTTGAATTTACCTTCCCAATTAAAATAGATCATTTTGAACCATGATACATTAGGTTTTGTTACATAAAACAAAATAAAACAAAACAAAAACATTTCAAACCTTGGTTCTTAAAACAATTATTTATTTAGCTCACAAGTCAATGGATCAAAATTTCAATCTAAGCTGGCTCTAGGGTTCTTTTAAAGTGTGAGCTCAGCTGGACTGACTCATGCATCTGTGGTAAACTGAAGGTCTACTAGTTATGGTAAAATCAGAAACCCACCTAAGCTTCAGACACTTTCTATTTTGGTGTCCTTTTTATTGTATCTCAGTATTTTGAGGAAATGTTGAAAATTCCTTCCTTTTTAAACATGCTAAGGACAACAAAAAGAAAGATTCTGTGTCCATGCTTGAATAGGAATTGAAAAAGAAAGGAAAAGGAAAAAAAAAACAGTGTATATCTGAGGACTAAGTAGACTAAGTGAGGATAGAGAAAATACAATTCAAGAACAACTGATGTGGAGTAACTCAATCTAACTGCAATCTAACTGCTTCTCTGCAGCTAGTGATTATCCTTCTAGTAGTAAAACATTGAGGCTTTATGTGTTTAGCTTAATTAAGGAGGAGATGCCTTACAAGAGGTATTTTTTTTTCTTTTTTTTTTAAAGGATTGCTTTTCTTTCTTTTTTTTTTTTTAAGATTTTATTTATTTATTTGACAGACAGAGATCACAAGTAGGCAGAGAGGCAGGCAGAGAGGGAGGGAAGCAGGCTCCCTGCCGAGCAGAGAGCCCGATTCGGGGCTCAATCCCAGGACCCCAGGATCATGACCTGAGCCAAAGGCAGAAGCTTTAACCCACTGAGCCACCGAGGCACCCCAAGAAGGTATTTTTCATTGAGGATATTGTGTAGAACACTTCATCTAATAAAATTGTAATCTATAAATTCTATACTATAAGAATAAATATGAAAGAATTTGCATGTCATTTGCTGGAGACTATCAGAAATATAAGCCTTTCTTGTCAATGATTCTAAAACATATAGCTTGTTTTAGTTTGGGATGCAATAATAATGGAACATAGTCTAGGTGACTTATAAACAAGAGGAATTTATTTCACACATTTCTGGAGGTGGAAGTCTGAAAGAAGGGTGCCAGCAGTGTTGAGTTCTACTGAGAATCCTCTTCTAGCTTCAAATTGCTAAATACTCCTTGTATTCTCATGTGGTAGAAAGAGGGCAAGAAAACTCTCTGGGGTCCCTTTTATAGGAGCATTAATCTTATTTAGTAAGGCTCAACTTTTATGATCTGCCCATTTCTCAAAGGCCCTACCTCCTAGTACCATCACAATGGGAATTAGGATTTCAATTGATGAATTTTGGAAGGGACACAAATATTCAGTCCATTGTACCCCCCCCATCAAAACTATGAAATGATAATGTAGACTCATCTCTGAATATGCTTATTTTACTCAATAAGAAACTCAGGTAAATGAACATATTTATAATACTAGCCTTGTATATGAAAGAATATACTAGGAAAGTAAGGAATGCTTTTAATACAAATTCTAAAATGGGGTTTATTGTTATAATCTAAAAATTGCAACCTGATCTCCAACTAGGTTGCCTCCATCTTCTTCATCTTCATTTATGTATTTTTAGAGGCATAGAATAAAATTTTATCTACTACTTTGGATTGTGTGTTGTATGATTTAATTTTATTTAAGATGAGCTAATATAAAAACACTTGGAAATTTAAATGAAGCCCAATTTCATAATTAGGTGGGATACCACAGGTCTTTGTTCGTAAATATACAAGGTCTAGTAAATACTTCCTATTTCATCTGAATTTCTTTCCTCATTAATTTTCATTTTAGAGAGTTAAGATGTTCTTTAATAAGTATATAATAAAAATTAAGGCAATTGTAGAGCACAAATCTCACCTGCATAGAAGCAGCAGCGAGGGTGGCATTTATTGAGGAAACTGAGTACATCTATTATTTGTTGATGGGCATGGGCTTCTGAGTAACTGAGGGAAAGTAAGAGGGTATTCCTCTCATTTCTGGCTAGATGTCTGAAATTATAAAATCAATATAACATAAATGTGAAATTACTTTTTCTTTTATGGATACATTTCTGCTGATTGATTAAAGTGGTTTCTTGTCCATTTCTGCATGTTATCTCTTTATATATTGAAAGTCTCAACACATTAATGTAATTATTGAAAGTCCTTCTGTTTGAATAGCAAGAAATGTGAAATTTTATTTAAAATAAATATTGGAAATCCCCAGTTTATGTAAACTGTTTTCTTTATATTTCCCTTTCCCTAAGGCCTTCTGGATGAGATAGTGTGACAGATTATGAGCTCAGTCTCTACTCTTAATTACTCTGCTCATAATCACTTGATATTTTTGTGACTAATGGGCCCATTAGTTACTTTGTAACTAATGGGCACATTAGTTAGCATTGCTGAATGTTAGTTTCTTCAACTATCAGATAGGAACAAGGCTAACAATCATATACACTTGTTAGTTTAGAATAGTGAGATAGTGCAGGTATAATAGGCCATTTTGGCTAAATTACATACACATGTTAATGTGAGCAGCTCCTCTACATCCTGCTTCCTTCCATATTTGTTTTTATTCTCTAATAAGGGAGCTATGGTTACAAAATTGAGGAGGTGGATTTGGGTTATGTGTTGAAGGTGCCTAGTGGCAGTCAGACCTAGGTAGCATGTAGAATGGAATAGGACACACATCAGGCTCCTTGAACTAATTTGTGCTCCTATGATTAGAGGAGTCATGAAAAAAAAAAAAACTGATGTAATTTCTTGGAAATTTGTTTAATTTGGGGCAATTTAATCTTTCTAAGTCTTCATTCCTGTCTGTGAACTGGTGATGATAGTGATACTATTCATGGAGGTGCTGGGTGCATTAAAAGAAACTGTGGATAAAAAAGTAAAATGATTAGCCAATGATTAGTAAATATTTAATCATTACTACTACTGCTACTGCTACTACTACTACTACTACTACTACTTTTATCATCTATGAGACTCTTTGAACAAGCTGATCTGGTTAGGGGCCCAAATAATAAGCAGAGAAAGAGTTGTGTAAGGGGCTATCTTTCCCAGCCATCCACTTGCATCTCAAACCATGGAGTCCCAAATTGGGAGGAATATAAGGACACTGCATTCTTAATGTGGACTGGATTTCCTTGATGGGAAATAGCACTATGAGATTTCACCAGGTAGATTTGTGAGCAGAGACAGAAATAAGTGGAACCAGAACAGGAGTATAGCATGGTAGCTTTTACATGATGACCACCTTCAGGAAACACAGCATGCTGAGATTTGGGACACCTGGATTACATAGGTAAAGTTCTTAACACAGTGCAGCAAGCATTCAGAAAACGATTGCTATAATTATTGTCATTAGGTCTATTTTCCATTTATTACAGGAGCTAGATAGCTGAAAAAAATGAACTCCTAAACAGCTTTAGTCATTTACAATAGCAGTTTTCTTAGCATGTCAATAGTTTATGATTGCTTGGATTTAAAATAATGATACAGTATTGTAGTTTCAGCTGGTTAAAGAAAATAGAGACAACCATAAATCCTGGGGGGATTCTCTGCTTGGTGAGAAGTAAAGAAAGATAAGCCAAAACATATTAGAAATAGAGGATACTTTTATCACTTTGCTTAATACTTAATATCTCAACATCTTGAAGCATGTGTAGGATTTCAATAGGAACATTCTAGAAGGAAGTAAAAACAAGAGCAAAATGAAAAAGAATTTAAGGGAAAGTGAGTAGTCCAATTTGTCTATGGACAATTTTTCCCTTGTGTATGTTTTGGTTATTTATCGCTGCATAGCAAAACATCCCAAAATCTAGTGGCTTAAAACAGCGGTTTGTTATTTCTTGTGATTCTGGGGTTGACTAGTCAGATCTGATCCAAACAGCTGAGGCTGTGATCACTCACGTGGCTACATTCAGCCAGGTGTCATGCTGGAGTGTCTTAGTTCTCTTTGACATATCCATTCTCTCATTACATGAAGTATCATCAACCAGGGCCTCTCCATGTAACCTCTCTCCAGCAGAATAGCCTTTGTAGCATGGCTCGTGGGTTCCATGAGGGAACATTTCAAAAGGGTAACTCTCATTGTGAAAATACATATATGCCTCTGCTTGAATCATGGTTATTAAAACCCCCTTGATGAAAGCAATTCATGTAAATGAACCTCTGGAGTGAATGTGAAAGATACATAAAGGTATGAATATTGGAAGATATGACTGTGGGTATACTGAGAATGGGAGAAGTTGGCAGTTCCAGTACAAAAGATCCAAAGATGGAACCAACTAGGGTCATCTCATCACCATGAACTTTATGGTAGACAGAGCCTACGTGTCCACTTTACTTTCAATGATAAAACCCAGAGAAAGGATGGAAAAGGTATTTGAGGAAAATTAAATTCATCACAAAAAGGAAAAATAATTGTCAGATTAAAAGCTGGTAGATATCATTCGAAGACTTAGCTATAATGACATTTAGGTTAACTTGTAAAGAAAATTGCTCAAAAAAAGCCTTATAAAATATCTCTGCAAAGGAAACTGTCACTTTAGAAAAACTAGATTAGTCTGATAAAAAAGAACTACCTACTCCCAGCTCCTAGTTGTGTGACAGTTATATTGGAGGTCCACAGTGAAACGCATCTCCAGATTACACATCTAGTATCTTCTTCTCCAGCATTAAATTTGACCTCGTCTGTGTTACTTGCTTTTGTCAATAAGCCATCAACAAGCATGATACTAACAGACATTTACAACAGCTTACCCAATGAGGTGTAGCCACATGGGAAGCGTTTATTAGCATCCTGCTGCCCTAACCTTATATCATTATAGAGCTCTGGCTGTGAGTGTCAAATCATAAGAGAGTACATGGAGAGAAGCCTTGAGGAACTGATGGATATCTTGGACATTTCTATCTCAGCTGAGTGCTAGCAGAATGTACCCATGTGAGCAGCCCCAGCTGATATCACATGAAGTTGAGACAACCAGATTCTAACAAATTCTCTCAAATTGCAGAATTTTGAGTAAATAGGTACTTGTTTTATAAACAACCAAGTTTATGGATGACTTGTCATGCAACAATAGAATATGAAAACAAAAACAGATGGTTGGGGGGAAAAAGACTAGAAATGCTATGTAATTCCATATATATGGAACATGAGGCAGAATATAAAGGAAAAAGAAGAAAGGGCAACTTATATCCATTAGTGGAAACACTGAAATCTCCACCACCCCTCCTTAGTATGGCAATTTGGTGGGATTAATATGTTCAAGAGAACATACAACTAAATCAAATTATTCTGTAAATATTTCCTTCCCACTGACAACTAAGCCTACAAAAATGGAAAGTATTTTCCCCCTAACTTTTCTTCTGTAAGTTTTCTTCTTTTAGTTTCTGTATTTATGATTCATTTTGAGGTATTTCTGGAATGTAGAGTATAAAGGAAGGACTGAATTTCATTCTCAGCATGTAAATATCCAATTGCCCAAGGCCCATTTGTTGAAATTCCACAACTAGTTCCTTGAAACTTTTCAAACATCATTGATAATATATGTGTGGGCCTATTGTGGAATCTATTCTGTTTCATTGATCTATATGTTTATCTTCATGCTAATTTAACACTATCTTTTTTAAAAATGTATTTAGGGGCAGCTGGGTGGCTCAGTGTGTTAAAGCCTCTACCTTCCGCTCAGGTAATGATCCCAGGGTCCTGGGACTGAGCCCTGCATCAGCCTCTCTGCTCAGCAGGGAGCCAGCTTCCTCCTCTCTCTATGCCTGCCTCTCTGCCTACTTGTGATCTCTGTCTGTCAAATGGATAAATAAAATCTTTAAAAAAATTAAAAATTAAAAAAATAAAATAAAAAATATTTAAATTCTAGTTAGTTAACATACAGTACAATATTGGTTTCAGGAGTAGGATTCAGTGATTCAACACTTACATGCAATACCCAGTACTCATCATAACAAGTGCCCTCCTCAATACCCATCACCCATTTACTAACTAATCTCCCTCCATCACTCCTCAGTTTGTTCTCTATCATTAAGAGTCTCTTATGGCTTGTTTCCTTGTCTCTTTTTTTGCCCCCTCCCATATGTTCATCTGCTTTGTTTCTCAAATTCCACACCTGAATGAAACCATATGGTATTTGTCTTTTTCTGACTGACTTATTTTGCTTAGCATGATACACTCTAGCTCCGTGTTGTTACAAATGGCAAGATTTCATTCTTTTGATAAATGAATAATATTTTGTTGTATTCTTATACACTACATCTTCTTTATTCAGTCATCAGTTGATGGGCATTTGTGCTCTCTCTATGATTTAGTTATTATTGATAATTCTACTATAAACATTAGAGTGATTTACCTCTTTGAATCTCTATTTTTGTATCTTTTGGGTAAATGCATAGTAGTGCAGTTGCTGGATCATAAGATAGTTTTATTTTTAACTTTTTGAGGAACCTTCATACTATCTTCCAGAGTGGCTACACCAGCTTGCATTCCCACCAATAGTACAAGAATGTTCCCCTTTCTCCACATCCTTGTCAACACCTGTTGTTTCTTGTGTTGTTAATTTTAGCTATTCTGACAGTTGAGAGGTGGTAACTCATTGTGGTTTTGGTTTCATTATCAGGGAAATAGTTTAATACTATCATCTTAATTTCATTAGAGTTATACTAAGTCTATAGAAATTTCTATAGAAATTAGATAGTACAAGTCTTTCCAAATTTATTTTTTCTTCTTTTTCAAATTTGCCTTGGTTATCCAAGTTCTTCCCAATTTCATATAAACTTTAGAAAAACATGAAAGAATTTTGGTTGAGATTTCATTAAATTTTTAGACCACCTTATGAAGAATTTACATTTGAACAGTGCTAAGCCTTCTCATCTATGTTCATTTATTCTATTTATTTTATTAAGGTGTTCTTTGTCACAGCAATATTTTCCAGTTTTTAAGCATATAATCTTGAATATATAACTAAATTTAAACCCCATTATATCATGTTTTATATAATTAAATATTGAATTCTTTCATGTCAAGTTCCAATCATTTGATGCCAATACATAGGAATATAATTGACTTTTGTATACTGATCATACTTATGACAATATTAAATTTATAAATTAGCTTTAATAGCTAATTTGTACATTACTTAAGATTTTCTACACGTGCAATCAAGTTATCTGTGAGTAAGCACAATTTTATTATTTTTTTCTTATCTGTGTTCTTTCATTTCTTTATTTTGCCTTACTGCACAAGTCTGAACCTGTAGTAAAATGTTGAATAAAAGTGGTGTGACCAGAAAACTGCCTTTTAAAACAAATCTTAGAGTAAATGCATGTGGTCTTCTAAGTCTGATGTTAGTGGCAGATTCTGTGTACATACCATGGGCCCATGTTTACTCAGTATTACAGACTGAATTGTGTTCCCCAAAAGACATTTTGAGATTATAACCCCCCAGGGAATGTGAATATGACATCATTTGGAAGTAGGGTCTTAGGGTCTTTACAGATATAATCAAGTTAAGATGAGTTTATATTGGGTCTGTATGAACCTTAATCCAATATGATTATTGTCCTTATAAGAAGAGAAGACAGAGACAGATGCAGGGAAGGCCATTAAAGATGGAGGCAGAGATAAACCATGGACTCCTAGCAACCACCAAAAGCTAACAAGAGACAAGCTATAGATTTCCTTTAAGGCTCCAGAGAAATTGTGCCCTACTAACAACTTGATTTTGGATTTCTAGCTTACAGAACTGTGAAACAATAAATCTTTCTTATTTTAAAACTTCCAAGTTTGTGGTAACTTTTTCTGGCAGCCCTAGGAAACTAATACACTCAGTTTTTTAAAGAAATTTCCATATATACTTTTTAAGTTTTATAGTATGCTAATATGATAAATTATTTGAATTGATTTTTAAATGTTAAACCAGTGGTATGTTGATTGTGCACATTTTTTCAAATTCTACATTCAGTAAAATAAAAGCACACCACTCTGTTAAACCAACTTAGACTCACTAATAAATCTGCTAGTCTCCATATATTATTTTTTGTATTTTTTTTGGAATTGGTTTGCTAAAATTTTGTTGAGAAGTTTTATTTATTTGTAAAAAAAATTTTAAAAATCTAAAAACGGGAGTTTTATTTATTAGTTTTGTTCATAAGGGCCATTAGAGTCAAGTATTCTTGTTGTGTTATTGTGTGGTTTTGATAACAGGTAATATAGCCATCATAAAATGAGTTAGGGATTATTGCCTTCTCCTCTACTTCTGGAGAATATTGTGTAAAATTGGTATTTCTGCCTCAACATTTGGCAGAATTCTCTAGTGAGATACCTGGGCCTCAAATTTTCTCTGTGGAAAAGTTTTTACTGGGATGTCTATGTCTTTAATAGATATAAGGTTATTCAGGTTATCTTTTCCTCATAGGCAAGTTTGGTAGTAGCTGACATTTCATCATTGAACTGCCCATTTCATCTAATCTGTTGAGTTTGTGTGCTAAGGTTGCTTATAAAATTCCTGTGTAATGTTTTCAGTGCCTAAAAGAGTGATATCTCCCTTTCATTCTGGTATTTATAGTTGGTGTCTTCCCACTTTTCCTTCATCAGTGTGACTGAAGTTTATCAACTTTATTGATCTTTTCAAAGAACCAGCTTTTGGATTTATTCATTTTATCAATTTTCTGATTTGTATGTTATTAATTTTTGTCTTTATTATTTTTCATTTTGCTTATGTTTAATTTTATCTTCTATGTTCTGCCTTCTAGGTAGAAGCTTCTAACAGCAATTTGAGACCTTTCTTACTTTCTAATTTAAGTGTTATTTACTCTGAGATTCCCTCCAAGAACTTCTTTAGCAATGTCCTTTAAATATTGTTTTTTTCAGTCTTCAAAATATTCTCATTTTTCCTGTGAATTCTTCTTTCTAAAAGTTTATTAATTTCCAAATATTTGTCTATTTTCCAAAAACATTTTTCTTATTGATCTCCAGTTTAATTTGTGTTCAGAGGCTATGTTTTATATCATTTCAATCCTTTTATATATTTTGAAACTTGGTTAATGATCTATGATATACTCTATCTTGGAGAATGTTGTGTATATACTGGAAAAGAACATGTATTCTGATTTGGGTTGGAACACACTATGAATGTCAATTTGGTCAAGCAGGTTTGTTTTCCAAGTATTTGTATTCTTCCTGATTTTCTTTGTACTTGTTCTATCAGTTATAGAAAAACATATGTTGATTTTCCCAATATAACTGTGGTGTGTGTGTGTGTGTGTGTGTGTGTGTGTGTGTGTATGTGTGTGTGAGAGAGAGAGAGAGAATGTGATATGCTTTATCTATTTGTTCTTTCAGTGCTATCTGTTTTTGTTTCATATGTTTTGAAACTTCATTAACAAGCATATACATATTTAAGTTCATTGTGTCTTAATAAATTGATACCCTTTAATTATGAAATGTTTCACTTTACTCCTAGTAATATTCCTTATTTTAAAATTGACTTTGACTGATATTAATATAGTCATTCAGCTTTTTTAAAATTTGTGTTTTCTAAGTTTATATTTAACCATTATTCTATTTTTAATCTATGTATCTATTTTAAGTAGGCTTATTATAGATAAGATATCTCCAGGTCTTGCTTGTTTTTTTTAAGATTTTATTTATAGATTTGATGGAAAGAGAATACAAATAGGGAGAGGAGCAGGCAGAGGGAGGGAGAAGCAGGCTTTCTGCTGATCAGGGAGCCCAGTGAGGGCTTGATCCCAGGACCCTGGGATCATGACCTGAGCCAAAAGAAGACACCTGACTGAGCCACATAGGCACCCCTTCAGGTCTTGCTTTTAGATTCAATCTGACTTTTTACCTTTTAAAGATTTATTTATTTATTTATTTATTTGAGAGAGTGTGAGCAGAGGGGAGGGGAAGAGAGAGAAGGAGAGAGTCTCAGTTTGGGCTGAGTGTGGAGCCCTGATGTGGGGCTCAATCTCAGGGCTCTGAGATCATGGCCTGGGCAAAACCAAGAACTGGCTGGCCAAACTGTGCCACCCAGGTGTCCCTGACTTTTTACCTTTTAAATAAAATATCTAGACAATTTACATTTAGTATAATTATTGATTGGGTTAGATTTAAATATATGATCAACCTATTTCTTTCAATTTTTCCTATTTGTTCTTTTTTTTTTTTCCTGTTCCCTTGTCTTTTCTAAAGATTTTATTTTAGCTCCCAGTTTACTAACTTTGTTTTATTTTGTAGTGGTTGCTCTAGAAGTTACAATATATATCTCCAGCTTATCACACTTTTCATTCAAACAGTTATACCACATTATTTATAGCGTAAGAACCTTATAGCAGTATACTTTTATTCTCTTCTACCTGTGCTCTCTGTGATTGTTATTCATATTACCTCTGTGTATAATCTAAACACCAAATACAGTTATTTTTGCTTTGAACTGTAAATTCTTCTAATTTATTTTTTCAGAATTTTTATAGAGTAAATGATGTGTAACACTGTGTAAGTTTAAGGTGCACAGCTTATTATTTTGCTATATATATTCTAATGTGGTTTCTGATACAGTGATATTTATCACATTATATAATTGTAGCACAATATTATTGTCTGTATTTATTATACTGTGCATTAGATCTCTGTGACTTATTTACTACACAATATAAGTTTGTACCCTTAAACACCATCACTCTTACCACCTCATTAATTTTATTTCTAATTATGGATAATGCACATAACATAAAATTTATAATCTTGGGAATTTTTTAAATATACAGTTTAGTAGTATTGAGTGCATTCATGTTATTATGCAACCATTCTAAAGATTGAATCTTCAGAACATTCAGAACATTTCAGAACATTTTCATCTTGCAAAACTAAAGCTCTCTAGGGCACCTGGGTGTGTCAGTCAGTTAAGCATCTGCCTTCGGCTCAGGTCATGATCTCAGGGTCCTGGGATCAAGCCCTGCATTGGGCTCCCTGCCCAGTGGGAAGTCTGCTTTTCCCTCTGCCTCTCCCCTGCTCATGTTCTCTTTCTGTCTCTCAAAAAAAAAAAAAAAAGAAAGAAAAGAAAAGAAAAGAAAAAGAAAAAAAAATCTTAAAAAAAAAAACAACAAGTAAAACTTCATACCCATTAAACAACAAATCCTCCAACTCTTCTTCCAGTCCCAGCAACCACCATTCTACTTTATATCTTTATGAATTTGATTACTCTAGTTATCTCATATAAATGGAATTATATAGCATTTGTCTTTTTGTGTCTGGCTTCTTTTGCTTAGCATGATGTTCTCAAGAGTTATCTATGTTGTAGTATGTGTCAGAATCTCCTGTCCTTTTAAATCTGAATAATAATTCATTGTATGCCTATAACACATTTTGTTTATCCATTCACCCGTTTATAGTCATTTGCATTGCTTTCACCTTTTGACTACACCAAATAACACTGTTATGGACATAGGTATACAAATATCTGTTACAGAACCATAATTTCTGGGAAGTATATACCCAGATGGGGATTTGATAGATATTATGGTAATTATATTTTTTAAAATATTAGGGAATCACTATACTGTTTTCCACAGTGGCTGTACTATTTTACATTTCCATGAACAGTGAAATTTTATTCTGATGTAGCTCAATTTATCTGTGTTTCTTTTGTTGCCTATGCTTTTGGTGTCATATCCCAGAATTAATGCCAAATCCAAAGTCAGATAAATTAACTTTAAAAAAATTTTTTTTTTTTAAAGATTTTATTTATTTATTAGTTAGAGAGAGAGAGAGCACAGGCAGACAGAGGCAGAGGGAGAAGCAGGCTCCCCGCCGAGCAAGGAGCCCGATGTGGGACTCGATCCCAGGATGCTGGGATCATGACCTGAGCCGAAGGCAGCCGCTTAACCAACTGAGCCACCCAGGCGTCCCAACTTTTAAAAAAATTTAAAGGAAGAAATTTTTTTTATGTTTACTACATGTTTACCACTTCTGGCTCATTTAATTTCTTTCTGTATATTCAAATTTCTCTGTGTTATTTCTTCTTCTGTCTGAATAAATTTCTGTAATAATTTTTGTTTTGTGTACCTCCAGGGATGCATTTTCTCAGCTTTTGTTTAGCTCATAAGTCTTTATTTTTCTTCATTTCCAAAAGAATTTTACACTGGTTAAAGAATTCAGGGCCAACAGGTTTGTGTGTGTGTGTATGTTATGTTTGCTTTCTTTCAGTATGTTAATGATATCCTTCCATTCTCCTTTCACAGGCATAGTTTCTAATGAGAAATCTGTGATAATTCTTATCTTTGGTCTCTATACATAATGAGGCTAGCTTTTAACTATACAAAGTAGAGGCTAGCTTTTTACCTCTGGCTTTTTTAAATTCTTAATTACTCTAAGTTTTAAGCAATTTGATTAAAATATACTTTGGGGTAGTTTTATTATCTTTATCCTGCTAAGAGTCACTGATCATCTTGAATTGAATCTATGGCATAATAAATTTCATAAATTTAGGAGCACTTGGTTTGCTCAGTTTGTTAAGCTTCTGACTCCTGATTTTGGCTGAAGTCATGATCCCGGGGTCATGAGATCAAGTCCTGCTTGAAGCTCTGCACTGGGTGTAGTCTGCTTAAGATTCTCTCCTTCTGCCCTCCCCCCTTTCTTCATCTCTAAAATAAATGAATGAATGCATAAATAAATAAATAAATTTCACATGATTGGACATTTCTCAGTTATTATTTCTTCAATTATATGTTTTGCCTCACTTCTCTATGTTCTTTCCTGAGACATCAGTTAGCATGTATCTTTGATGACTTGATAGTATGTCCTGGTTCCTTGATGGCCTGTCTATTTAATTTTTGTCTTTTTTTTCCTCCATTCTTTATTTTCAACATTTTCTATTACTATGTCCTCAAATTCACTGAGATTTTATTCTGCAATGTTTAATTTGCTCTTAATCCCAACCAGTGTATTTTTAATTTCATATGTTGTATTTTTATACCTACTATACCTAGTACGGATATATTTATAATAAGTATTTTGAAACTATGAAGATATTTATAATTGCTGCTTTAATGTCTGGGAATTCTTTTCTGAAGGCTTTTTCTCAAGCCTCATGTAGTTTTTAGCTTTCTTTATTCATGTACAGATCATAACTCAGCCAAAGCCTTGAAAGACCCTTTCTGCACATTGATGGGACTCTTTTTTTAATGTGTTCTCTAGAGCTCCACATCTTTCCTAAGATTTGAAAGATTCTCAGCCATTCTTTCTTGATGTTTGTCTCTACTCATTCTCTTTACTCAGTGAGAGACTCCAATTTAAGTTAATTTAATTATAATAATTCTATTCTACATGTCATAAAGACCTTTCTACATTTTTCCCTTTTTTTCTCTTTATGACTCAATAACCATTTTTCTAATGTCCTGTATTATTACATTTTACTAATCCTGCCTTAATGTTATTTACCAAAAATATTCTTCATAAAGAATTTCCCTCAGATGTTGTCTATTATGAAAATCTCCAGTTTACCTTCTATATTTTCATCTTTTTTTCTAACTCCTTGACCATATTAACAGTAATTTTAAAATCTCCCTCAACTAACACCAGTATTTAAATCATCTTTATATCTATTCCATTTGTGTATTTTTTCTCTTGGTTTTCAGTCATGTGGTCCTTCCTTTAACAAGAATAGTTTTATTTAATTGAGTGACAAACAGTTTGCATAAATAATTGCAGAAGCTCCAGAGAAAGGGATAGCAATTATTGTTTTGAAGGCCACATACTTTGAGTCTCTGTCTCATTTTTTTTTCTTTTTATTTCTCTTTATTTTGGGGAGCAACATTTTACCAATGAAAAACATTTTATCTTTTGGGCCTTATTAAAAACTGCCCACAACAAATTTGTCTCAGTGACCATAGTTTACCAAGCCCATGGTGATTGGCACTAGTTCAATACTGTGAAATATCAGAAGGCTGGACTTTCAGAGATGGAAACTAACTATTATGTAGGAAATCTGATGCAGTCATACAGGTATAAACATCTTTCTGAAAACAGAGTTAAAGGGAAGACAGGAAATGAGGTAGCAATTAAGTAATAGATTGCTATCAAGATAAGATAAGACTATCTTTTTCAAGAAGATAGTCTAAATCAAGGTCAAATTTACAGGTAGGGTTGAGCAAAATGGGAATCAGGGTTTTTTGCTGTTGTTATTTCTTAGAAAAATACATCTGAAAAAAACTTCTATAAGATATACATTGGAGCAGCAAATCATATTTTTAAAATACATTTTTAACTGCAGAATTGTCAGTAATGTGTTTGAAGCTTACTTGTGAATACCCTATGTGACCTCAGAACAGTACTGAGAAAACAGTGCTCTTTTAACATACTTTGGTACAAAATCAGCCAAATAATAGTGTGCATTTTTTGAAATGACTAAATATATACTTGCATAGAGGACTATTCAAGGTCATTATAGACTACTAAGTAAGTAATAATACTCAAAAGTCCATAAGTACACATTCTGTAATAAATAGCTGTTTTCTTTAATAGACCAAATAATGTTACTTCCCTACCATGACCTTCTACCAATATCCATAATAGATTATTTTTTAATCTAATCTTGAATATATATAGGGAGAAAAAAGTCTTTATTTTTCTTATGTAGATGTTGTGATTAATATTTAGCAATTATTTGTAAAACATTTGGGCATTGAATACTATTATAAGATATTATTTTATTGCCTTGCTCTAGAGAGACTTAACTTCCATTATAGAGCCTTCCTTCTGATTGCCACATAGAATGGTGGTTGATCACCTTAAAATAAGCAGGAACTGTGCTTAACTGAAGCTGATTAAAAGCCTGATAATGTTCTGTCTACCTCTGCTGTAACCATGACCCTTCAGCATTTTTTATTAAGAACAAGGTGTAATATCCAAATCCCTCCCTCTACTGTGTTCTCAATTCTAATCACCCTCTTGTCAGAATTCTAACATTTCCACTCTGCTTTCTAGAGGCTTTCTGCTCAAATTTTTAATCTCCTACCCTATGCATCTCAATATTTGGAAGATATCCTGAGGGCAAAAATGGCTCTATACTTGAAACCTGCCAAGCCTCTGATGTCCACCCTGAACCCTCCACACCACAGTGGTCTTCCCCCAAGGATTCCTACCAAACTTAAATCTGGATTTTCAATTTCCTGCCCATTCCTAGAATTGGCATATGCCCCTAGGTTGGGGTTCTCTAGTTGGTTCCCTCTTTGTCATCTTAGTCCCTCTATTTTTCATTGCTTCTGTAATTTTCCACTTCCTTCCAACAGATGATGTCTATATTTTAGTTGGTTTTCCTAGCTTTTCTAGGAAGGTGTGCTGTCCTTCCATGGGCTACTATACCTTGTTGGAGGCAAAGAAGTTTAAGATGGCTTAATATTTAAGCAAAAAATTGTCAGCTTAGCCTTCTACAGTCTGACCTCAACCTATATTACAATCATATGTCTACATATCTACTACATGTCTGAATGTATGTAATGATTCAGTCCTAACTTGCTGAATGTTCCATATACTCTCTGAATATTCTTTTTTTCCAGATATGCAAAGAAAATATTCTTTTTTATTATAATTTTTTAAATTTTTCATTAACATATAATGTATTATTAGACCCAGAAATACAGGTCTGTGAATCGCCAGGTTTACACACTTCACAGCACTCACCATAACACATACCTTCCCCAATGTCCATATCTCTGAATATTCTTTTTTTTTTATATTTTATTTATTTATTTGAGAGAGAGACAGTGAGAGAGAGCATGAGGGAGCAGAAGGTCAGAGGGAGAAGCAGACTCCCCGTGGAGCTGGGAGCCCGATGCGGGACTCGATCCCGGGACTCCAGGATCATGACCTGAGCTGAAGGCAGTCGCCCAACCAACTGAGCCACCCAGGCACCCCATATCTCTGAATATTCTTGACTGGAATTCCTTAACCTAACCTCTCTGGGTCTTGGCCTATAGAAGTCATGTCCACTTAACTCCTCTCCATAGTCACATACTCCTTGAAGTTAGAGATTAGGTCTTGCTTATATTTGGATTCCCTGCTGTCTAATGGCTCAGAGCTTTGCAGATAGCAGGAACTCAATAAATATTTGATTATCTTTGTTGAGTAGCCTTTATTTAGTGTTTTGACACCCTTTGGCCTTTCTTTCTAGGACCTCCTAATCTAGAAAGTTCAGTTTCAGATAAGTCTTGTATTAGCTAGTTGATTTTTTGTTTTTTTCCCCCCTGGTGAAAGCATCACATTTCTAGCTCAGTGACCTTCAGGTTAGCCACATAGAACCACATATACAGAAAATCTGATATCTAAATGAATTTTAGTAACTGAACAGGCTAGTGAAATTGAAATCTTTTATCTTCGACATATTCTGAATTTAATGACAGAATATAGTTTGGAGTTTAAATTCAGATACATTGTTCTTTAAAATGTCCATAGGACCCCAGATGGCTATTTCTTATCACTCAATAAAAATGTCCTTTCTTATCATCATTTTTATCTGTTCTTTTCTTTTATGAGTTTTTATTATAGGGGCAGCAATATGTCTGCTGGTGGAAAGTCTGCCATTAAGAAAAGACTTCAGTTGGAGCAAACCAGGTTCACAAATATTTATTTTATCCATACCATGGTTTTGACATTTTTCTTTAAAGAACAAGTTCATCTTGATACCCTTTTGTCAAATTGATTCAGAAGGGGGAAAATATCTTAAAGAAACAACAATATGCAATAGCAATAACTATTGCTTCTTGGAAATTTGCTATATTGACATCACTGCTCTGAGCATTTATCCAGATTCTCTCTCATTTAAAATCACAGCAACATCACGAGGTGAGTATTCTATCACCCCCATTTTGTAACTCAGGCTTGGGAAAATTAACTAGTTTGTCCAAGAGCAAACATCTAGCAAGTACCAGGATGAGGGATTTACCAAATTTTTTTCTGAATTCCAAAGCTTATGCATTTAATATATGGGTTATTAGCTCTTTACCATGACATATAAAGTCACCAATAATGATTTATTAGGGAAAGAGTCAAATTAAAACAATGTAGCATGAACAAATGTGATTTCAAGTATTGACCTGGATTGTGTTAACAGACTATAAATGAATTTTTACTATTAAACTGGAGTGAAGGGCAACACTTTGTCTAGAAAATTTTATGAGTTAATAAATTAGGTACAGACTCCTGAAATTATCTCTGCCAAAAGGTGTCCATCATTAGGAAATAATATGTCACAAATACAATAATCCCAAGAGAAGCCTAAGGTGTATATACTGTCGTAGTTCCTACATATCTGAGCATGCATACCTGAGGAACTAGAGTGGACTGCTGTCAGAAGTCTATTTTATTTAGGACTAAAACATCTATGGGAGCAAACTTATAAAAGAAGCTTGGTCTCATATTAAAGCCATACTTTTCTGAAGGGAAAGGGGATTCTAAATATAGGGTGGGGTCTGTCACCCAGATTTATCTCCTGGCTCATTTTCTCACATATTCTTATCTGCAAGGGGAAAAAAGAAGCTATTAAACTATGTAAGGCAGCATATCAAGAAATAAGAAATAAGAAAAGGGAGACAGTATTATTAACTTTATGTCTACTGAAAGCCAACAGGCTTCCGAGGAAGGGGCACTCTTGAGAATGAGGCACATTGCTGGTTCAGTATCTGATAAATGTGGTATATCTTCTGGGAGAAAACATAGCATCAGCCATTTGCAGGGTTCAGAGGTATACAGGTGGAGAATCAAGAGCTCAGACAGGGAATATCTGGTCACTATCAACATCATATTTGATGAGAGAGAGTATAATATGAGGCATTATACTCAGAAATAATTAACAGGAAGTTAGCAGTAAACTTACATGCCACACATAGAATAGAGTATTTAAAATAATGGTTATTTAATAGAGCATCACAATGGGGTAAATATTTATTAATATGTAATATGGATATGTGATATGTTATATTAATATGTTATGTGTAATATGTTATATTAATATGTAATATGGATACATATGTAGATATAATGTACATATATAGGCATGTGTATACAGATATGTGTGCATGTTTGTGTGGTATGAGTGTTTCTGTATATGTGTAAATACATCTATACATGCATACATAATTGTTCCTGTTTATAGAAATTAGTATTTCCCCTCTCAGGTGATCATTTATATGTTTTATTTTACTGGGAAATGTACATAGAAAACAGTGATTTCATATGTTTTACATAATACAAGGAAAAATTTGAACATATTAAATTAGTAAACACATAATCCTTGACTGGATTGCTCTTTTCACCACTTTCTGCCAAGCGGAGTCTACTTTTCCTTTACTTAATAAGGTGACTTCGTTTTTCATTCTAGGTTAGATTGCTCTGCTGTAGGATCATCTTGTACTCTCCCTTTGTCATAGCACTGATTATACTTCTTTGATATGACAATACCTATGTCCTATTATTCACATATATGGACTAATTATGTATTATTCTAATCCTCAACCTAAGTAGAGTGCCCAGCATTCCATAAAAAAGTTCATTTGAGGGGCGCTTGCCTGGCTCAGTGGGTTAAAGCCTCTGCCTTCAGCTCAGGTCATGATCCCAGGGTCCTGGAATGGAGCCCCACATCAGGCTCTCCACTCAGCAGGAGCCTGCTTCCTCCTCACTCTCTGCCTGCTTCTCTGTCAGCTTGTGATCTCCGTCTGTCAAATAAATAAATAAAATCTTAAAAAAAAAAAACTTAAAAAAGGTCGTTTGAACTACATGTTCTCACAAATCAAAGGCTTCCCTCAAATGAGTATTTATTAGGCTTATACACTAACCTGATTTATTATTGGATCCATCTTTACAATCAGTATTTACACTGTAAACATCATTGTTTAAATAAAAATATTATGTTCAAGTTAGGTTTTTCCATCCTACAAGGCAGATGGGAAGTGTTTGAGGGCTCAGAAGGGTCTTCCCTAGCCTCCAATCACAGAGAGGGCTACATGCTATGCATAAAGTATATTTACAACATGGCATAGCACAATTTTCTTTTTTATAGCATAATTTTAAATATGGATTTTTTAAGGCATTGTACATTTTCCAGTTTAACCTTATTCTACTGGTTAACAAAAAATAAAAAGATCTTAAACATTTCAAAAACCATGATTCATTCAGTAAGCCAAAAATAATGATTTTAAAGAGGAATTGAAGATCATTACAATTAATTAAAACACACATTAAATGATCATTAAATCTCCCAGCTTTGAATTATTATTTCAAAATGGCTTATCTTTTTCTCTGAATCACCTTCCATTATCTGTGAAAGTTGACCTTTGTCGTTTTAGTTTTTTTCTGTCCAACATTTACTCTAACAGTTAGTAAAGCAGTACTTAAATGCCTTGAAGAAGATATCTATTTTTAAAAATGTAAATAAATTCCTTTGTAATATAAATATTTATTTTGTCCTTTATTACATAGTGAAAACATTAAATAAATTTTTATCTATATAGGATCCATGTTCCTGTTTTATGAGAGAATCCTACAGTAGGTTATTGGTATATCCAATAATCTACTGCAACCTTTCTTTCTTCCTTTTTTCCTTTCTTTCTTTCTTTCTTATTATTATTTTTTGTTATTATTATTATGTTCAATTAGCCAGCATATAGTACTGCATCCTTTCAACCAACTTTACAAGATCTGCCACTTAACTTTATTTCAGTCTTGCATTGAGCTTTCATGGCAACCAGATATGAGTGTCATCACATTCATTATTTAGTGTCTCATTAAGATTCAATCCTTCTTTTGTAGCAAATGTCTACCTGTCTAAACCTACTGGTAAAATTAGAGGCTTGAGTAAGGAACAAATAGATAAATTATAAAAAGAGTTTCTTTAAATGTATCAGTCAAAAACTCTCTGTTCTCATAACTATGGAATACTTTCATGTATATGTGCCCCTAACTATACTGGGGCCAGTTTTCCATTTATTATTTCTAAAACTAAATTGTGCCCTTTACGTTAAGCAGGACAAACATATACAGACTTAAATAGTAAGCATGTTAGATTTACAACCTCATCTTTGAATGTCAAATCAAGTTCAAGGTTGTTGTTTTTTTTAAGATTTAAAAAAAATTTTTTTAAGATTTTAAAAATTTATCGGAGCGGGGATCGTGCATGCACACTAGTGAGGATGGGGAGGTGGAGGGAGAGGGAGAAGCAGACTCTGCCGTGTACAGAGAGCCACATACAGGGCTCCATCCCAGGACCCTGAGATCATGACTTGAGCTGAAGTCAGACACTTAACTCTCTGAGCCACCCAGGCACCCCAACAAGTTTAAATTTTTAATAGTATAGTTCAGCTTGGCAGTTTTAAACAGTTTTTCACTTGGCTATTTTGTTTTCCCTGACAATCAGCATTCTTTAGGAGAAAATGAACTGGACCCGGCATCAGAAATACTTGTTTCTAGCACCATGTTTTCACCATGGTGAAATTCATTTCACTAATTAAAATTAGAAAAGTGATCTCAGACATCTACTTAAAAGAAGCTCAAAATCATCAGATGTAAAATGGGGATTGGATGACTTATCTTTGCATTTACTCCCAGCTTTAATATCTACAATGTGTACTTCTGTGTGTGTGTATGTGTGTGTGTGTGTGTGTGTGTGTGTGTGTGTGTTTTCTTAGTATAAATCCTGTTAATTATTTTTATCTCCACAGCACTTAGAGCAATTCTGGTCCCTAGTGGTACTGCATGTTTTTGTTTTTTGATTTTGGGTTTTTTTTCCCCCCTTAGAGAAAGAAGGTGCAAAAAACAGAATAGAGATGAGAAGGAAGGAAGAAAAGAAGGGAGGGAGGGAGGAAAAAAGGAAAGAAGGAAGGAAGAAGCATTTTAAAATGTGGCATAAAAAATAACTATTGCCTATTTAGTAGACTTTTCAACCTGGTCAAACAATATCAAGAGAAGACTTGAAGAGTTACTTGCTCTTTACAATCGAGCCCTTCCCCCACTTCTGGAATTACCGTTAACTTACACTCAGGTGCATCATTTTAACAGTTTCACAGCTGCTCCATCTAGGTCTAGTCATCATTTCTTAACAAGAGACAATTTTATTAGATTGTTAAAAGTTTGCTTCTGGGATGCCTGGATGACTCAGTTGGTTAAGCAGCTGCCTTCAGCTCAGGTCATGATCCCAGTGTCTTGGGATCGAGTCCCACATCGGGCTCCTTGCTTGGCAGGGAGCCTGCTTCTCCCTCTGCCTCTTCCTGCCACTCTGTCTGCCTGTGCTCGCGCTCTCTCGCTCTCTCTCTCTAACAAATAAATAAATAAAATCTTGAAAAAAAAAAAGTTTGCTTCTGAGTGTCTCTAGGTTTTATTTTCTCTGTCCATTTTTTTGAGACATCATTTCCATCCAGAACCAATATTTTAGAAGAGTTAAGAATCCTCTTGTCTCCTTTAGTAAGATTTGTCTTTCAGCAAGGTCTAATGAGTGTGCACCTTGCCAATCCTGCAGAACAGGCTCTTCTTTATTCTTCTCTTTGAAGGGATAATGGATTCCCGGAGTATAACCTTCATAATATGCGGAGGTTGGTATCATGAGAGTGAGCGACAGATGTGTACTAATTATGATAGAAAATGGTGGCTCACTTCCCTAGCTTCTATTTTTCTGAAATGTAAATGATCTTAAATTATTAGGTATTCAAATGATAGGTGAAAGTTAGGGTAACATTTCCAAAGAAATTTAGAAGCGATTTATATGGCATCCAAGCAATTTCTGCCTTGGAGTGTACTCAATCTTTTATTTTAATGCTGACATTTCAAGCTGAAAGTCTTTCAGTTACTGTTGAAGTTAAAATAACACAACAGAGGGAGGTGAGTAAACTGTTATAAAATACATGATGAATGTTCAGAAAACATTGTCTATTATATGCAAGAGGAAGCCCATGGAAGAGGGAAAAATGAACTTGCAAAATGAATCAAGAAATAAAAGACAGTTGATACACAGAAAAATGAATACAGACTGGAGAGGGAAATAATTTTATTAAAGAAAAACAAGGACAGAATTTTCTTCCTTAATTACAGTTTGTAAGCTCTAGAAATATTCTCCTTGCTTTTTAGCAGTCATTTGTTAGGCTTCAGTCTAGGTGAATTTATATGTTCAAGTTGTGAAAATTATTTTTGAAATGGAGGATTCACTGTGTTCCTAAGCATTGAATGTACAAATGTATTCATTTGGCAGGGAGGAGATACTAAGGAAATATTTTTCCATTTTAAGGTAACAGCTACTGTGATTATTTATTTGTTTTTGCTTTGTTTTTATGAATTATTTTGAGGGAAAGAAAAGCAATTATTTAATGAAGGAGAACCTTTGTGACAGTGAATAGAGTAGTCTGGTGAGCTTTGTCAGATTACACTTAAAAACTGGTGTTACAATCATTTTATTTTAAGATTTTATTTATTTATTTGACAGAGAGAGAGATCACAAGTAGGCAGAGAGGCAGGCAGAGAGAGAGGGGGAAGCAGGCTCCCTGCTGAGCAGAGAGCCCGACGTGGGGCTCGATCCCAGGACCCTGAGATCATGACTTGCCTGAGTCCAAGGTAGAGGCTTAACCCACTGAGCCACCCAGGAGCCCCTACAATCATTTTAATGGAAGAGTATGCTTCTCTAATATTACACTAATTGCCATGCTCTCTTGGTATCTATAATGAAACATTTATTCAAAAAATAATTGTTGAGTGTTATTATGTGGCAGGTGCTAGTTTGCACACTGAAGATGGAAGAGTTAAAAGAAAAAAAATAAGCAGAATTTTCTCCATTTCACAGCTGATTTTCAGGTTAGAGAACATAAAATAAATGAATACATACACAGTATTCCCTAAGTGCTAGAGAAAAAGAATAATGAATAGTAAGGGCACAGCATTGCAGAGGTGAGGGGTAGATTAGGATTTTAAATAGTGCAACCAAGTCACTGAAATACATCTGAATAAATATCCGAAAGCCATAAAGAAATAAGCTATATGGAAACCCCGGGGAAACTGGTTCAGCCACACAGAACAGCAAGCTGTAGGACCCCAAGGCAAGGGCCTGTGGAGAATGTCAGAGGAAAGACCTATAAGCTGCTTTTAAGGATCTGCCTGTGAAATGGAGAAGCTGTGGAAGTTTTTGAGCAGAGAAACAACACTATCTGTTTCAGGTTTGTGCAAGATTATTTTCGTTGTCCTGTTGAAAATAGTCTGTTGGTGTATAAGAACAAGGAAAACAGTGACCAGTTAGGAGGTATTGCAATAATCCAGGCAAGATAGAATAGTGACTTGGACCCAAGGAGTAGCAATTTAAAAAAACGTCAAAAGAGGCAGAGGCTTAACCCACTGAGCCACCCAGGTGCCCCAACCTTTGTTTCTTTTTGTTTGTTTGTTTGCTCATTTTGTTTCTTAAATTCCATATATGAGTGAAGTCATAAGTTATTTGTCTTTCTCTAAGTTATTTCGCTTGGAATGATACTCTCTGGCTCCATGTGGTCTTTGCAAATGGTAAATTTCTTTCTTTTATACTGGCTAGGTAATAATCCAGTGCATATTTATACCAAATCATTTTTCCCCCTCACATGTAGCATTAGGGTTTGGTTTAGGGCCAGAATAAGGATTGGGGTTAGTGTTAGGGCTAGGGTGATGGTATGTGCTTATCATCCTCCAGTTCAGAGACCTCTTGGAGGGATAAGATTAGGGCTTGTGTTATGGTTTGGTTTAGGGTTAGGGGTTAGTTGTTAGGAGTTAGGGTTAGGAATAGGTATTCACCTGGAATAATACTCTCTACCTACAGCCATACCACTGCAAATTCCAAGATTTCATTCTTTTTCCTGGCTAATATTCCATTATTTATATGCAACAACTGTTTATTTTTTTCCTCAGCTCTTGGATTAGGGTTCATTTTAGGTTTTGGATAAGGGTTAGGCTTGGATTTAAGGTAAGGCCAGGGTGAGGGTGTTTGCTTACTGTCCTTCAGATCAGAATCCTCTCCTGAGGGGTAAGTTTCATGTCAGGGTTATGCTTGGGTTAGGGTTAGGGGTTTATGGTTAGTGTTTTGGTGTTAAGGTTAGAATGTGGGTTAAGATGAGGTTTAGAGCTAGGGTTAGGGTTGGGGTGATAGTTTGTTTCTCATATCCTGCAGTTCAGAGACTACTAAAGAGGTTAGGAATAGGGTTAGAGTTAGGGTTAGAGGTAGAGTTAAGTGTTACTAGTTAGTGGTATTGTTAGTTTTAGGGTTAGGTTTAGGGTTATGTTTTGTGCTTCCCAACCTGCAGTTCAGAGAGCTCTCCATCAAATAAAACCTCTGACTTCTATTTTGGTGAGAATAAACATGGCAACCATCCATCAGTCTCAGGTAAAGATGGTTTTGTGCCCTAAATACTCTTTAAATGGATATTCCTTCTGTTGATTTTCTTTAAGATTTTATTTAAATTCCAGTGAGTTAACATACCATGGAATATTAGTTTCAGATGTACAATTAGTGATGCAACACTTACATAAAAGACTCTGTGCACATAGTATACTCTTTAATCCCCATCACCTATTTATCCCATCCCCCCACACACAAACCCTCTGTAACCATCATGTTTTGTTTATAGTTAACAGCTATTTCTTGGTTTTCTTCTTTTTTTCCCTATGATTAATGTTTTGTTTTCTTAACGTCATAAATGAGTGAAATTGTATGGTATTTATCTTTCTGTGACTTTTTTTGCTTAATATAATACTCTTTAGCTCCATCCACATTGTTAAAAATGGTAAAATTTCATTATTTTATGGCTGAATAATATTCAATTGTATATATGCACCACATCACTTTTTTCTGCTCATCAATAAATATTTGGGCTCTTTCCATAATTTAACTATTGTTGTTAATGCTAATATAAACATCAAGGTGCATGTATCCCTTTGAAATAGTATTTTTGTATTCCATGTGTAAATACCTAGTAATGCAATTACTACTACATAAAGTAGTTCATTTTAACAGTTTGAGGAAACTATATGCTGTTTTTCAGAGTGGCTGCACCAGCTTGCGTTCCCACCAATAGTGTAAGAGGGTCCCTCTTTCCTAACACCCTCACCAACGCCCGTTTTCTATCTTTTATCCTAATCAACACTTGCTCCTCATTCAGGTTTAGCTTACAGTTTACATTCTCTCAGAAAAGCATTCCCTGCACCCAAAACTAGGTCACACTTCCATAGCACTCTGAATTCTTCTCATGCATCTAATTATAAGTTCATTCTCTGTCCTTTATATTAGAATTTCTAGGAAGTGGGAGATTCTGCTGTTTTCTCTTCATACCTAGAATATAATTAGCATTCAATAAATGCTTGGTGAATAAATGAATAAACTAATGATCTGATAAAAGTAGAGTAGTAACCCTTATACTATAAGCCTATCTCAGTATACTAGCAGTATGTCACTTAGGTTGCTATTGGCTTTGTCTTTGTCTTCAGGTGAGCCACTTTCTGCCTTACAAAATGGTTATCATAGTTCTGGGCATCACATGCAGAGACGATAATGTCCAGGGAGGAAGAGCAACCGTTTTTTTTTTTTTAATAGAGCAACTATTTTTTTTATAGGTGTCTTTTTTTATAGCAAAGAATTTTCCCCAAAAACCCATTATAGGACTTCCCTTCATGTCTCATTGGCTAGACTATCACATTTCAAAATCTAAATAACTGTAGCTCATCCATTAATTGTTTTTTCAAGTAGCAATGGCATTCCATAAAGAAGCAATTAGTTCATCTCCCAAATGAACAATCACCTAAATACTTTTCCTCCAGTCAATCATCCTACTTCAGCATGCAGGCAAAATGCTTTATGCTTACTTCCCATTATGCCACAAGGAATACTAAAAAGATGTGTACTCAGGTAACACATGCGTGTCAGGCTTTAATAAAATCAATAATTTCTACTGCTTTAAGAAGGATATTCTTTAAAAAAAAGATTTTATTTATTTGTTTTGAGAAACAGAAAGTGAGAGAGAGAGAGAAAGAGAGCATGACTTGGGGGAGAGACGGAAAGGGAGAAGCAGACTCCCCACTGGGCAGGGATTCCAACAAGGGACTTGATCCCAGGACCCTGCCACCATGATCTGAGCCAAAGGCAGATGCTTCACCCACCGAGCCACTCAGGTGCTCCAAGAAGGACATTCTTAAGTAGACCTGTGTGTGTGTGTTGTTTTTACTATAAGTGTGTCATACAATAGAGGTCAGCAAACTATAGCCCACAAGTCAAAACGAACCCACAACTACTTTTGTAAAAATAGCATTTTATGGGAATACAGCCATGCCTATTTATTTATATATCATCTGCTGATGATTTTGCTCTTCAGCTGCAGAGTTTAGAATTGAGACAGAGACTACTTGGCTCTATATATCTACACTACTTTTAAAGCTTTCCAGTGCCTTCGAAACTTTTAAATATTGGTCCAGCTTTTCAGCTAATTAGTCTACCATCATTGGAAGTACATTCTGGATTAGAACATCTCTGTGAGGGGCACCTGGGTGACTCAGTCATTAAGTGTCTGCTTTGGGCTCAGGTCATGATCGCAGGGTCCTGGGATCAAACCCCACATCGGGCTCCCTGCTCAGCTCACCTCCACTGCCCCTGCCTGTGTTCCCTCTCTCGCTGTGTCTCTCTCTGTGAAATAAATAAAATCTTAAAAAAAAAAAAGAACATCTCTATGAATGCCTATTCTGCATATCACTCTTCATTACCTCATTTTTTTGTACATTCTTTTTTCTGGAGTAACACATAGGTCATATCCTATAATATTATGATATGTTTAATTTTTAGTATCATGGATTTCATTAACAATAGCAAAGTTTTCTTAAGCTTTCCATCTGTAAGTGATATTTTCATGCTTGAAGAAAGACCTTATCATTGCACTTCTTTTTGTAATTGCCTTTTTTTTAAAATTTAAGCTTTATTTAAACATATAATGTAACCCCACCACCCTCTCCCAACCCCTCTTCCCCCCACCCCCCTCAGTTTGTTTTATGACATTAAGAGTCTCTTTTGGTTTGTCTCCCTCCCGATCCCATCTTGTTTCATTTTTACTTTTCCTACCACCTTAACTCCCACCCCCGTTGCATCTCCACTTCCTCATATCAGGGAGATCATGTGATAGTTGTCTTTCTCCAGTTGACTTATTTCGCTAAGCATACTACGCTCTAGTTCCATCCATGTTGTCGCAAATGGTATACTATGCAGCCATCAAAAGAAATCATTGCACTTCTATGTCTCAATTAATTATATTCTAATTTTAATCACACAGAATTGCCCAATAATAAAAAAGCAGTTATAAAAGACATTCCATCAAATAATATGCTTTTTGAGGAAACATATTTTTCCCTTTGTGGCATTACAATTTATTATGATCTGCCCTGGACTACATTCTGGATTTAGTTTCTATGTTGAATCTAAAAAACATTCCTAATCAAGCAGCATTTCTTGGACTCCATAATAATTCTTGCCAATTATCTTCAATAATTTTTTTGGCTTCTTGACTACATCATGTACAGATTACACAGTTAAATATACCAATGCCATGGACCCATTGTTGTTTATCCAAGGATTGGCTATAAGAAAAAACATAGTCATAGGATGATTATTATGTTGATGATTATTTGTGAGTTGTAGAGGGAGATTTAAGCAAATTACAAGCCAGATACTGATCTGGAAAGTGAAAAATAGTGAATTTTACTGAAGAATAGTGAATTTTAATTGTAGTATAAAAAGGCTATAACAGCAAATTAGAATTTAAAAATCTGGTATATATATTCTCTAGAGAAGTAACCAGAATTAAGTGCTTTATTAAGCTCTATGATAACATGATTGTATAATGGATACTAAAGAAAAACATATTTGTGCAAATAAATCTAAAAATGAAAATTTATTTCTTATTCTATAGTATCCTAGCTTTAACTTGTACCACAGTTGTTTAACTTAAACACTTGGAAATAATGATGTAATATATATAATTAGTTATATTAATTAGTTTCATAATGCCATGATATATAACAATATATTAAATAGTACTAAGAAATATAAATAATTTATATAGCAATATAATATGTAAAATATGTTTAATAATTACATATCTAAATCAATATATATTGATATATATATATGAATGCATATATATCTTTTAATTCAATAAAATTCTTGTACAGATTACCTCATTTACGCCTCACCACAATAGAGAACTGAGATCAGGAGATACTTTACAGAAATGATTCAGCCAGTGGATAGTTGAATTGAGATATGAGCCCAGGCTTATCTGATCCCTCAAACCATGCTTTTCCCACTACACCAGATTGTCAAATATGAGGAAAAAATTGTAAAGTCAGATATTTGTTTACAAACATATATAATCTATGAAATATTGTGCAAAGAATTCTGGTTATGATTAGGATGGTTAATTGTAAAAAGTTCTTTAGGAAACATTCACTGCTTTGAAATTTTTTCAAATTTCCCATTTTGTCAATGTGCATAAAATCTCTAAAGTTCAATATTTATATGAATGATAAATAACACAATTGTTGCATGAAAATTATTGAACCATATCTGAGATCTAGACTACTTAGATTATTTTTTTTAAAGATTTATTTATTTATTTATTTGGCAGACAGAGATCACAGTAGGCAGAGAGGCAGGCAGAGAGAGAGGGGGAGAAGCAGGCTCCCTGCTGAGCAGAGAGCCCGATGTGGGGCTCCATCCCAGGACCCTGGGATCATGACCTGAGCTGAAGGCAGAGGCTTTAACCCACTGAGCCACCCAGGCGCCCTAGCCTACTTAGATTATTATCCTGAGGACAGACTCTCCCATTTAGTAGCTCTAAAACTGTCCCCCACAGACACAGACCAGTAAAATCTATAATACTTTTCCCTTGGCCTGAGAAGAAAGCTACATGTAGTGTTAATATTTTCAGCAGACTCCTTTAGCAATTATGGTCTATAATCATTCACCTGGGACTGAGCATATGTTGTGCCAAATTGTCATTTGTCTTTCTAGATTAAAAGCAAGTAAGTATCTTGCCTGCAATAATCACTCAGGATGCTGGTTGTTGAAAAATCAAAGAGCTCCCTCTTGTCAGATCTGTGTGTGCGACTTTGATCTTCCGACCTCTATCCTCCCCTTACTCCTTCCATCATTAGTAATTCCCTGCTCCCATGTCCTTGATAGCATCAAGTTTTAATACATCTCCTCATTCCTTGCAAGAAAAATAAGTTATGGAGAACTATAAAGCAGAAGTTTATTTCTTACAAGTTCAAATAAAAAAGAATCTTTTTGTGCTACTTTCTTTTTTGTTTTTACACTTGTTCATCATTCTTTTTTTTTTTTAACCCGAGGCTCACTTGAGGTCACTTCAAGGTCACTTGGAGGCTAAAGGAAAAAACCCTGATTCTTTGAGTCTGTAATTTTGCAAACCTGAGATTTAGTCATTTCTTCCCTGTATTCTAATTCTGTAGGTACAACTAAAAACTATTATGCATTTCACATATCAGAATAGTATCTAGTTGTGAAAAACATGAAGAAGGTCTATATGTGATGATATAATTTACATGTTTCATTGTTAACTAAAAAGGACTGCGTGAAGAGTTTAATCTCATTTGTAAAATATGGCAAAATTATTTGAGTATGTACATACATACTTTTATATGCATTGACTATGAGTAGACTGTTACTTGAGAGTAGTTTCTGAGTTCTGTGGTAAAAAAAGGAGACTTACCTTTTACTCGTACACTTTTTTGTACCATTCAAATTTTTTAATGAAATGCTCAAGGTAATTTCAACCCAAAAAAAGTTAATCAAGTGACACAATTCAAGAGCTCTCAAAATATGATTATATAGACTATAGCACATCCATCCATCCATCCAAAAACCACTTATTAAATCTCCATAATGTGCTACCTTTCAAACTTGAGTTGTTTGGGGAGGAGAAGAGTAGGAAGAAGGGGAGTCAATGTGCCTCCAGGACACAAGTAGAGGGGTGGTATCAGCATTTCTGGAAGTTAAAAATGAATGCTTGTCTGGTCAAGGCGAATTTCACAGTCTGTGTCCAGGTTGTCCTAGTGCTCATTAGTGGTCTCAGCTGAAGGGTTTAATTGCTCATGTTGGGAAGTAATGGAGAGGTTGTTGAACCTTGGTAGTAACTGCTTGATTGAATTAGCTAGGACATCAGTTCACAGGGAGCAAACTAGAGATTGTGGAAACAGAGTTGTGAGACATGGAGGGACATTACAAAGGGTAGATGCTTGAATGAAATAATCAGAATCCTACAGCAGAGAAATCCTTTGAGACTGAGATCATCCTTTTTCACTGGCCTTCTTTATGTGCCTTAACATGGCTATGTGTGAACCACTTTCTGTCAAAAATAACTGCAATAGCAGGCATGCTGGTGTGCATATAAACTACTTAACATACAAATAAACATTATAAAGATGCAATTAGCCTCAAGATAGCTAAGAATTATAGCTAAAGCTTGAAAACATGCTATGTGTGAAAACTATCACTAACCTAGATAAATTACTATGAAGAATTTCATTGTAAATCTATCATGTAAAATGGTGAAGATACCAATGTTTTTTAGATAGAATAAATTTGTAATATATGCTCTCCTTAAACTTCCATTAGAAAAAGCTGTCTTCAGAAAGATCAGGAAGACAAAGAGACTACCAACTCAGTTTTCATTACACACCTCCTCTGGTTTGGACTGATGTACAGTGTCAAATTCCCCCTGCCCCCAATTCCTGTCTCTCTACAGGATATAGCAGATTTTGTTTAAGTAGATTTTGTGTTCAGGCACTATTTGGTTTTTAAGTGAATGATTTTTTCCTTTGAGATTGAGGTCTTATTCTTTACCTCCTGAGCCATTTTATTAATATATATATTTTTTATAACTGGCTTGTCAGACAAAAGATTAATTCCTATAAATAAAAAGAATAATACCCATTGGATTTTGCCTACTGCAGTCTACCAGATTAACTTTTTATTATTATTACTTTCAAAGAAAGAATTGTATCTTATTTTGGCACAGTACTTAGAGAATTGGCTTTTTTTTTTTCCTTTTCCAAATTGAAAATCATTAGCTATGCTATCTGAAGAGGATAATGGTCTATCACAGACAAAACTTGCTTTAGCTTTTTTTTTTTTTTTTATTTGCAGTTGCTCTGTGCTATTGGCCTCTTCTGGATTTGCACAGTAAAATCTTTCTATATTTCTTACCCAAACAGGATTTTCCAACAAATCTCGAGATTTAGGAAGTCACTGCTGCTTCCAGGAATTTATGTTGCCCAAAGCCAGCAAACAGACTTAGCCAATATTACAGAATGCTCTGGGCTACAGGAAAGCTGTTATTTGACCAGATGTTATTACAGAGTAGAAAAACAGATTACTCTTTATATTTTGGTTCTACAGAAACCTTTCATAACATAGTTATACCTAAGGAAATACAGAAATTCATTTGTCAGGAAACACTTTAGCTAAATGGTGTCAAACACTAGCTGTATCCTTGCCTAGCCATATAAAAACTCATGCTTATGACTTCACTTTTGAGGAAAAAAATAATAAATGCCAAGGCCAAAATGTAGCTATTTTTAAATGTAGCTACACTTATCACTAGACTCTATTAAGCTACTACATTATTACCAGCACAAATTATTGTTTTTCTGCCCTCATCTGTATTCTCCTTTTGGGCCAGCCTATACTCCTAGTGAAACCTTGAATGTTATAGCTATTGTTAGGGATCCTTTAGAATTTCTCTTATAAGATGTTCATTTGAGTTTGCATGAGAACAAAAACTAAGTTACCAGCCCACCAGTTGACATGAACTGATGCTCTATTATGACGAGTTCTTAACAACAAATTGTCTTTTATTCTCATAATTTTTCTCATGAAAGTTTTTAATATTTTTACTTGTTTGGAATAATCATCTTAATTTTTGCTATAGAATTTACCTGAGTATTTTTCATGTTCCATTTTTATTTTCCACTTCATTCATTTTAAAATTAGTGAAGAAAAAAATGTCCTGGCAAAAAGTAAAAAAAAAAAAATACCAGCGCATTTAGAATAAAAATTATAAGTTCCCCTTCACACTTTCACCAACTCTACATAACAATTTTATTCCTTCCCCCAATATAGCCACTATCCTTGCAGAATATTCTCAATTTACATTTATATACTCTCACAGATTCTCATTTTCCACTTCTAACACATCAAATAACCAAGCTATTTGAAATTTTTTTCTGAAGTAAAATTAAATGACTAAAGTAATGACCTGAATCAAATGCTTGTGCTATATTGTTTGAACTTAGTGACATTTCTGGGTTTCTTAGAAATATTTTTTTTATGTGCCTGTCTGAGTTCTTAATAGTCGTAGTTGCCAAATAAGTAACTGCTGGGTAAATACAGTGTTTTTGTGGTTTTATTTTAGTGTTGCTTATTTTATTTCTTCCTACTTGAAATTGAGTTTTTGTTATCATTAATAGTGTTAGGTATACGTATGAATCAAGTCAGTTGACCCACAGTCATAGTCATGATTGATTTATAGCATCGCAGCTACTTTCAGCTGGCTTTCTTGATCACTCAAAATGCCTGTTTATGGGACGCCTGGGTGGCTCAGTTGGTTAAGCGGCTGCCTTCGGCTCAGGTCATGATCCCAGGGTCCTGGGATCGAGTCCCACATCGGGCTCCTTGCTCAGCAGGGAGCCTGCTCCTCCCTCTCCCTCTGCCTGCCACTCTGTCTGCCTGTGCTTGCTCCTGCTCTATCTGACAAATAAATAAAGTCTTAAAAAAAAAAATGCCTCTTTATAATAACGTTCATTTATCCTTATTCGGCATCTACCTTTTCTCATTTAAACCGAAGTCCAAATGATGAAATCATCCACTATAACTGTTTACTAACTGTAAAAGTAAGTTCCTCAACTATTTTTTGCTAAATTGATCTATGAAATGTTAATATATTTGAAGAGCAAAATCTACTTTTTAAAAATTAAATTATTTTAATTAGGGAAATATATTTGATGAGCAATACATGATCCATATAAGTGTCATTTCAAATGCATCACTATTGTTTTGTCTTTTTTAAATTTAAACTCCAGTTAATTAACATACAGTGTAATATTAGGTTCCCGTGTACAATAGAGTGATTCATCATTTCCACACAATACCCTGTGCTCATCACAGTAAGTACACTCCTTAATCTTACCACTTATTTTACCGCCCCCCCCACCAGCCTCCCCTCTGGTAACCATTAGTTTGTTCTCTATAGTTAAGTTGGAAGGAACACAAATACATGCAGGTTAAATAACATGCTACTAAATGATGAGTGAGTCAACTGGGAAATCAGAGAAATTAAAAATACATGGAAAGAAATGAAATTGAAAACACAACAGTGTCAAACCTTTGGGATGCAGCAAAAGCAGTCCTAAGAGGGAAGCATATAGCAATACAGGCCTATCTCAAGAAGCAAAAGAAATTCTAAATAAATTTCCTAACCTTACACCCAAAGGAGCTAGAAAAAGACCAAGAAACAAAGACACCTAAAGCCAGCCAAAGGAAGGAATTAAAGATTAGAGCAGAAATAAATGATATAGGAACTGGGGGAAAAAATACCAATAGAACAGGTCAATAATACCAGGAGCTGAGTCTTTAAAAAAATAATAATAAAAGGGATAAACTCTAGCCAGGCTTATCAGAAAGAAAAGAGAAAAGACCCAAAGTAAATAAAATCACAAAAAAGAGAGAGGAGAAATCACAACTAACACCACAGAAATACAGGCAATTATAAGAGAATATTATGAAAAACTATATGCCAACAAATTGGACACCCTAGAAGAAATGGATAAATTCCTACAAACATATAAACTACAAAAACTAAAACAGGAACAAAACCAAAAACAAGACTGAAAACCAGCAATCAGTAATCAAAAAACTCCCAACACACAAAAGTCCAGGGCCAGATGGCTTCACAGGTGAATCCTGCCAAACATTTAAAGTTTGATACCTATTCTTCCCAACTATTCCAAAAAATATAAAGGGAAAGAAAACTTACAAATTCATTCTGTGAGGCTAGCACTACCCTGATACCAAAACCAGATAAAGACTCCACTTAAAAAGAGAATGAAAGGCCAATATCCCTACGAACATGGATGCAGAATTCTCAAAAAATACCAGCAAACCAAATCCAACAATACATGAAAAGAATCATTCACGAGGATTAAGTGGGATTTATTCCTGGGATGCAAAAGGGGCTTAATTTTCAAATCAATCAATGTGATGCACCGCATTAATATAAGAATACCAGAAGAGGCAAAACAGCTTTGAAAAAGAAAAGCAAAGTTGGAGGCATCACAACTCTGGATTTGAAGTTATATAACAAAGCTGTAGTGATCAAGACAGTATGTTATAGGCACATAGGTCAATAGGACAGGCTAGAAAAATTCAGAAACAAATCTATGACTATATGGTCAATTAATCTTTGACACAGCAGGAAAGAATATGCAATGGGAAGAAGACAGTCTTCATATATATATGTATATATATGTATATGTGTATATAATGGTTTTATATATATAAAACCATAAAGGGATATTACTCAACCATGAAAAGGAATGAAATCTTGTCATTTGCAACACCATGGATAGAACTAGAAAGTATTATGCTACATGAAATAAGTCAGTCAGAGAAAGACAAATACCATATGATTTCACTCATATGTGGAATTTAAGAAATAAAACAAATGAACAAAAGGACAAAAAGAGAAGGAGGAGCAAATAAACTCTTAGAAAAATTTACATTTAATTAATAACTAATTATCACAAATGATTTAGTAAATTCATTTTTAATTAAGCTTTATTCTGAGAAAATTATAAATTTATACACATTTAGAAGAAATAATAGAGAACCTGCTCACCCTTTACCATGTTTCACCCTAACAGTGAAATCTTGCAAAGACTCTAGTACAATATCACAACCGGGTTATTCACATTGGTAAAAGATACAAATGATCACCTTCACCACGTAGATCCTTCCTATTCCCTTTCATAGTCACATCTACTTCTACCTCCTCAGCCCTTGACTAATACTGATTTTGTTCTCCATCTCTATAATGTCATTTCAGGAATGTTGTATAAAAGGAATCATGCAGTTTGTAACCTCCAACTGGCTTTTTCATTCAGCATAACTTTCTGGTGATCCATTCAAGTTGTTGAATATATGTGTAGTTTGTTTCTTTTTATCACTGAAAACTGTTCCATGATATCGATATACTGCTTGTTTAACCATTCACAAGTTAAAGGATGTGTGTTGATTGCAGTGTTGGCCCATTACAAATACAGGCACTACAAACGTTCTTGTGTAGTTCTTGTGTGAACATAAACTTTAATTTTTCTAGGATAAATGCCCAAAAAGTGCAAATGTTGGGTTGTATGGTAGTTTCATATGGGTTTAAAAAAGAACTGACAAATATTTTTGAGAATGGCTGTACTATTTTATTCCCACTAACAATGTATAAATGATCCAGTTTCTCTACATCCTTGCCTGCCCTTTTGCTGTTAATACTATCTTTATTTTGACCATTCTGATAGTGTGTTGTGATAGTTACTGAGTTTTAGTTTATAGTTCCCTGGTGGCTAATGACGTTGAACATATTTTCATGTGCTTGTTACCATCTGTATATTTTCTGAGATGTATATTTTCTGATATCTCTTTGTGACTTTCACCCATTTTCTCATTGAACTTTGGGTATTTTTTTATTTTTGCTGTTGAATTTAAAGAGTTCTTTATATATTAGATACCAGTCACTTGGCATGTGATTTGCAAATTCTTTCTCCCATCTGTTGCTTGTCTTTTCACCCTCTTAACAAGGTCTTTAGTTGAACAAAAGTTTTTAATATTGATGTAGTCTAACTTATCAATGTTTCTTATGTGGTTCATTATTTTGTGACAAGTCTAAGAACTATTCAACTAATTCTAGATCCTAAAGAAATTCCCCTATGGTTTTTCCTAAATGTCTTATAATTTGTACATTTTACATTTAAGTCCATGATTCATTTTGATTTAATTTTCATGTAAGGTGTGAGGTTTACCTTGGGGTTCTTATTGTGGTTCATTTCTTTGTTTTTGCCTATTGATATCCAGTTGCTCCAGTAATTATTGAAAAAGCTAAAATCTATGCTTCCTCCATTAAATTGCTTTTGGACTTTTGTCAAAAATTAGGTGGGCATGTTTGTATGAACCTTTTTCTAGGCTGTATACTCTGTTCCATAAGTCTGTGTGCCTAATTGTATTGATTACTGTAGCTGTATAATAATTCTTAAAATCAGGTCAATTGCTTGCCCCCACTTTATTTATTTATTTTTTTTACAAAATTGTTTCAGCTATTCTGGTTTCTTTGATTTCTCTACCCAAGAATAATCTTGTCTATAACTACAAAAAATGCTCTATTTTCATAGGAATTTGTTAAACCTGTCTATTAATTTAAGCAGAAATGGCATCTTGGCTAAGTCTTCTAAATCCTGAGCACAGTATGTCTTTCATTTACTTAGCTCTTCTTTTAGTTCTTTCATCAGTGTTTTCTCATTATAAGTGTCTAAGTACTACATGTAGTTTGTTACACTTATACCTAAATATTTCATTTTTGAACAATTATAAATATTACTCTTTTTTACTTTATTGTTCAAGTGCTCATTGCTAGTATAAATAAATTCAATATTTTTGTGCATGTGTATCTAATATACTGTGACTTTGCTGAACTCACTTTTTAATTCTAGGGAGATTTTTGGTAGGTAACTTGGGATATTTTATGTAGACAACCATGTTATCTGCAAATAAGAACAGTTTTATTTTTTTCTTTCCAATGTGTATGCTTCTATTTCCTTTATTTGCCTTTTGTATTGGCTATAATTTCTGGTATTACCTTGAGTCAGACCAGTGAGAGTAGACATCATTACTGTATTCATTAAGTTTCATGTTAGTTCTAGGTTTTTTCACAGATGCTTTTTATCAAGTTGGGGAAGTGCCCACTTTATATTTAGTTCTCAGGATTTTTAATCATGAATTCATGCTTAATTTTGTCAAAAACTTTTCTGCTTTAAATCTTATGATTCTAAGATTTTACTTCTTTTACCTATTAATATGGTATGTTTCACAGATTGATTTTAGAATACTGAATCAGCCTTGCATCCCTGTAATAAACCTCACCTGTTTGTGATAAAATTCTTCTATTTACAATGAATTGTATTTGAGAACATTTAAGAATTTTGTACCTGTATTTATGGGGAATGTTGGCTTGTAGTTGTTTTGTTTTGTTTTGCTTGTTATTGCCTTTGTCTGGTTTTGATATCACTGTAGTAACAGCTTCGTAAAATGAATTGAAAAATGCTCCCTTCTCTTTTACTTTCTAGAAGAGATTCTGTACGATTTGTACTAATTCTTGTAGAAACATTTGGTAAAATTCTTCAGTGAAACCATTTTGAGTTTAGATAATTCTTTGGGAGGATTTCTGAATTACAGATTCAATTTCCTTAATAATTACAGAGTTATGGAAAACATATATATTTCGTGCTGGGTAGATTGGGTATTTAGTGAATTTCAAAGAGTTAGTACCTTTCATTTAAACTGTCATATTATGTATGGAAAGATGAACATAGAATATTTTTTTCTTATCCGTGTGATGTCAACAAGGTTGATAAGGAGTTACAAATATATAGATGGGAATCACAGAGATGAGATTACTTATATATTTAGAGAGAAGAGAGCTATGACAGAATGAGAAAGAAATCAGACAGAGTGGCCGGAGAGATAGGAGAAAAATCAAGAGTACAGTGTCAGAAAAGCCCAGGGAAGAAGATAATTTCAAGAGGAAGAAAGATCCCAGAGTGTTAAGTGAGTTAAAGACTGAGACATGTCCATTGATTTAAATAGCAAGGAGAATACTGATGAGATTGACACCATGGGAAGATCAATACTATGAATCAGTAGAAGCAGAGGCTGAATTGGAGAGGACTGAGGTGCAAATGAGAAGTAATGAAGTGGAGGTTGTGGCAGTAGACAGTTCTTTCAAGGGCTTTTACAGAGGAGGAATAAGATAGGGATATCTTAAAAAAGAACCAGGACACTATGTCAAAAACTAATGATGTATTATATGTTGGCTAATTGAACATAATAAAAAAAAATTATATTTGAGAATCAAAAAAAAAAAAGAACCAGGAGATGATTGGGGTTTTCTTATTTAAATTTTAATATTAGATAAACATTACCCTCTTAGAATGTTCTCTGGGAAGAATCTAAAAACTGGAGAGAAATTATAAGCATTTAAAATATAATTTTTAAAAAGGTAAAATCATAACAAATGAAAACATAAAGTCAAAAAATTTTATATAACTCATTAATTAATGAAGACAGCAGTGAGATATTATGACCTGTTCCTGAGCCATCCAAAAAGCCAAGATATTTAAAATCAATACAACAAAAATGTGTTAGGATAAGATTACTAGGTTAGATGTAAAATTTGTTTATGTGCAATAGGCCATAAATCACTGTCGTTATCTGTTCTACCAGCCAGAAATTATTTGCATCTCTATCCAACAAAAATACACACCTTAAGATATGTCTGCTCTAAATATTGGTCTTTGGACTTTTGATGAGTAGTAAAGGCACAAGGTGGATTAAATGCATTCCACACTGATTTCACCTTTAAATAATTTTTTGATAGGATACATTAGAAATGCCAGATAACTATAGAGTAAGATGTCCGAGGTAAGAAGAGGACAGTGTTCTGACCTTGGCTGCACATTGGAATGTCCTAAAAAAGTGGTGGTTTTTTTTTTGAAGATTTTATTTATTTATTTGTCAGAGAGAGAGAGAGAGCACAAGCATGTGGAGCAACAGGCAGAGAACGAGAGGCAAGCAGAGGGAGAAGCAGGCTCCCCACTGAGCATGGAGCCAGATGCAGGACTCGATCCCAAAACCTTGGGACCTGAGCCGAAGGCAGGCACCTGACTGACTGAGCCACCCAGGTATCCCTCTCCTAAAAAAGTTTTAAAAAGTAGTTAAACCCTGATTCCACACTGAGGGATTCTGATTTGATTTGTGTAGAACAGAGCCCGACAAAAGCCAAAGATGAACAGTGGCAGAAGGTGTGCTAATAAGAGTGCTTGTGAGAGAATTGGCCCTAGAGAAAAGGATGATAGCTCTTTTTCTATAGAAAAGAAACAAGGGTGGACTGTTGATGTCAGTTCGTAGATTTGGAGGGAAAAAATAATGGCTGTTTTGTTTCATCTCAGTGTGAAAGCAGTTTCTTTGAAATGGAGCAAAATTTTAATTGGGTTAAATAGAGTCACCTCTCTAATTTCCTATGTGCACCAACAGAAAGAACATTTTAAGGTAAATTTAATGGTCTTCATATAATATTAGTTGTTAAATTCATCCTATTTAACTTGGCTTCTTAGGTGTTCTCCATTTACAAATGTGATTTCTTTTCTTTTCTTTTTTTTTTTTTTGAGCAATTTAATTTTTTTTTTTAATGTAATAGGTTCCATGCCCAAAAAGGGGCTTGAACTCATGACTCTGAGATTAAAAGTCACATGCTCTTCTGACTGAGCCAGCCAGGCACCCCACAAGTGTGATTTCTTAAACCACTTTTGAAAGCAAAAGTGTGATTTCTTAAACCACTTTTGAAAGCAAAAACCCAATGAAAAATGACTTTCAACTCTTGATGTGAGACTAAGTAGTCTCCATGGCCTCATTTCTAAATGCACATGATAGATGGCAGTCATAACAATGATGCTTTTTCCTAAGTTAAAAACTCATATTTTTTGTTTGTTTGTTTGTTTGTTTTATTTTGTTTTGCTGCAGTGTTTGGACTTGTACCCTTTCTCAATTGAAACAGAGTGAAGGAGGGGTATACATTGCCCACTTGCAGAGTTCAACACTTATGAACTGTGTCTGAGGACCATTGCCCTGGCCTATTGATATTTTTGCCAGGCTGTGAGCTCTTGAAGGACAAGCTCTTGACTGTTCTTTGTAAAATCTCAGTATTTAACAAAGTTCTGGCATTTGTTAGGTGCTCAATAATATTTTCTGAATGAACAAATGTATTATGGTTATGATGCCCACAATTGTTGCAATGTCTACAGAAATCATTACAATTCAAAGCACACAGGTTCAGAGTTAAGAAGATTGAAAATTTCTTAATATGGCACATGCTAAAGTTCAGTAGTTTATTTATAGGACGATTTTGTTTCTGCTTCTCTCCCACATTGCTGTAAATGTTAAACATCAGTCTGTCACCCATGCAAAGTACTGATCTAATTGGCCTATAAGAGCACTGTGTTCTCTTTCAGCATCATAAAGACATGATATGGATAATCTACTTAGAACATCCCATTCTGTGCTACTATATTTAAAATAGCTTGTTGTGTTGTTCATGGGAACTTATAAAATGAGTTTCTGGGAAATGAGAAATCATTGAGTGTTAGGGTGCTTTTCACTTTCTACTGAGCCTTTAAAAGGATTTACCTCAGTCACTGTGGGGCTGATTTCCCCTGACATTTTGTGACCATCTGTAGTCCAGTAATGTGGAAACAGGAATTCTCTCAGGAAAAGCTTTAGAAAAGATGAGGTCCTTTCTGTACTTCTTCAGTGCCACTCCATGAACTCTTTCTCTCAGGGGCCATATCTGGCTTCCTTGAGCTCCACATTGTTATTTCTAGCAGAGAGCACAGTCCCCAAGGAGGGAAGGACTTCAGAAAGCTTTCTCTGCCATCTGTTCTTCCTTGGTGCTGAGTGTTATGTTTCCTAAGAACAGCAAATAACTGTGTTAGAGTGGGCAATATTTTCTTTCATGAGTCTCAAAAAATTTCTGTGCCTTGATTCAGTACAATTCTAATTCTAAATGAGAGCACACTGCCTCCAAGGCATGTAAGGCATTTTATAAGCATTGTTTTAGTAATTATTCTCATTATTACTGCAGCAGGTAATGATTCTCATTGCCCTCATTTTATAGCAAAGAAAAAGAGTTAAAGGGAGTTTATATTTAAGTTCCCAATTGCTCTTAAGAAATGAAAGAAGATAAAAACCTATCTCTTTTTTTTTTATAATTAGAAGACTCTGTCTTCTATAAAATATGGACAGCCAAAAGTTTCATAAAAGCATGTGTATCAACGTGCACCCAAATGTTTATAGCAGCAATGTCCACAATAGCCAAGTTATGGAAAGAACCTAGATGTCCATGAACAGATGAATGGATAAAGAAGATGTGGTATATATATACAATGGAATACTATGCAGCCATCAAAAGAAATGAAATCTTGCCATTTGTGACGACATGGATGGAACTAGAGGGTATTATGCTTAGCAAAATAAGTCAATCGGAGATAGACAACTATCATATGATCTCCCTGATATGAGGAAGTGGAGATGCAACAGGGGTGGGGGTTAAGGGGGTAGGAAAAGAATAAATGAAACAAGATGGGATCGGGAAGGAGACAAACCAAGAGAGACTCTTAATGTCATAAAACAAACTGAGGGGGGTGAGGGGGGAGGGGTGCTGGGAGAGGGAGGTGGGGTTACATTATATGTTTATATAAAAATTTAAAAAAATTTTTTTAAAAAGCATGTGTATCAGGCTCTTTTCTTATAAAATCTCAACATGGCATAATTAGCCCATGAATATAAATATATATACCTTATGAGGATCACATTTTTCTTAGATATTCAATTTAATGTCAGAAGAGAGTTCATAGCCAGAAATCAAATAAAGTCCTCAAGAAATCTCTTAAGTGTGTCTTTAAAATTAGAAGATTTAGTTTGCTTCTTCACATTTCACTGGTAATTATTACAATTTAGTATTGAAATATCTATGGAGTAGCCATCAAGTATTGAATGCTTACTGTACCAAATGCCATATTTAGTATGGCAAAGTGAGTGATATTATCATAATATTACAGATGAAGAAATAGAAGCTTACAGAAATGAAGTAATTTGAGAAAACTTGAGAAAGTTCACTAAGTTGGAAAGTGGTGAACGTGGGATTTAAACCCAGGTCTGACTGACTTCCAGACATTTTCCAACATGTTACCCTGACTCAGCACAATTATATGAATGTTTTACCTGTATTCCTCAGGTAAACAGAATTGAGTCAGTGTGAGAATTGTTAGATCACCATCCACACAAATATACTCTACTCTACTCTTTTGCATATCTTTAGTATAGAGCTTGAATACAGAAATTTGTTTTTAACTCATTCATGCCACTCTAGGGAATATCACTGGGTTATCTCATTTTCAAAAAGTTAACAGGAAATGAAATAACAAATGAGTGTAAGAATAGGAAAAGAAAACACTTTGCATGCTAACACCTAAATCTCAAATGGCACATCAGTTTGAAAATGTGTTAAAGTAGATTAGCTTTAAAAGGTTTAGCCATTAGGGATTTTTTTCCATTGCCAGTAATATGGTCAATTGAAACTAGTTAGAATATTTTAATAGAAGTTTTCTTTTCATTAGAATTATTTCAAGCCTGGATATAGTCTCCAACTAATAAAGATAATCATAAAATACTTTAGGGCCCTATTTAAGAAAATGGGAGTGAGTAGGGCAAGTTGCAGAATTTTATTCTTGACTGAGAAGGGGAAGAAGGCATTATTTCTGCTTTATATGGAAAATTAACTGTCCAAATGTGATGCCAGCATGAAAATAAGAGCACAGAGCAGTAAAAATCTGCATCTCATGGGGAATTTGTGTTCAGTTCTCCCTGAGCGTAAAATGGCACAGGCTTTCTTTGGCACACAGCAAGTCAGAGGAACGTGGTCTCTGAAGAAGTGAAAAACAAAAGAGCATAATGATACACTCAGCTACTCAAAGCTCAAATAGCAACGGGATTTATCTTTGTACGTGGGAAACCTCAGTGACCTCAGAAACATACCTCTTTCAGTTTTGCAATATTCTTTCTGTTAGGTCAAGAGCAGATAGCAAAATGGTGGTATACATGCCCAGCTTCTAAATGAGACCAGTTAATCTAAAGAAATTAGGGAATGTTTACATGTGACTTGAATCAGCTTTTCTTCTCCTTGAAGTCTTTCTTCTGAGAATATTAAATAATGATGCATGCACACTTGCAGAATATTTTCTTTCAAAAAATTAGGACATATACATTATCATTTTGGACCCAAACAAAAATGGGGTGTGAGCCAGGACTCTAATTATGACACCTTTTCATTTAATATCCTCCACCTAGGAAATAGAGATAATGACATCTAACCATATAGGACACACCACAAGGTTTTGCAGGTGACCGTGCACTGAATGGTTTTAACCCATCTGCACAGTCTAAAAGTGAGTAGGAACAGGCCCATTCTGCAGGGAAATGGGGTAACAGGAATCTGAAAGGTTGAAGGACTCCCCATAAATAACAGCGACATTGTTTCCAGCCCCAGAAGTGAGGTTTTTGTGACAGTGTTGTCCTGGATGTCTGGGCTCACTGGCCTCTCTGGCCATGGCTCAGGCACCAGAGAGCATCCTCTGAAAGCCCCTGGTTCTGCCTCTGTGGGGATCAGAGGTCCCTGTGGCTGAGTTCCCCCGAATCCATAGCCCCATGGCTGCCCACTAGCTGCATTTGTGAGCGAAAGGCTCTTTTCTGAATAACATATCTATCAAATTCCTTGACAATATGGTAAGGATTGATTGGTGCATCAAACTGGTTGATCTGAAGAAACTCAAGAAACTGTCTTATTTTGAGAACATTTCAGAGTGCATGCCTTCTCCATTCCTAGCCCCCTTTCCTAAGTGGAAAAGGTCAAAGACAGGAGATGTAGCCTGGTTCCTGAGGACTACTCTTAGATTGTAGTGCACATCTCAGGTTTAGGGATCGTATGCCAGAATGATATAATTCAGGATGTCTTTATATCATTCCGGAACCAAAGTCGGGTGAAGAATGGCCTTAAGTGGTGAATCGAGAAGTAAATGACAAGAAATTAAATGTAACACAAAATAAAACATAGAATGACCTTGATGGTCAATGCTATTTATGCATTCATACTTTTTTTTGTTTTTGGTCTTTATGCCAGGAAATTCTACAGGACACTGTGCCTGAATTTGTGCTGGCTTGCCAAGGGCCAGATGGAGCTTGTATTCATTTCACCCAAGGACCTAAAAATCTGTCAAAATTTAATAAAGTTGACTAGAATGCAGGCAGAGTTACAGTGAGAATGTGTTTGAAAAATTCAGCATTGTAAGACTGTATCTCACTTTGATCAGGAGGTTATAAAATAGCTAGGCTACCTTAGCCTGTGGCTTTGTCTCAGGGCCTGCACACCTTATATTACACGTGAGCCTTAAACCCAATGCAGAAAAAACATGGCGGGACAAATATGCATTCATATGAGTGTGCAACTACTTTGATTGTTGTTTTGTTATGTTCATCTAGTAATGTGCAGCAGAATCTGTAGCAGTTAGCAAGGAGTTTTTAGTCTGGCTGATGAGACACAATCAGTTAAATATATCTATTGATTTAAAGCTACTGAGGAACTTATAACTTGGTAGATATATTCAGTGACTAGTTTAAATCATTATTCCCTTTGCATTTCAGATGCTAAGTTCTATCTGAAGGGACATTTGAAAGTATTGGCAGTAAAGTTTTTGTTCGTCATGTGTAAATTTTGTTTTCCTTCTCTACCCAAGGGAGTTAGCCTGTTTTCTTTATGTCTGTCCCTTTCACTCTTTGAGACACGTCTTCCCCATCTTTGGACATTTTTTTCTTCTAAATGCTTTATGTGAATATAAAATCCAAGTTATTTGAGTCCATTCAACAAACATTTAGTAAGTATCTGCAGTGTTCAAGGAAAGCAGTGTGTTAGATTCCATGTGGGCTATAAAGATGAATAAAGCATGTCCTTAATGAGCTGATAGTGTAATGGGAAAAACAAGATGTGTCAAAAATGACTAGCATACAAAGGAGAATGGAAAAAAGGCACTAACAAGACTGCAAATGCTTGAGTTTTGACATAGGAGGGACTGATTACTTTTAGCTGTGGCATTAGGGGCAGGTTTCCTCAAGCAAGTGGCCCTTGAACCTCATGGGAAAAGACAGTGGTAATTTCTGTAGAAAATTATGGCAAGTGGGGTCATTGGATAGTGCTCTTTAGACAAGTACACATGAGCACAAGAGGAACAGAAAGTGCAGAGATGATTCAGGAAACACTAGATGTTGTTTGAGAACAGCCAGAGGGATGGTCCCTCACACCAGTGGGACCTGGCAGAGCCAGGTTAAAAGGTTCTAAATGCCAAGTTATTGAGAAGTTACTGGGAAATGAGGCAGCCCAGTTAACCCAGCAACTAAACCCCACATCGAAATTCTTTATCAAGTGTGGTTAAAATGAGGGAGTGGTTTCTCTTGGCCCTTCCTGGGCGACATGCACCTAGAGGGTGATCATATTGTGACAGTCATTATAACTCCCCATCTAGTTATTGTATTGGCCTATTTCCTTTGCTCCTGGTCCTGGGTGCTATGCAAATACAAAATGTCATGAGATTTTGAAAATTTAGCTCAGTGTTTCTTGAATGCTCACTGTGTATAAGGCATAATGCTGAGAGTTATGAAGAGGAAGAAGACATGCTTACAACAGTTACAGAGCTGATATTTCACCTGCCATCCAATTCTAACCCATATTACTTCAGTTTCCAGGACAAATTACACTAGATAAATCAATAAATTACACTAGCAAGACACGCTGATGTGGCGATGAAAAATACCGACTTAGAGCCAGGCCAGCTTTTGAGACCTAGGTTTATCTTTTTCTATTATGTGGCCTTGGGCAAGTCACTTAAGCTCTCCAACCTTAGTTTCTTCACTATAAAACGGAGGTAACTGCCTCAAGGTACTGTTAGAAGTATTAAATAAAAACGATGTACGTAGAGCAGAGCAACCACCACAAAGTAACCTTAAAGAAATGCCAGCCTTGGGGCACCTGGGTGGCTCAGTCGGTTAAGCGACCAACTCTTGATTTTTGGCTCAGGTCAAGATTTCAGAGTCCTGGGATGGAACCCCATGTCTAGCTCTGTGCTTAGCAGGGAGTCTGTTCCCTATTCCGCTGCCCCTTCCCCATGCTCTCTCTCTCTCTCAAATTAAGTAAATCTTAAAAAAAAAGAAAAGAAAAGAAATGCTAGCCTTTATGATTTCTTCAAGGAATATTTTTTCTCCATTTTCTTATGTCTGAGTAGAAAAATGAGGGCCACACAAGCTGAACAATAGGATATGTACTGCGTAAGAATAATATTTTCTGGGTATTTTTACTGCATAACAAGCCACTCCCAAAATTTGGCGACCTAATACAATTTATTTTTATTTCTCCTGGTTGTGTGGGTTGCCTTGACTCAACTGGGCAGTTCTTCCTGAGGATCTTCCCTGCAGTTTCCATCTAATGTGGGCTAGGGCCATAGTTCATAGTTATCTGAAGGCTCTATAGGACTGAACAGCCAAAGTGGCTCACACCCTGAGGTTTTGATGTTCCATTCACCTGGGAAATCAATTGGTACTATAGAATGAAGTACCCACAAATGATGTCTCCAAGTGGTTTGAGCTTTTCAAAGCACAGTGATGGTTTCTGAAAGGGAGCATTCCAAGAGATTTGGCTGGAAGCTGCAAGAATTCTTCACTTGCATATCCCATGTGCTGCCGTTTTCTCTCCTCACCTCTCCTCGCCTCACCTCTCCTCTCCTTCTTCAGGGCTTTTACTCCATGGGTAGTCATTTGTAAGCATACCTGCTGTACTCATTAGAGAAAGCTGCCACAAGGACTACCCTGATTCAAAGAGGTAGAGCACTAGACTACTTCTCCACAGGGGAGTGGAAAGTGACATTGCGCGTGAGTATGTGAGTGAGGACTACTGTTGTTGCTTTGCAGCAATTCCTATAAAAGTACTGTAAACTAGGGTAGACAGTGGTTGTCTTCATTTTTCTGATGAGGAACTGGAAGCTCAAGGATGTTAAGAGTTGGCCAAGGTAACTTTGTTATTAAATGGAGTAGCTTCACATTGAACTCTGGCCTTCTGTATCCAAATTGGGTCTTATGGGAAAACTACCCTGTGCCTTTCCTCACATAACTCATCATGAGCTTTCCTCAGAAATGAGAAAGACCGCTAAGTCTCAAAGCACTGATCTCATTCCCACTCCCTACACATCTCCGTATCACCCTCACCTTCTATGCCCTTGTCCATCCCCTTCTATGAGCCTGAGTGTCATCAACTTTAAAATGGGATAATAGGACCTTCCTGTAGAGTTGAAATGATGATTACATGAGTGTAATACATGAAAAGTGCTTAAAACAGTGCCTGATATGTAACAAGTATTCAATATTCTCTAGCTATTATTATTATTATTATTATGAAAATTCAAATTCCACTGGATTAGGATAGGTATTTATATCATTGTCTCTGTTCATTATCAGTCCTTTCTAGACGAACTACCTTATTTAGTTTTCCTTCTATGGTTTTTACCTAGGTCACCTCATAATTGCTTAGTCCAGGGGATATGGTTGGTTCATTGATTATCTTTCTCTAAACTCCCTGCTGCCTTTAAAATGCCCAACATCCGGGGTGCCTGGGTGGCTCAGTGTGGTAAAGCCTCTGCCTTCGGCTCAGGTCATGATCCCAGGGTCCTGGGATCGAGCCCCGCATCGAGAGCTCTCTGCTCAGCGGGGAGCCTGCTTCCTCCTCTCTCTCTCTCTGCCTGCCTCTCTGCCTACTTGTGATCTGTCTGTCAAATAAATAAATAAAATCTTTAAAAAAATAAATAAAATGCCCTACATCCTTGGTGTTCATGGTATTTCCTCTTCCTTGAAGAGTATACATACACAGTTGTGCAGATTGTAAGCTACCCAAGGTCACACATCTAAGGGAAAGAGGTGCACATCAAAAATAAGTAGAGTGGCACTTCTATTAGAGCAATCTCCAGCAGGTGGCAGAAACATGTTCTGATCTAACAAAATCAGTATATTGTGACAACTGTCTGAAAGACAAGAGTAAAGTGTCTTGAGGAAGAGGCATCTTTTTACTAATTCATACAGAGACACCATATGGGCTGGAAGTGGCCCTGCTTCTGACTATTCTTCCTCTATTGCCTCCCCATATACTCTTCCTTTGACTGTCCCTTGAATGCCACTGAGCTGCTTTTCTCAGCTCGCTGCACTTATTTTACTTACTCTTATTGGGTAATTTAATAGACTCTTACTATTATAACTATCACCTTCTTGCTAATGAGTCCTAAATCTTTCACTCCGACACAGACTTCTCTTTTGAGAAATCTAACTGCCTCCTGGGTGTCTTCATCTAGATGTCTCATGGAAAATTCATATTCAACGTGTCGAAAACTTCATTCACTGCAAGACCCTCAACAATGAAAGCCAGGCATCATTTGTAAACCAAGGGAATGTGTTGCTCTTTATCAATGTTTCCAGAAAAAGGTTCAGCTTCACTTTCATGTGTGAAATGTATATTGGGAGGAACAGAGGACTATATGTTTGTGAGACTCCTCCCCCTGTGGCTCTCAACCAGAGCAGTATTATCACAAAACTGATGTCCCAAGGTCCCTGCTAGATCACCTGGCACATTGTCATAGGTCCAGAAGGGAACCTGATATTGACTTCACTCACTGAGGCTCTGATTGTTTGGGGGAAGAGATTCATCTTTATGTATAAATTTCAAGGAGCCACCAAATTAGAACATCTATGAGTTATGCTAGAATTTTTCCACTCCTCCTACAAATTACTTTATCCTACAAATTACTAATTTTATGCTCACATATTTTTTTTTAATCTCTCTCTCTCTCTCTCTCTCTCTCTCACTCTTTCCTCCCCTACTCGGTATTTGTTGTAGCCTTTTTCTGTTTCTTCATTGGAAATTTTAATAAATTCCTTACTACACTTAACTCTATATGATGTTGTCATCTTATCCCATTAGTATATAGTATATAGGTGACAAATATATCTATCTAAAGTATAAACGTAACCCTGTCACCCCTATTTAATTCATGTTCAAGGTTTCCTGTTACCTATAGGATGGAGTTCAACTCTAGCCCATGATTCAGCTCTGATACAGCTTTCCTCAGGAAGTTTTCTCTGACCCAGAAATCCTCCTTCTGTGTGTCCACGTCTCCTTATTATTGTATGTGTGTCCATGTTTCCTTATTATGTGCCTATGTGTCCTTATTATTACACACTCATTTTTGTACTCTAAGGTTCAGTTGGTGCATCTGTCTCTGCCACTAGGCTATGAGCTTCTTGAGGACCCAACGTGCACCTTAATTATCTTTGTATTCACGGTGCCTCAAACAGTGATTGAGACATATTAAATGTTAAAAAAATATATTTTGAATGAATGAAAGATGAGCATAGAATGAAATGATTGAAAGAGCTTCATAGAGGAGGCTGCACTGGATTATGAAGGAAGGGATACTTTGAGTACGAAGAGGGAGGAGGCAAAGACTTCCAGGAAAGGGACTGGGAAGAAGGGAATATAAATCAGTCTTCTTGGGGTGCCTGGATGGCTCAGTCAGTTCAGCATCTGCCTTGGGCCTAGGTTATGATCCCAGAGTCGTGGGATCGAGCCCCAAATCGGGCTCTCTGCTCGGCATGTCTGCATCTGCTCTCTCTCTCTTGACCACACACTCTATCTCAAATAAGTAAATAAAGTATTAAAAACAACAACTATGATCTTTTGTTCATTCATGCATTGTTCAAGCCATGATTCGAGTCCTCCTTTTCCCCACAGTGTAACAGAATTCATTATGTAGAGATCTCTTTTCTTGTACCTTGTATTTTGGTAATTTCCTTTCTTTCTTTCATCCCTTCTCTTTCTATCGGCATAAAACTTCCTACATTTGCCTCTTTCAACATTTTTATTTCTCTAAAGGCAAGAACACACTGAGTTTGGGAATGTGCATGAACTAGCTCAGCATTTTAAAAATAGACAAGTCCAAACAGTTTCATTTTATTAGTCTGTGTTCCTCTTTCACCTCCTCCCTCCTCAGTGACTTCTTCACTCAAGGATCCAAACTAAGATGAAAAAATATAAGGTAATAAGGCAAACTGTTTTCTTTTGAAATGCCTGGTAAGATGTTCTGAATATTTTAGATGATCCCACATAGCTCCATGATCTCTTGTGAAGTAAATGGTAGCTCATAATTAAAGGTTGTCATTTTCCATTCTCATATTATAAAAAAATATATAATTTACCTTCTAAGATTACAATTATACATTATGTTAAAGAAAGAAAAGTTATCTCATTCTCTTTTAAGCTTAAGTTTTCCCTATCTTCCTGGTTTCAAGATGTCTTAAAGCTAGAAAAAATGATAGACATTATTGAGAAATTTTATTTATTTGGATATTATTTAAGCCAGAGCTTCTACCAGTGCTTCTGATATTACTTCTCCATAATCAGCAACTTCTTCTGTATCCTCCAATTCTTCTCTAAATGCTTCCTCTACCTTCATGCTTAAAAGAAACATGGCTATCCCTGAAAACCTCGCTATCCCTGAATTCTCATGTAATTTGAGACCATTGTTCTTTCTAACCATTTCTCTCCCACTCTCTTATTAAAAATTGACTCATTGAGGATCATACTAGTCAGATGTACTTCCTTGTCCCCCTTCATCACTGCTATTTATTAAATTTTGGTTAAGTTTCCCTTGTTTTCTAGAAGTGTTGACACAGTCTTTTCTGCTTTCCAAGTGCTTCCATTATCCTGAGACATGAGCATATTCTCTGAGTTTTTAGCTTTTCTCCTATTTAATCACTTTCTCCTCTATCCCCTCTGCTTCCATTTTAGTGGTCACAACCAGATCCTAGCCATTATAACTGTTCTACTACTCAAGTCACTAAAGCAGACATCTTGATTTCCTCTCTTTCCAATTTGCTTTGCCAAGTATTCACAGTACAAGCAGTCTTTAAATTCACCACGATTTCACCCTGTTGATCCTTTTACTGTCTTCCAATCTACCCTTCCTTTACTTTCTTCCCTTATAATCCATCTTATATTCCATGGTGTATCATTCCCAGTCACTCTCTCAATTGTCTTAATAGGAACCTACATTCTCTTGTGCCTGTCCTCCATGTGGACCTTAGCCTACCCTGCAACACACATTTTCTTTTCATTTTTTCCTCACAAAACCTCTACCTGGCTGAAGTCAGCTCCCTACTTTGTCATCCCCTAAAGTAGAACTGTGGAGAATTTTCAGACAAAGTCACTCAATAGGATCTTCGTGTAGCCCTGTAATTTTAATATCATCAACTCCAAATGAGTTCCCTGGGCAGCATTACCCATGGTCATCTCTGTCTGCTCATCTCACTTCCCCATTCCCCACAGCAATGAAATTAAACTTTCTTTATTCTTTACAAATGCTCCTCCCAGTTTCATCAGACCTCACACCCTCAGAGAAAATAAATAATGTCAGACAGGAGTGTACTTATCTTGAGGCTACTAAACATACAGATTATATATACATTAATGTCACTTTCCTTCCCCTCAGTGATAACGAGAATGCCTTATGTTCTCTATCTTTGGGTTATTGGTCTATCTGTGCTTTGGGTTCCATCTTCTTGCCCCTCTCAAGAGTTTTACATCATTATTTTTCCACCTCTCTTCTGTGTAGCCATAAGTCTGTTAAAATTAATCTCACACAATCCTTCCAGTTGGTTTTTCAACATACACAGCCTCTCCCTTTAAAATGAAACTATACAAAATATGTCTTTCAAGTTATTGCTCTATTTCTCCTGTCCACTTTAACACTAATTTATTCAAGAGGTTATCTAGGCTCACTATCTCCCAGTCAATCCTTCACCCACTACAATATGCCTTCCAACCTTTTTACTTCCCCAAAATCATTTTGCTCAACAATTTATATCCAAGTTGTTAAACACAAAGGACATATTTAAGTCCTTATTGAATTTGCACTCTTAATAAGAGTTCAATATTGTTAAAGATATCCTTTCCTTCTGATTTTCTTGTTTCTTCTTGTCTGCTTTTGCTCCTCTACTATAAAATTAAATGTCAGCATTTTTCAGGGTTTGGTCCTGGACTTGTTTCTCATTACACTCAAAGCAAGTTCATCCACATCTATTGTTTCCATTACCACTGAAAGACAGACAACTCACAAACTGCTTGTTCAGTTAGGACCTTGCCTCTAAGCTCCAAGGCTACACATCCAGATGACATTTGGATATCTTGATGCCCAACTCATGATCTGTCTTTTATCCCAAACCAGCCTTCTTCCGGTGCTTTGAGTTGCTTAATGGTACTATAATCCCTTTCATTGTATTTGCCAGAAAGAAAAATGAAATTCTCCCCCCTCAGACACAATCCGTTAGCTAACCTTGTCAGTTTTGCATCATAGCTTTCCACTTAGTTCACTTCCCTCTATCTCCATCACCACTCTGTCCAAGATGGGTATTGCTGGCCTGGTGCACTGTCATAGGCTCCTCATTTGATCTTCCCATGTATAATTTAACCTTCCTCCTGTCTCTCTTACTCTAGAAATATCCTCTGACAGGAGTGATTTTGCTCCCTGCAGAAGATTTGGTATGACTGTGGGGTGTAATGCTACTGGCATCTAGTAGGTAGAGCAGGAAATGCTGTTAAATATACTGCAATGCACAGACTAGGTTCCCATAACAAAGAATTGTTTGTTTCAAAATGTCAATGATGCCAGTGTTGAAAAAACCTACTCTAGGAGAAGACTGAACTTTTCACAATGAAAACTTAATTATGTTGTGTGTGCATATGCATGTGTGCATGCACAAACACACACACGTGTGCATGCACATACTTGTTTAAAATTCTTCAGTAATTCCCCATTTGATTAGGACCACAACAGTTAATTTGGCCCTCCAGATGATATTCTAACCTCTACCTACCCCTGCAGGTCATCCAGTATCTTGTTCTCTTTCAGGCTCCTTCCTTCAGTCTCATCTCTATCCACTGAGCTTCCTCCCACCCCAGGACATTTGCACATTTTGTTCTCTCCACCTGAAAAGTTCTTCACGTAGTTAAGCCCCACTTCTTCAAATATCAGCTGCAGATCTTTTCCCCGGGGGAGTTTTACATGACATGTTTCTCAATAGGTTAGTTCCCCCAGTTTAGACATTCACTGTTTATATACCTCTTTTTTCTGATCTGTATATAATTGCATATTTACATTGATTTATGTGCTGTATTACTGTCTCCCTCACTAGAGTGGAAGCTACAAAAGATGAATAATAACCTTTTATTTTGTTTTATTTCAGATAAAAATGCACTACAAATGGTTGGCTGTTGAATGTTAGATATTTAGTGACTAAATCTCTTTACAGAACATATGAGAAAACTTAGTCTCAGATACATCAAGGAACCCAAACAAGGTCACACAGCTTCATAAACATTGAGAGGGCTTGAATCCAAGTTTCTCATCATCAAGTGCTACATATTTTCCCTCTAAACTGGTGTTTTCTGCATTTGTTTAAGCCTATAGATTTTTACTCAAAGAAAATCTTTTTGTGGAAACAGTGCATAAAACAGATTAAAAGAGATTAAAGCAGATCACTGCTGTAATTAGAGACAACCCAGTTCAACCTTATCTAAGATCCTTTCTGTCCCTACACAAACCCCTCCCTCCCGCTTGACTTAAGGAATTTACTCTAAGGAACTTGCCACAGAATGACTTGGATCTGAAGGTCAAGGACTGGAAAAAAGGTCTATCACATTCATATGTGGACTATGGGGTCTTTTACCACCTTGGTATATGATGTATCCTTGGTATTTGTGAATTTGAAGTGGAGAACACCAATATAGCATAAGTTAGTGTCATCACTGGCTGAGATATTTTCTTGAACAGTTTCACCAAATCACATTACCATATTTCTATATTAAACAGAGAGGTGATCTTTTTATGTGAAGAACTGAGTCCAGGGACCATATTTAGTATTCCACCCTTTGTCAAAACAAAATTTTCTGAACAGGAATCACTGCTTTTTAGGCATCTTCATTTTCTCTTTATCTTCTTTTATTTTTGCTGGTGCTAGGAGTTGGGTTAAATTGCTGAAACAAAGGCAAATGAATACTGCATCCATTTCATAGCATTCACTTTACATGGCCGTGAGAGAGGATACCAGAATGAACCGAGGTGAGGATTCTGCATGTTCACTAGCTAAGGAGCTCACACCCCACCCACATGCCAGGCATGTCTGACACTGTGTCTCAACAGCATAAACGTCACTACTGTTATGGAACTTTGGTTTTTTTATAGTAGTTGCAAGCACAAATGTTAAGGGCAATGCCCTGAAAAAACAGAAACCTCTTTTCCTCTGTTTTTCTCCTGTAAATGTTTTTAGTTCCAGACCAAGTTCAAAGTAATGAAGATAGTATATATCATGTATTTGGAGGGTATTTGAAGATGAGATGATTAAATGCATACCACTATTTTCTAATTATGTATTGATATATACATTTGATATGATGATATATGTAAATGGATGTGAAAATTAGAAAACATAAGCATGCTAAGAAGCTATTTTCCAAAAGCCTTGCCTTTCCACCCTATCATAGACATAGAAAGTGTATATCTATTCTCAAAGATATTCTGGAGTTTATAGCAGTCTCTTAGACTTAACTCATTCCTTCCAGTATATTTTAGATGTAATGAACGTGAAGAGCAATTTGTCACATCATTGTTTGAATTGCTGCTGTTTAGAAAATATAACTTCATATACAAAAATCTAAAACGTATGAGTAGCTATTGAGACAATTTTCACTATATTGCTTGATTTTTAAAAAAATATATATATACTTTTGCTTTTCAAGCTGTCTTAGCTCATTCACAAGATTTTTACAGTTTTTTATCTGAAATAATTAATCTGATTGATGTGGTTTGTTTTATTAGATTCTATTACTTAATCTATAAAATAAAGAATAGTAGATTCCCTCTATTTGAAATACTCTTTATCCTTTTTGGGGGGGGGACTTTTATCACTTGGATTTTAAGTCACTATCTTGAAGAAGTAATTTCACAATCTTTATGAATTGCCAGACTTACTTACTTACTATATGGTGGCTGAATGGGTTTGTAATTTGGGAGCTCTGTAATTTCTAAGATTATTATTACACAGTGAGCATGACATTAAAAAAAAAAACAACACCTCATTTCCTTCTCTCTTAAGCATTTAATGTCAACATATTGCTATTTTTTTGAAGAACCTCATGGACATTTCTCACATCTTGGGAAGTTGCATCTATTAACATATATTACATTGTATTGTGACCCTTATTTCCACTTTCTCTCTTCTATGAGAGTAAAAAAAGACACATAAAAGAAAAGCTAATTCAGAAGTGGAACTAGTGGCAGAAAAGTAAACCAAGTGTCAGATATGTGTTTGCAATTCTTGGCTAAGTTCTAAAAAATTTACCCGAAGCATATTGGAAAATACAGTCATGGGAACCCCCTCCTCTCTCATTCCTGCCTCCAAACCCCCTGAAAACCACATCTGTTTCCCACTGATAGCTTTTAATATACATCCCTTTAATGTCTTCTAACAGGAAGTGGAAATTGAGAGAAGTTTATGTTCACCAACATTTAAGAGTTACCCTGGGAGCCAGTCCAATGATTCTGTGAATGATTCAGACAAGAAAGGTGAGGAAACATCTTTTGACAAGATGTCACCTGAAAGCGGTCACAGCCACATCTTTGAAGGTTAGCACAATATTTTGATGTGACTCCTTGGGATTGTATATTGTACAACATGAGTGCTTAATAAGAAAATATTTAAGGTTTTGTTTTTAAAATTAAGAAGAAAAACATGAGAAAATGTAGCTCAAAAACCAATTTAGGAAAAATAGAGTTAGATTGAAATACTTCTATCCGTATTATACTTACTTTAATTTTTAAAACTAAATAAAATATATTTTAATCGACTCTAAACTAGCACAATAAGCATTTTCAGTATTAGACTTTTTGAACAATCATTTGGCCATCATCTGACTGTTTCTTTTGTGAAAAGAAAGGAAACATATTTGTCTGTCTGTGGGATAATAAAGGGATAAAATATAAGCAACTGTCAATGGCAAAATTAAAAAAATAATAATTAAAAATGCCTTCAGCATCTCTTTTTTCAGACAATTAAACTAAATGTGCCTAATGAACTTGGAATAAAAAGTGACATGAGAGTCTCACAATTTAAGAGAAAACCTCATAAATTTGATTAATCTTTTACAAATGTCATTAAAAAGTTAATAGCTCATATGTTAGAAATTGTAGTTAATAAAATTTTCAACTATGACAGAAGTGCAAAATACAAATAATTTGTTGGAAATTATATCATATATTATTTCTGATCAGTCACATTTTGCTTTCTTTTCATTTCAGCCAAGTAATGCATATTATAATATTTGTGATATTTGTTAAAGGTCATAATTAGTATGACTTTTAGGAAGTCAAGTTGCCAGTCAGCATGGATAGGCAGTTCACAATTTGGGAAAGCCAATAATGCTCAGCTTTAAACCTTTGCTATTCAAAGTGTTCTCTGTGAATCAGAGTATCAGCATCACCTGGGGGCATATTAGAAATCCAGAACTTTGGGCCCCGACCAGTCCTATCAAACCAGAATCTGCATCTTAACAGGATCCTCAGATAATTCATGTGCACATTCAAGTTTGAGAAGCTTTATGCACTTCTGGATAATTTTATATATGATTCAGCCCATTCTGATTCTAAGTGATTGAGTATTGTAATTCGGAGTGGGAGGTGGGTGTAGGAAGACTAAAGGGGAGTTTGCCAAAGATGAACTTGATGGACATGGATTTCTAAACACAGGTGATTTGGGATCTCAATTTCTAGCTTTCAGTTTAAGTTCATTTATGTAGGCCCATTTGATATCCTCATATGATTAGTATCAGTCTTAAGGAATTTACTCCACATATTTCAGGCTTGTGATTCAACTTTATGGGCACTAGGCTGAATGCAATAGAATTAGATTAGAAGAGGCCAAAAAAGGGAAGATTTAGGAATGATTTATGTTCAGATGCTGCCCTGTGGAGATCTTAGCATAGGGAGGCAAAGATGAGGTTGGCAAACTGATCAGTGTCACATGACATTAACACCTTCAGTCAGCCTGCCTTGCTTCTCTCCTCTGTTTTCTTAGATCCCATGCAAATATTTTTCAAAAGCCTCTTTATTTCATACACTTAAAAATGTATTTTGGAAGGTAACCATTATTGAGTGTCAATATATGACTTAAATTTAAGAGTGACCTCAGGTTTAAATTTCCAGGTATATTGAAAATATCAAGAGCTAAACTGAAAAACACAGGGTGAGAAAATGGCACTAGGGATGAACTTGGCAGCTTTTATTTTATCTGCACAGTGCACAAGCACTGTAATTTCTGTGTCACTACTTATAAAGGAAACTTCCTTCATTATAGGATCCTTTCAACTCTTCCAAGGTACCCAAAGATAGGTACGCCTATCTTTGGTGGGACAAGTATGAGCCCTTTTAATACTTGTTGTGAGCTTTGACAGACTTTGTATGAGCTTGACAAAACCTACACAACGAAAGAGTACACTGATGTTGCTGTTCTGTGGCAAAGAGAATTTGTTCCAAGAAGATAAACAAGTGTGTCTGAATAAAAAGTGGTAACAAAGATGTCAGAGTGTAGGATCATATGAGTAATTGTGATAGCTCACATGCTAAACATCTTAAGTAGCCTCAAGGGTTTCATACTTGAAAACAATATTTATTTATAGCTCTTTCATAAACAGTAGAATCTTAGAAAGAGACTTCAATAGATCGTCACAATATAGTTACCTAATGTCCTGTGTTCTTAGAATTTAGTAAAATCATTGCAAATGGATCAAAGGATGCATCTCAGGACTCAGGAATAGCAATGGCTGTTGGATTAGTTCCCACCCCTTATCCTCAACCCCAGGTCCTGGGTAGCTGTTCAGAAAGGCACTGGGAACCCTCCAGATTTCTTTCTATGCTTGATAATCCATCCACTCCCAGGTTGTGTTTAATTGCTTCCACTACCCTCTATTAGGTTTGCTCCATTTTCCTTACAGATATACATGTGTCGAAAAAAATCATAGTGCTTCATGTGAATGTTGGTGCATTCCATTCACATTTTCTTTGGGATGTACTCTAATTGTTAGCTGTTCTAGTGATTCTAGGAAGACTCGGCTCATTTGAAATTAAATGTCAAGCAGGACAAATCCATAATTTGACAAATCTGAGTGATATAATAGATACAAGAGAAACAAACAAATTCGTATAAATGGTTTAACTAACTGTACCACAGTGATATAAAATCTTATCTGTGAAATTTCTTCTAGATATTTTAAAACCAATAAGTTGGAGAGTGAATATTGGAAGTCTTAGATACTTATTTACATGGTTTGATCTACTTCATTTTGATCTACCTATATGTAGAGCAAAATATTTATTTTTTCTGCAGAAAAACTCTGGATCAAAAAGGGTGCTTCAAATAGTACAGGTTATTGGGTAATGTCCATCCAGTTTAAATGTTTAATGTTTTAATATGATAATTACCTGCTTTTCACTTTTAATTTTAATATTAATCTTCTAAGTCATCAACATGTAAAGTGCTAACAGATAAAACATGCAAAGTCCTTCTTTCAAGGCTTTTGTAATAAACCTTGGAAATTACCTGTTGTATTTCTCTTTTTATTCTGTTCCATTAAAGCAGATTCATTCTTCATTCTTATAATGGCCATTCATCTTCTCTGATAGATTTTACAAATCAAATTGAGGGCTCTGGTTTTTCTTTTTTTTAATTTTCTACTGCTCTTTAGGTGGTGGGATCCTTTCAGTTATCAGTGTTTCTGAAATATTGATGTATGTACAATATATGTGTTTGTGTGTATTATTGTTGTTTATGTACCTTATTTTTTCATTTAAAATCATTTTAAAGACATTTTAGAGAAATGCTTTCTGTATTATAGAAGTGCTCCATATGTTTGCTGTCATATATGGGCTAACCACTAGCCACTAGCACAGTGTGGCTATTAAGCACTTGAAAAATCACTAGTGCAACAAAGCCACCTGTTGATTTTATTGAATCCTAATTAATTTAAACATAAATAGTCACTGTTTTGGACAGCCCAGTCTTTGCAGATGTCATTTCTCCAAAGAACTCGTCCACCCTTTTCATTGGAAGGGGTTCAGATGCTAGTTGTTGATTTTAAGTTACCCTTTCTCTGAAATTTACCTTTACTTTTTTTTTTAATTTTGTTTATTTATTTGATAGAGAGCACAAGTAGGCAGAGAGGCAGGCAGAGAGAGGGGGGAAGTAGGCTCCCTGCTGAGCAGAAGGCCAATACGATGCAGGGCTTGATTCCAGGACCCTGGGATCATGACCTGAGCCAAAAACAGAGGCTTTAACCCACTGAGCCACCCAGGTGCCCCTGAAATTTACCTTTATTAAAATGTATGTGGATAAGTGTAAGGATAATCCATGTTTGTAAAATAAATCTGTAGCCATAATCCATATATTAAAAAGATTGCTTTCAAGAGCTAGTGATGGTCTCCTCTCTGTAGTATTTCCTAGTGATAAAATAAAGAAAAAAACTGTTTCACCTGTGTTTCCTTTTCAGCATACTGAAAAACAATGTTTTTATCATTGGAACAGAAATATCTACTGTGAGGCTATGCATTTTTCTGTAACGTCTTTTCTAGGGCTTAATTTTCTTGGGAATATGAATCCTCTCGGGTTAGGAAGCGAACCATTTTCTAAATACCTAAGGTCAACAAATATAAATGAAATGCAGTTATAGGATACTTTAAAATTAACAGAACTCTTCCTTTAATTAAAAAAGGACTTTGTTTGGAAACATACATAAATCAGACATTGAGTCACAGAGCAGCTCCACTGAAGGACATCAGCTCTGACTGATTTGTTCTGTCTAATGAGACTCAGACAAGAGGCTTTAGACCTAGTCTCCATACAAACACCACGGTGGACCCAAGCCTCCCAACACATGCCCCAGACAATCTCCTATAAAACAGCCTTGTTATTTTAATTCACATAGGAGACTTTTCATTAGTAAAAATGTTGTCAGTGAAGCACAATTTAAAATAATCCTGAGGGGGCGCCTGGGTGGCTCAGTTGGTTGAGCATCTGCCTTCAGCTTAGGTTGTGATCTTGGGGTCAGGGGATCAAGCCCCATGTTGGGCACCCTGCTCAGTGGGGAGTCTCATTTCTCCCTTTTGCTCTGCCCCTCCCCCTGCTTGAGCTCTCTTTCTCTCTCTTTCTCAAATAAATAAATAAAATCTTAAATAAAATAAAATAATCCTGAGATAACACCCTTTACCAAATGAAGAATCCTTTTGTCATATCATAAGTATTTGGTATATTTCATGTGTTTACTCAGATGGTTTCCCCCACCCCCCTCTTTCTTAAAGTGGGTTTTACCTGCAGTTTTTCAATGACTCCCACATGTTCCTTTCAGTTGCTTTTATAGTCAGTGAGTCAAAACAAATTCCAGAGTTAAATCATGGGCTCTACTAGAAGGGCAGCTGGGAGTTTGCTATTCTGAGGAATTTGTAATGAAAGGTCTATTCATGAGGTCTTTCACATGGAGGCTATAAATCAGCACCTTGGAATGCTGGATAATTTCCATTGATTAATAATCAAAATCCCAGGACCTCATTTTGAGCTTGTGTATGGTCATACTTAATTTTAAAACATGATGCCATCAAAGAAAGAGAACAACAAATATAAATATCCCTCTTGAAACTCATTCATTCATTTTACCTCCTTGCAACTGGCAAGAACTGTTATTTTTAAATATTCTCATTATAGAGTCAGAATGTATATCTATTCCTAGAGAACATTTTTGATGTGGTATTTTCATTTGCCCATTTATTCATTCACTCAGTATTTACTGACTGTCTAAATCTCCCAGGTACTAGTCTAAGTGATTGGGGACATCAATGAATGAAACAGACCAAAAAAGAGAGGGAGAAAGAAGAAAAGCCCTGCTTTTGTGTGACCTGTATTATAACAGGCAGAGACACACCTTGAACAATAAAATAATGAAGAAATAAATTACACACCAGAAGATAGTAAGTTCTATAGAAAATACAACTATGATAAAGGGAACTGGGCATGGTGGAGATTTGCATTTTTTTACTGGAATGGTTATGATCAGCCACAACACAAAGATGACATTTAAGCTAAGACTTGAAAAAAAAATATTTTCCCTTTTCTTTCATTCTTAAAAGCATACAAAGTTTTATTTTGATGATATTCAGGAAGATTTAGAGCAGAATCCTCCCTAGGTGATCTTCTTTCCCATCAATAGAGCAACTATACTGCTAGTTTCTACATAGTAACTAGAAGCAGAGGAAGGATATACATCAATAAAACCCTTATACTTTACCGCTATTGCCAGTACAAAGTGTATGGAACTACTTCTCCCTTTGTTCCTCACTTTAGGTCTTGCATATCTGGGGTATTTTTTGCTCTCTTGTGGACTCCAGAGGACAGATCCAGATAGGAGGCAAGGAGTACAGGCAGAATCACAGAGCAGGCTGAAGAGGTGGAGTCCGTACATGGGAGCCAAACAAGGAATTGGTTATTCTAGGGAAAGGGGCTTGAGAATTACCTAATAGTTTGAAATTAGAATGTTAGCGCAAAGGTGAAACACAAGAACCCAACATCTTAAACTGAGTTTATGATTCAATGTGTTTATCCAGGTTGGCACAGCTCATATAACCATCAGTGTTCCAAAATAAAGGCAACATTAGAGGTTCATGAATGCAGAAAGTCCATACTGGACAAGTTTGATGACAGGTGTTGGTGATGCAATCCTAGCTGGGTTTAAGGAAGAAAAGCTTTGTCACTAAGGATTAGCACATGACTAAGAGAATGCATTGGGGCAATGGTTTTAGTGAAAGGAAAGAAGGAAAAAAGAAAGGAATCAAGAATGAGAGAGAGAGAGAGGAGAGGACAGGGAGGGAGGAAGAGAAAGAAACAAAGAGAGATAAAAACAAGAATAGAGAGAAAAAAGTAAGAAGAGAATGGGAAAATAAAAACAGTAAAACAGTTCTATGAATCTTTTGAAAAGTAGCTAGAGTCCAGTTATTAAAGAATTGGTTTTTTTGTTGTTGTCGATGGTGGTGGTGTCAGAAACAAACACAGAAAGGAAGTAGTAGCAATATTCATAAATTCAGTAAACATTTACTGAGAAGGAAAGGTGAAAATTCCAGGTAGATCTAGCAAAATCATGAAGGAACATTGAAAGTAAGAAATCTGGGATGAAATAGGGTTGCTTTTATATGTTTGATGCATAGCAATTCAATAAATGTCTTTCTATCCCTATGAGGTAGGGCAAAAGAAAGTTTTAGATTCTAAGCTTATAGTAAAACAATTCAGGTTAATTATACTCAGCTGTCAGCTTAACAAGGATATCAGGTTTAAATGAAAAGGGAACACTTGACTTTTGTGCTTTCAGAGTTGATTAAAATGTTCATTGACATGTTTTAAAAATGTTAAAAATTAAAGGAGGGCAGTATTTGGCTATTTTTCACTAGGATAGAAAACTTAACATTCTAGGGACAATCCTAAACTCTAGATATCCCCAGATATGGGAAAAGGGCAAAAAGCCACCCAGAGTATTCACTGATTAACAATTTTTTAAAATCCATTTTTCAAAGTATATGAAATTTGTGATGTAATTTTCAGATTTATTTTCAGATGTATTTTCAGATTTTGAGCCATATATATTTATTAAAATGTGCATTTTTTCTGTAAAATTTGTATGGATGTTTAATTTTAGAAATACCTTATTTACTTGAAATAAAAATTAATTACCAATACTTAACTTAAAACTTCTTATTCCTGGGGACGCCTGGTTGGCTCAGTGGGTTAAGCCTCTGCCTTCAACTTGGGTCATGATCTCAGGGTCCTAGAATCGAGTCCCACATTGGGCTCTCTGCTCAGCAGGGAGCCTGCTTCCCTTCTCTCTCTGCCCATCTCTCTGCCTACTTCTGATTTCTCTCTCTCTGTCAAATAAATAAATAAATAATTTAAAAAACCCTTCTTATTCCTGGTTAATGCAGATTCATATGCCCTTTAAAATATATAGAGTCTGTGATGAATTCTAAGAATAACAACCTATTAATAATAAATGTGAAACATAAATAATAATAGCACATGAAACTTTCTCTTTGTGAAGAAATACATGATTCTATATTTGACTCTTTTTCCACATCTATAAATATGGGGATGGAGCTAAAATAATATTCTATGAATAAATTCTGCAGGTCACAGTTAGGATTCTTTATTTGCAACACCAAACTGATGAAATAGTATATGAGGCTTCAATTAGAAGAGTACCCAAAGTCCTAGCCAGAGGGTCTCAGAAATTCTTAGAGAATACCATAAACTTTGTATTGCTTAAGACAAAGAACCAGTTGTTCCATTTGTTTAAAAAAAAATCCTTTCTTGCCAAACTCATTCTGTTTAATAGTTATTTGATCTAGTATTTCAGCACTTAAAATTCTAGATAGTTCCAGATTTATTAGAGGATATGTAATCACTCTCTTGTGACTTGGTAGAACCATTGCTTTTCATAAACATCAGGGAAGAATTTGATACACCACATTCAAACCTATTTTATACCAAGTCATAATACTTTCAACTCATTGCTTGAATATCTTCATTCTCTGTTCCTAAGTCTGACATACTGTACTATGGGAGATGTTATCAGAACAGGTAGTCCATTAGTTTTATTTATATTACAGACAGGAAATTATTAAGGAATTTTAATATTAATTTATAATGGATCCAATTTGGTAAATGACTAATAGAAGCAAAATATAAATCCTCTCTGGAGAAATGTAGCTTCAACTGGGACCTCAATAAAATCCCAAAGATGAAGTTCCAATGAACATGAGCTCACAATCAAAAATCACAATATAGATAAGAAACAAGCATACTTAAGAGCCAACAAATAGAGGCACCTGGGTGGCTCAGTGGGTTAAGCCTCTGCCTTTGGCTCAGGTCATGATCTCAGGATCCTGGGATCAAGCCCCACATCAGACTCCCTGCCTGCTTCCCCCTCTCTCTCCCTGCCTCTGCCTACTTGTGATCTGTCTCTCTATGATAAATAAATAAAATCTTTAAAAAAAAAAAAAAAGAGCCAACAAGTAGGACTATACCTACATAAAATCAGGTATGAATGAGAGATTCCAGAAGGGGAACCCTGTAGCCTATGGAATTTAGTTTGTAAAACATTTAGCATTCAAGTTAGTTGAAAATGGATAGACTAGCACTGAAATGGGACTTGGATAACTGTCTGTCAAATAAATAAATAAATAAACAAAAAAATCCTACGTTTTGTCATACACAAAATCCCCTCCAGATGTTTTAAAGTGCCAAACATAAAACTCAAAACTCTAACATACATTAGAACAATTATAGAAGGTTACATTTATTAAGCCTTCAGAGGGGGGCAAAGAATTCATAAGAAACACTAAAATCAGAAACCAGAAAGAGAAAATATGAGCTTGATATCACAAAAATAGTTAAACTTCTGTTCTATAAACAATATATTAATTAATTTAAAAATTAGAAAAAAAGAAAGAAAATAATACAGCACATATAAGCAACAAAACGTTAATGTCCAGGACATATAGGAAGCATATAGAAGACACAAGCAAATTTAAAATTGGAGCAAAGTATGTAAACCAAAGCAAA
>ML106375.1:242737-270858 GCA_003697995.1 Taxidea taxus jeffersonii
CTATAAATGGTAATAAACATATGAAAATGTGAAGAACATTACAAATAACTGAAAAAATAAAACTAACAATAATTAAGCATGAAAAATAATATTTTTCATCAAAATGAAAAAAAAGTTGTGTAACAATTCGCATTTGTATCATATATAAAGAAATAGACCCTGTCATATGTTGGTGGTGGTAGAACAGAAATGGTATGCTCTCTTGGAGGGACAATTTAATAGTTTTAATTAAAATTCAAAATACCAGCCCCCAAATTCCACATCAACTTTTATCTATTTATGTAAAAGAAACATTATGCATGAGTACAACCAACAATGATGGAGGGTATTTATTACAGTATTGATTTTATAAGAAAAAATTGGATAAAGCTTATATGCCTATTATTAGGGGAATGAGTAAATTGTGGTTCATTCATATCACAAAATATTATACAGAATTGATAAAAATGAGATAGTTCAGTTGGTACTGTTATGGAAAACTTTCTAAGATGTATCATTAGGTTGTGGGGCTGTTATAATTCTTTTTTTTTTAAGATTTTATTTATTTATTTGACAGACAGAGATCACAAGTAGGCAGAGAGGCAGGAAGAGAGAGAGGAGGAAGAAGGCTCCCTGCTGAGCAGAGAACCAGACACAGGACTCGATCCCCAGGACCCTGGGATCATAACCTGAGCCGAAGGCAGAGGCTTTAACCCACTGAGCCACCCAGGTGCCCCAGGGCTGTTATAATTCTTAACAGCAAGAAAGCACTGTTCATGTATCACTAACAAATTTTAAAATAGAAAAATCTCTGAGTATGACAACTTTCTAGGTAAATTTATTAAAATTTCTGTAGTTCTATGATACTAAAAATTTTATGGCCTATATACGCATGAGCTTAAGAACTATAAAAAGCTGTAAAAAAATTTTAAGTTTAAATTTTGTAATAACAACATGAACAAAAACCATCATATTAAAATATGGTCACTTGGGCAGTGAAACTGGCCTTTTATTGTTTAATTGCACATATTTTTAGATACCACTGTTTTAATTTCTGTTCAATTTTGTAAAGATTATTAGAGGCTTGCAATTTTAAAATAGTAGTGAATAAAGTATTTTAGGAGAGTTAATATGAAATCATATAACTTGAAATAAAATTTATTTTTAAGCACATTTCAATTTACGACATTGCATTATCTGACAAACAAAATCTAGATTCTTTTACTGGTTTGTAAAGGAGTGAATTCAACTTTTATTCAATTGTCACTAAGCAATTTGGATGGGTCCCAGTGGCTGTAGGACTTTGTCTAAGTTTTTGTGTTCAACTGACTCTCAATAAACAATTCAGACATCTTAAGTGACACTGGAAGTTGCTAATGGCGTAAAGAAGACTCTCATTAAATATAAGTCAATAGGTTGAATTTCTATTGTGGCCAAGCCAAAGCATAAGACAAGAAATAATAGGAACTGGATTCTGGGGCAGAAAGAGTTTAACAAAAGGAGATATATCATGAAAAAACAGATTGCCTAGGGAGCATAGACATCTACATTTTAAGGGAGGTTGTAAACACCAGTTATGTGTCAGACATAGGCACTGACAATGCAAGGATGCATAGAACATCCTTTTTGACCCCCAAGTCTTATGATCTGGTTCAGAGGTTCTCAAATCACCATCCTAGCATGATTATTAAAATTCAGATTTCTCTGTGCAACCTATAGTTTAGAGCAAAATGTAGCTTATTCTCAGTGATTTAGACTCTCTGAGTATCAGAGCACTTTTATAAACTTCCCAAATGATTTTTTGCACTCTAGTCTAGTAAGCTATTATCTTGGATTTTTGGTTTGCTAAGGGAAATACCATTGAATTCTCATTTGTACCAAGATCTAGTCTGTATTTGGACAGAGGCTGGAGTGGGGCTGGAGTAGGATCAAAGTTTCAAGATTTAGGTACAGGCCAGTCACCATGGAAATAACTAACAATATAAGGCACATAAACACAGAAAAGTACTATAAAAATTCAAATTAACAAAAAGTTTCCTTAGATAGAAATAGACAAAAGCATTTCCAGTAAGTCCTGGGATCTTCCCTCTCTCTCCATTATAGTCATTTGATGAAGTTTTATCTTAGAACTGTTTGCATCAGTGAAGCAATGTTGCAACATCTGGGTGGAATTAATCCACTTAACCCTAAATGGTTGAGTATCTCTTTCAGAAGACACAAATACAAGTTAAGATTATAATCTTGTTCTTAAGGAGCTCCTCTTTTGGAGAAGAGGGACATGTATACTAAAATATTGAGTAAATACTAATAGAACTATAAAATCATTATTCATTTTTTCAAGCAGCAAACTCATGGAATCACTCTGTGTATCAGGCACCTGCCATACCATGGTGAACAAAAACATGTCTCCTGCCCAAATGGGACTTTCATTCTGGTGGAGAAGGTAGACAGTAAATACATAATCCCATACAAAATAGGCATTTATGAACTGTGAGAGTAAAGGAAGAAAAGTGGCTCCCCTGAGTGGCTATGAGATTATTAGGGACAAGGGAACCACTTAAACATAATTTTTAAAATTGAATTTCTAACTGGGTTTCAATAGAGTTAGATCGTGAATCTGGCAAAATATTTTCTGAATTCTTTATGTGCTAGTAAGCTGTCAGATGATTGTAGAAGTGATATCAATCCTCTTTTCCTGTTGGCATATTTGTAAATCAATTTACAGCAGTTCCTGAAGTAGCTCCTGTGCCGGATACTTCTTTCTGTAATAGAATTGTTCCAACCATCTATTTTCATTTCATTCAGCTCAAGCTTACTTTTTTTTAGTCCTGCTATTATTGCTTTTTTTTACACTCTTCATTTATACATTTATAATTGTTTACTTACTCACAACTATAGATTTGGTATGTCTTCTATGCCCAGCATATCCTGGACTTGAAAAGCAAGACAAGTCAAACTATCATTAATCAGGACTGGAAAGACAGTATAGTAGAAACCTCGGCTCTAGATATGTGAATAGCTGTTTCAATAAGAGACATGAGTCTGTGGAAAATTGTTCACCTCTTTGATGTCCCCCAATGTAATCACTTTGAGAAGTACAGTATTCCACAAAATAGAAAATGCTGGATGGCTTAAAGGGAAGTTGGTGTCCTGAGCCACTGGCATTAGAGTGACAGATGACATGATCCCAGGATGTCTCCTTCTGCAGGCCCTCCTTCAAATGCACCGTCATCCTCTACATATATCTCTATGATGATTCTGGTATGTTCTACACTGTGTTATGGTTTATTGTCTGTGTTATCCACAATTACATATCAGTATGTGCCCTGTATATATTCAAAATATATATTCAAGTATATATTCAAAGTATATATTCAAAATACTTAATGAATACAGTACTTAATTTTGAAATACTGAGAATCACTGAACACAGCTATAATTTGTGAACATATGAGGTTAAGCTTTTCCATATACAGACTCATGTGATAACATTTTTGAAAATATACTTTGGTGGGGCGCCTGGGTGGCTCAGTGGGTTAAAGCCTCTGCCTTCAGCTCAGGTCATGATCTCAGGGTCTTGGGATCGAGCCCCGCATCAGGCTCTCGGCTCAGCGGGGAGCCTGCTTCCTCCTCTCTCTCTGCCTGCCTCTCTGCCTCTTGTGACCTCTGTCTGTCAAATAAATAAATAAAATCTTAAAAAAAAAAAAAGAAAGAAAATATACTTGGTGATAGGCAAGCCTGGGCTAAATCTTGTATTTGGCATGTAAAAATTGTGCAGTCTAAGAAAGTTAGTTCACTACTCTTGGCTTTAGTTTTCTACTTTTTAAGATAATAAAGTTATTAGTAGTATCTCTAGGACATGTTGTGAATATTACCTGGAATAATTATGTGAAAAGTATGCTGCATAGCATTCAAAATGGCAGTAGTTTTAATAGAAATTTAAAACAGAGTTTTTGTTTGCCAACCAGGGCAAGTGCATTCTATAAAACCTCTATAAGATACACTTATCATCAAAGTGAACTATTTTAAAGCATCTCTGTAAGATATTTGTTTCTAGGTTCTTTGAATCAGTAAACAACTGTAAGTTCATCAAGTGCAAGGCAAGTTGTACTTGCCTACTCTGTGCCTAGCACAGAGGCAAGGAATGTTGTTTGTGTGAATACATGATTTCCCACTTTGGAGCAAGGTGATCAGCTGTGGTCTGTGCTTCTAATACAACTGAAATGACGAGCTCTGAAGAAGTTTTGTGTTAAACAGAGCTGCCAACATCCACGTTTTTATGACCTGTCAATAGCATATTATTTTTTTAAATGACTGAGGCTTGAAGAGTAAGAGAAACTGACCTATCAACCTAAAATGATAATTGAAGCAAAACATGACCAGCTGTTTGGCTAGTCAATAAACACAGATGAGGAAACAGTGCTCAGTTAAAGCCTCAAAGACTATGACACCAGCTGTTCTGGATTTCCCTCTTCCATGGCCCAGTGAATTTTTGTTTAGAGTTTTATTTCTTCTTGCTTATTTTTTCAAATCACAGTCTAAAATGCCCATGCTAAGCCATTCTTCCACATTCTCCCAATTCCCAATAGAAACTAACCAAATATTACTTAGAAATGTTGACTATGCTTTGTTATCTACAATAACAAAATGCATTGAGAGCAATGAAGGATGCAAACATTCTTAATAGACACACAGATCAGTTTATGACATTCTTGAAAAAAAGTGGTCAATTCATGAGAGAGCCCAATGTTCCTAGTTGTGTATTGCTAAATCTTTCCCTCAAAAATCCTCAGCTTCCATTCATTCATTCATTCATTCACTTATCTATTTATTTATTTTATATTTCATAAGACAAATATATACTTCATGTGTGTTTTTGATCTAATTCATTAGTCTTGCTCAGGATAGCATTAGATCCTAGAACATTCAGTGGGATGTTGTTATATCACAAAGCCAGTATCTACTTTATACAGATGTAGTTCTTAATTTATGTGAAGCAAAAAGGAAATGTCTACACATATATTACACTGTGTAAATATAAACATATAATGGCTCAGAGGTTTTCCTTTGTCTCCTTTCTTTTTAGAAACATCACAGACACACACACACACACACACACACACACACAGGAAGTCCACTAAAAATAAGTAATTTTTTATTGCTTTGAGAAAAAGTGTTTGGAATCCAGAATCTTTGCTTTTCTTTCCTCCTTACAATCTGTACAGCTTGTGAAATGTTACTAATTCTACACTCTTAGGGAAAAAAACAAAGAACAATGAAAATCCTGACAAAGCTGCTGGAGATCATGAAGAAAAAAATGTTGCAATGAGAGGAACAAACAGTATATATGTACACAAGCCCATGTACTGATACAAGAGAGAAAAATTATACTATGGCTTCCTCTCGGCCATAGTGACATATTTTAGCTTGATATCTGTCTAAACTCTTTGGTGAAAATATTGTAGGAGAGACTATTGAGAGTGCAAAACAATTTATGAAAGTAATTTCTCTTCTCCCTAAAAATAAAGGGCATCAAATGTGAAGTTATTTATACACTTAATAAACGCCTTAAACAGTTTTCAAGGTATGCCATAATATAAACAGTTAGCCATCAGAAACTACCATTTTCACTTAAAGATAACAAAAGAAGAATTGTAGCCAATTATATGTGTCTTATCAGGTTGCAAGGAGTGAATAACCTTACAAAATGCACCTGAAAATAGCTAATTAAATTAAAGAGTGCACCCAAGTTTTGGTCTCTGATCACATAGTTTGCTCCATATTTTCTATCTTTGTTTATAACAACATATATGTTTGAGGCAAGATTCCAGAAGACTTTGGGATATAGTTGAATAATATGAGGCATATTTTTATGATATAATATTTACCTTTTGCAAAGTTGAAAGCACTTGATTTATGTGACATTTTTGAAATTCAGTTAAAATAAATCTAACAAAAATGAAACGAAGTAATTAAGATGTGTTTTACATCTGTTCACCAAACCAACATTTAGTGAGCACCCACAGTGTACCAAGCCCTGTGAAAGACAGTGGGTACCAAGGAATGGCAAGATAGAAATGGGCCCACCCTCACATGTTACTCTCTCATGATAATAACTTGCATTTCTATTGTGCTTTCACACCATGTAAAGTATTTTTAAAAACATTTGTATTATCTACTCCTATCCTTGAAGATAGGTGTTATTGTTTCTAGTATATAAATGAGATTATTGAAACTTGGACATTTTAAGACTGGGAGGTTCAGAAATAACCACAAATACACATGCTGGGTATTCAACCACAAAAATAGCCATTTATATTTTATAGCATTTAATGTGTTTTTTTTTTTCCCAGCAAGAATTCAATGAGGAGACAAGAAACATACAGTAAATCTAAAGGGGGAAGTTTAAAGAATTATTAGCTATAACAGGAGATAAGAGTGATGCGATTGGGTACAAAGGCCTAAATAGAATTCTAAGGAATGTGCAAAAAAGCAGATTACAGGGAGTAGCTATGACCTCTAGGGAAACATCAAGCACCCAAGGAAGAACCAAATATGGAAATGGATCCCTAACTTGTAAGTCCGGAAGTCATACCACACTGGAGAGGACGTTACTGTGCCCACTGGATGGCGGAAAAATTCACTGAGGGGCTCCACTGGAAAACTGACCAGGAAGTTGCCTTCTCAGGTGCTGAGAGAGGTCCGGTGGAGAGGTGCCACGTGCTGCTGGCCACAGAGCACTACAGGAGCCTGCCAGTAGAGAGGATGTGCAGAAACCAAGAACAGTTTCTCCTCCAGGATCCCTCCAGGGTCCTCCACTGATGAAACTTACTGTCTTGCCAGCTGGCAAGGGAGAAATGTTCCAGTATCCCAAGCAGAGCCCACAGAGGGTAGATCTGCAGCTTAGAGGAATAGAATGATAAATGGCACACTGGTATGGCAAGAATATTTAGATGAATTATATTACATCATTTATTTGATACAACTACACTATGGGGATGTCTATTTTATTCTTATATCATGGGTGAAATCATTTAAAAGCATATTTTATGCAATTATTTCTAAAGATATTATTTCTAAAAGATAAAGAATTTTTATATTAAATGTTTTGCCCATTATTGTAGAGAATAAAACTTACAACCTGGCAATTGAAAGCACTGAATTTGGCACCAGACTGTTTGGGTCTAATTTCTGACTGTTGGACTTCAGGAAAGTATGCTGGGAAATATATTTAACCTCCCTGTATCTCTGTTTCTTCATTCAACAATAAATAAAAACAACCAAAAAAGCAGAAAGGGAGCCTTTTTTTCATATATTTCTTTTCTTTTTTTTTTAAGATTTTATTTATTTATTTGACAGACAGAGATCACAAGTAGGCAGAGAGGCAGGCAGAGAGAGAGGAGGGGAAGCAGGCTCCCTGCCAAGCAAAGAGCCCGATGTGGGGCTTGATCCCAGGACCCTGGGATCATGACCTGAGCCGAAGGCAGAGGCTTTAACCCACTGAGCCACCCAGGCACCCTTTTATATGAATATATTGGAGGATGTTTGAAATGTGTTGGAATTTAATTGACTTTTACATACACATACTTATGTATACTTCCTTATGCATATACTTACACATACTTATTTGTAGACTACTGTTGTTATTTTCATATATTATTTACTTCTTCCATTAAAAAATCTGAAATATCTAGAAGAGAATAAAAATCTATAAGCATCCTGGAAAGAAAATCAGTCATATACAAAGCAACAAAAGTTAGCTGCCCAGAGTATTTCTCCAACCTATAAAAATACTAGAAAATAGAATGACATGTGCAGGTTTGGTGGAGAGAAGATTGTTAATAAATAATCCTGTAACAATCTAGTTGTTTCTTATGTATATAGACAACAGAAAAACAAGACATAAAAATCTCTTGCCACAAAAAGTTCATCTACTTATAAATACATATTGTCTGATTGCAAATGAAAGCATGTTTCTTATTTGAAAAAATTTAAAGGGGGTTTATTGTTTGGTTCTTGTTATAAATCCACTATGTAGTTTTCTACTGAGATAGAGAAAATTTAAAGAAAATAAAAATGATTGATATTGCTAATTAGTGAGAAACAGGTGTTTTTCCTCCTACTTTTTTCTCTACATATGTACCTGCATGTGAACATACAGAAATACTCGTTTTTAAAAAATGGTGTGCTGCTAAATGTGTTGTGGTGTTCTACATTCTACTAGATGTGTGGTGGTATTTGATTGTGCTTCTACTAATTATATAAATTTTTGGAGTTTTAAAATATATAATTTTGTTATCTGTGAATAGTGATAATTGTACTTCTTCTTTTCTCATTATTATGTCTCATATTTCTTTTTCTTGTCCTATTATACTGGCAGGACCCTCCAGTATGATGCCAAAATAAGGGGTCAAGAGGAGACATTTTTGTCTTTTTGACTTTTTTTTTTAAGTAAGCTCTACACCTGGCACAGGGTTGAACTCATGATCCTGCCATCAAAAGCCACATGCTCTACGAACTAAGACAGCCAGGTGTTCCCATATCATTCTTATTAAAGATAATGCATTCACTTTATATCATTAAGTGTGCTATTAGCTGTAGGATTCTCTGCACATGCTGTTTGCAAAGTTTAAAGTTTCCTTTATTCTTAGTCAGAAGTTTTTAGTCATGAATAGGTGTTGAATATTTCCAAGTATGTTTCTTCACTTATTTTTTTTTTAAAGATTTTATTTATTTACTTGACAGAGAGAGAGAAGGAGAGGGAGCTCAAGCAGGGAGAGCAACAGGAGAGGGAGAGGGAAAAGCAGGCACCCCACAGAGCAGGCAGCCTGATGCAGGCTTGATCCCATGACCTGGGCCCAAGGCAGATGCTTAACATACTGAGCCACCCAGGCACTCCTGTTTCTTCAGTTATTGAAATGATAAATAACTTTAAAATGTCTCAATGTTTAATGGTGAATGACTTTATTCAGCTTGATGATGGAAATGGATTTGCATCATTCTTCAGTAAAAACTAACACTGGGCATATAATACTCCCATTTGCATAAAAATGAAAAGTATGGTTTTATATATAGACATATATGTGTACATATGTTTTATGCACATATAAACACATATGTGTGCTTTTATATACAGAGAACATTTCAGGATACATAAAAATTTTAACAGCAATCTGTTTTGCATATGAAAAAAGCATTGCGTGTCTGGGCTAGGAGAAAGTTTTTATTTTATGCATACTCTTATGCTATGTGAAATGTTGATTATATATAACTTTGAAAAACCATACTTTTATTTCTTATTATTTGTTGCATTTACACTTAAGCATTTTATTAGCTTGGAATATGTCTTGAAGTATAAGATAAGCCTTTGAAATGATTTTTTCCCTTAATTATTTAGTTGAGTTTCTAAACTCTGGGAAAAAAAAATCCATTTTTTTACATTTACTAAACCCTGTTGTTTAATTCAAAATGATTATTTTTATTCCAATAAAAGGAAAGTTGATTTCAATGGTAATTTCACTACATTTGAATTCATGTAGCTTTGTAAATTATAATTTTTGTTAGAGTTAGTATGCCATATTGGTTTATCAAGTTCTTTGCCTCATTCTTTTTGTTTCTTTTTGTATTTATTCTGACAAAATTTAAAATTTGGTCAGTACCTTAAGGTGCTTACCCTGACTACTCAAATTAAAGTGTTCACTTTTCCTTTTCATACCACTGATTTCTCCTCCTTCATAAACTTATCCCACTTTATATATATTTCTGTATTTATTTGGGCCCTATATATATTTCTGTATTTATTTGGGCCCATGAATAAGAAACATTCTCATGGGCCCAAATGTTATATGTTACCTTATTAACACTGTATCTAGCACAGAACTTGACATACAGGTGCTCCATAAATATTTGATGACTTATTCGCTCAATGAATGAAGTATGAATGTTTAAGTCCATCAAACTCCAAAAAAATCAACTCAGTTTTATTTCCCTTGCTTTTCTTCACTTTCCACATTTACAAGAATCTATTTTAATTTGTGATTAGAACCCTGAATTATCAATTATTAAGATAAATGTCATGAATATCTATAATATATTCTTTTCCATGTACATTTTTTAAAGATTTTTTTGCATTTACATTCAGTTTTGCAACTACATTTATAATATTAGTTTGGTTTTAATTCAAATAATAAACCTTTTTATAAAATAAATTTCTTATTCTTCTATTCTTAATTTGGAACCACCTTTTGCATTCATATGCAAAAGGCTTGCAGATATATCTTAGTTTCCTCCCCAGTGAGGATATATTAATCATTTTCTTTATCTAAGAATTTTTTTACATATTGAAAAATATGACTCTAATCCCTCATACATAAATAATATAATTTTGTATATAAAGAGAATTCTTCATTCAAATTTATGTCCATCATGAAAACAAACAAAAATAAAACACCTTATACAGAATATTCTACTCTATCACAGATACAATGTCTTGGTGAAGAACTTTGAGATCAGCTTGTCTTTTTTATTATTTGTTATATTTTTATCTTTAAAATTCAAAAATTTATAAGGGCACATCCAGGTATCTTGAGGAGCCTTTGGTTTTATCCTCTCAGATCCTTCTTCAGCTTGAAAACTTTTCTTTTAAGTTTAATTTTATATGTCCTTGCTCTTTTTCCCTTTCTTCCTTTGAAGCAGTTATGTTTCTTTGATCATATCTCTATCCTTCATATCCATCATTATTTAGGTCATCATTCTTATCTTTTGATTTTGTTCCTGTGTTACAGAAAAATTTCTCAGGTCTTTCCCCACTCCATTGATGGAATTTATTTTTTTCATAAGTGCTCTTTACTATCTCAAATTCTATTTTAATTTTCTCTTAAATTTTATATCTTCTTGCAACCGCTTTTAGCTCTTTTTTTCCCCTTTCTTTTATTTTATCTTATTCACTCTTTAATAACACCTATAACCATTCTGTAGAAGCTTCTCTTCCTGAATCTTTTTGGGCACATCAAGAATATAATATGTAAATTTTTCAGCTATTTCAAAAATGAACTAACTTTAAAAGCTATGTTATCGGTTTGCCTCATCAATTCAGTGCCCCTTACCATCCTCCAGCAGTGCTTCTTTATGATATCTTGACTTACTTTACTTGCTTTGTGTTGAGATTGATTCAAGTACGGCATTTCTTTCAGATAGGGCAGGCAATTTTTTTCCTTTTTTTTTTTTTTATTCTACCATCACTGAACACTTGGCTCTTATAATTTCTCTCAATTTTTAAAAAATTTTTTTCTTCTAAACTACATCTGAAGTCTTTAATTTTTGGTCCTACTCAAATTTGCTGAGTAGAGCTCGAAACTTCTAACCCATACCTTACAAGATTAACTTAGGTTGTCAGATACAATGTGTAAACTATCTTTTGTATGGTATGAAGCATTAAAAATTATACGGAGTTCCACCATGTGTCTCTAAAGTGCTTCCTTAAGAACTTAGGGGCCCACTTCATCTTCTCCCTTCTGTTCTGAAAGATGTGGTACATGGCTGAATACATACTGAGAGGGGTAGGAGTGGATATGAGTTAGAACTATAGCTTGGGTGGGTCCCAATGGTATCTCACATGGTACTGAAGGAAGACCTCATAGTTTTCATCATAGTAACATGAGTCAAAGTCTTTTTCTGTCCTTTGGGAAAGCTCTGTGTCCCCTTCTGATTCAGAGGGTGCTCAGTGCAATGTGTCATCCAAAAAGGATTCATGTTGGTCCTCAGTGATAACCACTATTGGAAATTCTGTAAAAATTTCAGCATATTTTCTCCTCTTCCCCTTTCTCTTCTTCTTTCCTTCCTCTTCCTCATTTTCTTCTTTGTGTTCATCTCTCTTATACAAACAAAAAACATACAAATTCTCTCTCATTATTAGCAATTCATACTATTTTATGCTGCTTTTTCCTACTTATTTTCTTATTCTTATTTTATTAAAATTTAACAAGAAGTCTATCAGGAATGTATAGTACTCTGTCCACTTTTTAAACCAGGTATTCCCTAATTATAACTTACTTCCCTTTTTTTCTGGATCAAATTTCATAGGTTCCCTGGAGTTCTTTAATTCACTCCAGTCTCTGTTATAAGGTACAGGTATAATCCAAATTATATTTAAACAATAGGAGTTATCCACACACTGAAGTACCTTAGAAAGCACTTTTTTTCTTTTTTCTTTTTTCTTTCTTATGCTGGAAGCCAGGTTACTAGAAATCTCCCTACATGTGGACACCAATGGTGAGTCAAGAGAGTCCATTTGGCTTATTGTTGGGTGATTCCACGTCCCTGTTTTCCCTGGACTGTCCTAGATTGTGCTAGCATGATTATTAATAGTGTTCCTTTCACACTCACAAGCACCCTGGTTTGCATGACAAATCATATGATCACCCTACCTAAGATTATGAGATATGGTTTAAATACGAGTCTATATGCCTGAAGGCTTTATTCATGTATCCTTAACATCATGACACAGTTTTAACAGAATTACACTTGAGCAGGTGAAAATTACAGTTAATTAAATTCAACTACAATTCAGTTACTAGTACCCTAATTCTGTTTTCATGACAACTGAATGGGTTATATCCCTAACAGTGTCCAAAGCATATTGCTCAACCCTACCTGGAGGGCTTAGATAATAATGTAGAATTTGAATATTTACATATTCAATTTCTTTAGTTCTAAAAACTCCAAAATTTTTGTTCTTCAAAAAATCTTAGATTGACCCCATTGGTCCAGGGATTCCATGTCAGATGACTGAAGTGTAGTTGTCCCAACTTTAAAGCCCTCACTCATCTATCCTTCTTGTCTCTAGAGTGTCCACTCATCATTCACTTTGTTACCATGTAAAATAAAGGCCTTGTCAGAGCGTATATACTATAGATCTACCCTATGCCTAACCATAGGATTCATTAATATGTGAAAGAGGTGATCCCTCTCAAAGTATATCATCCAGCATACATAATAGTGATTGGATGGAACTTTTTTAGATTAAGGTCAGGATAAATAATATATCCCAAATAATCCAAACATTTAGAAGCAACAGAATTGAGTCCAATCCCCATTTTTCCTGATGATTAACTTTTGTCTTTGAAAAGTTTAACTTTATCCATCCTCAATTTCTTTATATGAAATGGGGATAACACCAACATTTTGGGATTACTGTGACCATAAGAGAAAACAAATGTAAATCACCTACTAAATTCTTGGCAGAACTCTTTTATAAAGTATAGATATTATTGTTAAGGGAAAATTAAAAGAAAAAGGAATATTCACTAGCTTTTCTTGGGAAGCTTTAATATTAATGAACAAGAAAAGAAAGTAAACCACATGAATTCTGAGATGATGGCTATATTTTATGTCAAGGAGAATAGACTTTCGGCCACAAATGGTAGTACCAGCAAAAGTAGAAAAGGGAACAAATTCAAGATGACTGATGACCTCGTAAAGAAGCACATAGAATTTCTAAATCCCTTAACCAGGTATGTCTTATTTCAGGTTATCAAGAACACCTACAAATGCAGGCACATGAGTAGACCTAAACTCACATATGAGTTTCCCCTCAGAGGGAGGTCTTTAGGAATAGCCTGACTTTATATATGTTAGAGGCTCTCTTCTGTTCAATATCTTTTATCACAGACTTAGATGAGACATATATTGCAACCCGTGAAGGGACCAACAATACTGGATGGCAGAAGCAAGCCTAATAGGGGGTGACACTATTGCCCTTCACTTAGGCATAAACTAAACAAATATAAGAAACTGTAGGTGTGACTTTTCAGTAACATATGCAAAAAAGACCTAGATTTTAATGGACTGTAGCTGTATGATCCAACAGTCTTATATTGCTGTAGGAAATCTAGTGAGCACTTTTTGATATTCAGTATAAAATATCCAAATCAAATCTTTCTATTCCTTAACCATCTGTTTTCCAGATTTCTAATCTTGTCTTTTGCTGTCTCCAATCCACTATTAAAATTTCCATTGAGTTCTTAATTTCTGATAATTGTATTTTTTAATTCCAGAATGTCCATTTCAATATCACTTTGGAATTTTAACTTTATCATAATTGTCCATATCTTCATATATTTCTTTAAGATTTTATTTATTTATTTGACAGACAGAGATCACAAGTAGGCAGAGAGGCAGGCAGAGAGAGGGGGAAGCAGGCTCCCAGCTGAGCAGAGGGCCTGCTCGGGGCTCGATTCCAGGACTGTGGGATCATGACCTGAGCCAAAGGCAGAGGCTTTAACCCACTGAGCCACCCAGGCACCCCAATACCTTCATATATCTTGTATGTTATTTCCTATATTTTCTAAAATGTATCCATCATTATTATTGTAGTTTTTATCTGCAAGCTCAAATATCTACAACATCTGTTTCTTTTTCATTTTTTTTCTTCTCCATTACTAGTGACAGTGTTCTCTTTGTATGCTTATCCTGTTTTTTTTTTTTAATTGAAAATCAGACACTGTGTTTCCAAAAACAAAAATGAAAAATTTCCGGATGATATTATTTCCATCAGAGAGGTTCAGCCTTTCCTCTGCTAGGCAGATAGAGTGGAGGGGGGAAGAGGCTGACTACCTTAATTTAGGGTTTCATTGAGAATCTGTCAGATCCTATTTTTGTTCTACTTTTCAGAAGTCTTCAGCTTGGATATTTAGCCTCACACCCTGTGAAGCTTCAGAATTTGATAAATGTCTTGAGGGGGAGACTGGTTGTGTTTGAGTGTACTCAAGCCACCAATTTTATCACCCGAAGCCAGATCAAGTTCCAAAATCTTTGCTATTTCATCCCCTATCTTCCAGTAAGAATCCCCATTCTCCTCTAGCTAATTCCATACTATTAAGCACCTGGAGGGATAAAGCAGTTATTGCAGATTATTTTAGCCATTTCTTTCCTTTGAGGTCTTTCAACTGTCTCATTCTCCTAGTAGATCTTGTTTCCTAAGAATTCCTATGAATATGTGGGCTATTCCATTTTTTTTTCTTCTGTTTTTGGGCCTATGATGATATATGCTATCCCATGAAATGTTGGAATTTAGCAAATATTTTGGAGAGAAAACCAAATTTGAGGTCCCACTACTCTCTAATTTTGTCATTCCAGTCCAATGGAACTGCCAAAAGTTGTGTTTTCTTGTTCCCCAGCAGCAGTGCTTTTCCTGGCTTAGTGTGGATTCTCAGCCTCTAACTGCATCCAGATCAACAAATAACCTCCAGGGGCAGCCTCAAATCCTCGACTCACATTTAAAGTTCTTGCCTTTCTTGAATTGTACTCCCTCTGGTCCTTATTGTTTGGCTGATCCCTGATGATACATACATATGTGTATGTATATGTCTGTATATATGTATGTGTGTACACACATACATGCACACACACACACACACACATATTTGTAATTGATCCAGCTTTTAAAATTAGTCTCAGTGAGGGCATTGGTCTGATCCTAAGAAGCAACAGTCTTATGTAGGTTTCAACTGAGTACCAAACAGGTTTTAACAGATATAGGTATCAGGCACTGTAAAGATAATTTAAAGTACCTTTGTGTATTAGACAGGGAGCAAATGTTCCACTTCAACTTTCTAAAATTTCTGATACAAGGAATCACCTTATGAATCTTTCCACCTGTCTATTTATCAACTATCTATCTACCTATATATCTATCTTATAATCCATCTACCCATTTATCCATCCATCTACCTACCTATCAGATGAAGAATGAATGAAAATCAGTGTCTGAAACAACTAAAATAATAAATGGTAAGGAAATCTAGGTGCTGATATTTTCATTGTCTTCACTACTAAAATGAGTAAACCAAATTGTATGATAGCTAATCAGTTCTGTAACTGCAAACTTTTGCTTAATCTTAGGTTAATTAATTTATGCATGCTACTATAGAGCTGACATTCACTGTTCTTAATCCATTACCAGTTATATTATGATGTTCCACCAAGTTTTCTTTTCCTATCTGGTTTTTTCCTTTTAGCAATGTTTAATCATTGAGGTTTTGGATGATTATAAACATTGGAAAATGTATAATGAGAAAAAATATGAAAATAAAATTTTATTTATGTATATGTATTTAAACCGAATATATTTCCTTCCTGAAAGTAAAAACAGGAGGTTTGAAGAAAAGTTTTTTTAAGTGAAATTAAAGAACCAGTTGAAGAAATCTAACACACAGTGGAATGAGAAAGCAGGTAGTTTTGAATAAGAAGAGAAAATGAGGGAGCTATCAGTCATATCTTTGAGTAACTGATAATATTTAAAAAGAATAAAACCCCTATAAACATCATTAGCATCTGTATGCAAATATAAGAATAAAGTTGACTGCATGCACATTGTAGGATCAATCTTCATAACTTCAGTTGAACTACTGTAATTTTAGATCTAGTGCTACTTTAAATATATAGCAAGATAACATAACAATAATCATTTTAAAATAAACATTTGTCCTATATTTAGGCTGAACTGAATGTTTTACATATATTATTTTATTCTATTTACAGTTTATTTTTTTTACTTGAGATAGAGCACGAATGGCAAGGAAGAGCAGACGGGGAAGCAGTCTCCCCACTGAGAAGGGAGCCTGACCCGATGCAGGGCTGGATCTCAGGACCCCCGGCTCATGACCTGAGCCAAAGGCAGATGCTTAGCCGACTGAGCCACCCAGACGTCCCTATATATTATTTTATTTAATCTCTACAGCAACCATTTAAAGTAGTTAAACTTAGTCGTGTTTAATTGCAGATGAGTGAAGTGAGGCTTAGAGAACATAAGAAACTTGCCAATCAAAGAGTTTAGTTCATATCAAAGCTGTGTTGAAATCCTGTGCTCTCAATCAGCATTGTCTCTAGAATCTTCTGAAACATGTTATATAGGCACTAAGGCATTGCCAGTAGCCACATCTGACAATTGAGTACTTAAAATGTAGCAAAGCCACAATGAGGAACTGAATTTTTAACTTTACTTAACTGTAATCAATTAAAATTTAAATGGCCACAAGTGGCTGCCACATGGACAGCACAGTCTAAAATAATTAGACTATACTGGCTCCTGGCCCTGAAAGATCTTGTGGAGTATACAGGAGCACCATTTTAGAAAGTTTTTCTTGGAGTTGATCAGCAGGGATATCACTCCTTGACCTACATTTCTAAAAGAATTCAATATTGTGTATGGAAAAATGTAATTTTACTGGTCTTTCTTAGTAAGTGATATGGGAGAGAGCTCGCTTATAAACATTTTGTACAAAAGAGAGTATATACATATGTCAAGTCTTTTCTTAAGTCAAAGGGTAATTTCCTTGTTCTTTATTTGGGTTTGCTATTAGGCCATAAGCATACACACCTAACACTGCATAAAGAAAATAATACAAGAGAGGAAAGATAGGGAAATCAGGTTGCTTTATATTTACTTAGGATGTATTAGGTCTTGGCACTGTGGAGCTAAATAGCAATTCTTGGGGAGTTCTACCTTCTTCTAGGTCAGGTCATGCTGAGTAAGTAGGGTGGCAGCACAGGACATTTAATATTATGACCCCAGGAGCATGTGAGGTGACTCTTTCCCCTGACTGCTCTTCCTCATGCCAAATAATTTTAAGCTTGAATGCCTTCTTAACCCCTTCTTTCCTCACTTTTTTAACCAAAGAGCTCTTTCTTTACTTCTGTAAACACTACAATAGTGTTTTCCTTGCATGTGAAGCCTCAAAAAGCAAACATTTTCCATACCTAAGCACATTTTCTAAATAAAAAAAATGCTTCCTCTTTCTGAGAATCCAAATTCCACTGGAATACATTAGAACTTTTTCTACGTGGTTTATCTTCGTATTCTTGACTCTTAAGATTGAAGTTTTTCAAAGAGATAGGAGTAATTCAAGGTCTTTAAGCCCTCTTTTCCTTATCAGCGCTGGTTGTCTAGGTTTCCTTTCAAAGTTGAGAGCTGGCTCAATGGTTATGGCTTTAGAAGGGGTTTGATTGACTGCACATGTGTTAAAGCCATGCATACATTACTGAGGACACTATGAGGCAGAATGCCCTCAGAGGCACACTTCTGAAAAGAGCGGTTGACTCAGGCCCCACCTATACAGAGCTCAGTTCCTAAAAATAGGTGCCAAGTTGCACCCTTTAGACACAGGGCTAAAATAAATTCAGCCGTCCCATTGACTTGCTTGATAGACCCTTCCGTGGAGCCGGCCTCCACTCCGATTGCTTTCAGGGGACTGGGAAATTTGCTGTACGTGAAACCAGGGAGGAAGCTCACCAGTGAAGAACTGCAAAGATATATGACATTTTCACTGACTCGGAGTTAGGTCTCACTCTTACAGAAGGTATGTGTGATGATCGTCATTGAGGCATATCCGCTTCCTGGGTGTAACGTGTTCTTACTGATTTCTTGAGCTCAGTGAAGACCATAGGTCAAATTGTAATTGTTATAAAAGAAAATATCCAATCAGGTTTTGTTTTTAAGGTAATATTTGGTATTACTTTATATTATTAAAGGTAAAGCTTCATATGTTAATCTCTGCCAGATAGTTAGCATGTTTCGTGTTTAGTATTGAAAAATAATGAACCAGTCTTTAAGCTAGAAAGTCATGGGTGAAAATTATACTTCAGCTTATAGCTAAAAGAGAAAACTGAAAATAATTAGTGTATCTTCTATGACCATAAATTAATAAACTATACAATGAATATACTAAAAATATATAAATTGTGTTACTTGGAATTTGGTGAGGGAAAGGAAGAGTTTAAAATATCTTCAACTGTTGCAACTTGCTCAGAAAAATGTATTGAAAATGATTCTTTCTCCAGCCTGAGTCTGATTTTGTACTTCTTGCCCCAGCCCCAGTCTCATCTCCTTTGGGAGTATTACTGGAGTAAGGATTAAAGAATCAGGTTCTTAGATGTTTTGCAGAATTAAGAAAACCACTGCCAGTTGGATCTGCCAGCCCTAATTATAGTAACTACAAACTTAAAGAGAGAAGACTGAGATTTTTCTTTAAAGGTATCATGGCCTATATACTGTTTCAAATGGATTTTTTCTGTCTTCGATTGCCTGTGAACACTTTAATTTGATCCTGTTGTGCCTGAAGTGTTTAGATGTTAGAGGCTGAAGTGATTTGGGACAGGCATTATAACAGAATATCTTAAGACACCAACTAAAAGCAAGGACACTTTAAGATTACATAATACAGGGTTTAAATATAGCCAGCTGGTGCTGAACTGAAAGATAGTTATTTTTACCAGAGCTCCATTTGGTCACTGACGAGCTGTAGGTTGTTTAAATTATTTTAAAATTTCATGTGCAGAGTGCCAAAGGATGAGTAAAATATTTACCTCAGCTACATTCAGAGCCATGAATTTTAATATGAAAGAGCACCTGTTTTGAATTTTTGAAGATATTACCATTGAGTGGCAAAATATTGGATCAGAAAAGAGGGAGTTTTGAATTCTATGCTTAAATATTTCCTACTGCTCTGCCTAATCTTTGACTGTTTTACCTTCTTACTATTAACATGTAAATGCACAAGAAGTCCATTTTTTAAAGTCAGCATTTTGGATGTCTGCAAATATGGCAGAATGCCAGGTGTTTGGGGAAAAACGTAGTCCAGAGTAAATGTTTCTGCTTTCATCTGATGTTGGGCATCTTTAAGATACTGCTTCCTTTCACCTCCTGAAAAATAAAAGTAACATTCTTTAATGATAACAGAGGGTTTTACTTCAAAAGATGCTCATGTAAAAATGTCAGCCCAGGCCTCAAGTCTTCTGTGATTACAGAGGAAGAGAGGATTGGTCGCCTTTCCTTTGGTTTATTTTTGGGTAAAAAGCCCACAGAGTTCATAGATCATTTCCAGTTGTCTACCATTGAGAGCTGTCATTAGTCAGCCAGCTCCATTGTTCCGTCTCTCAAATTTACCACAATTGAACAACTTATGTATGTCAGTATTCTTTTTACTCACTTGGTAAAATATTACTTAGGATGAGGTGATTTGAAGTTGGACTTTCCTGATAATCTTGGTCCTGAAAACTATTTCCTCTCCTCTCTGTTTCTCTCTGTCTCTGCCTCACACAGACACACAATTCTGGACCCTAAGAGACCATTTTGTAAGACCTGATTCATAGATGGGAGTTATGTCTAGATTCAGTAATTTATGGAGCAAGGCAGACACTTAATAAGTGCTTGGCAGTGTAATTCCAACATTTTTGATTGAACAATCTGTGGGGGACAGAGCCTAATTGACATTACATTGTCCTTTTTATTTGTTTCCCACCTCTTATTTTAAAAGCATTCAAGGTACACTTTGAAATTTAATTAAATTGTAATTTGTTTTTTGTTTGTTAGTTTTGCTTCTGAGACAGACACTTGATCATTCAAATTACAGGCTCATCCCTTGTGGAATGGCAGGGTAACTTCAGCTTTTCTGATTCAGGAATAACTTTTTTAGAGCATTGACTTATTCCACATAGGTGCATGGTCTTTATATGACTGTGGGATATGTTGCATTTTTTTTTTCCTTACAACAAATGTGTGGTATTTTCTGGCACCAACCAATTCTCCAATTCTATGACACCAGTTGGGTATACAACTTAATTCAATTTTCGTACTCATTCCCAGAGTTAGAGCATTCCCTACAGATTGTCCCCATTTCAGCCATGAATTCAAGAACAGCCAAATAGAAGAGGTGCATAGGGCAAAGGGGGTGGAGGAGATTGGCTCAGAGCCCCACACTCTCTCTGGGCTCCATACCTATCAATGTGTTCTGGAAGCCCCCCAGACCCTGTTGTTTAGGGTTTTCATTAAGATTTCATTACATATGATGATTGACAAAATCATTGGCTACTGGTTATTGGATTCAATCTCTAGCCCTTCTCTCCCTTTCCAAGGTGGGAAGTGGGGTTGAATGTTCTGACTCTTTAATCACTAGGTTGTTTTTTCTGGCAATCAGCTCCCATCCTGAAGCCATTTCTACTCCTCCTTAACCCCCACAAGAGACCAGGAGTCATCTCATTAACATACCATAGACACTACCCAACAAGGGATTCCAAGAGTTGTAGGAGCTGTGTGCCAGGAGCCAGGGACAAAGACCAAATATTCATTTTTTATTATGTCACATATGTCTGCAAAATCTCTTTTCCTTTGAATTGCTACCTAGGAACTCCAGAGTAGAACTTTCACACTAATTTACTTTCCTAATCATTAGAATCCTTCTCTCACAAACATAACTAACCTGGGTATTTTTTATTTGTACAGTATAACCAGTAAAAGCACAAAGGGCAATAACAATTAGGTGACAAAAAGAGCAAAGATTTTATTTTCTTAAAAATGTTGAAAATCAGCAAATTCAATGAGTTATTTGTATCAGTTTAGGTACAACAGATGATGGTATGACTATATTTAATGAGTGTTGTTTTTTTTTTTAGCCTAAATGATGGCATAAAAATAATCTGCCAGTGAGCAGTGCAGTAGGTAACCCAAATTCTTGGTAGAGTGGCTGGACTTCTTAAAATATTGCCAAGAATAAAAGGAATTTATTACACAGATAACCCAGAAAACCTCAGTGACTATTTGGTGTAACACTTTTAAGTTCTAGATAAGAAAACTGAGGCAAAGGAACATTAACTAGTAACTCTTACTAAGCACAGAGATATAGAAGCCAACTCTCTTGACTTCTATTTCAATGCTATATGTCATTCTACAAAGATTTATGCCATGACCCAATCCCATTCTACTCCCATGAGTTGCAACACCTTTTTAGGTATACCTTAGTAAAGTCCTTTTTTTTCCGGTAGTAGGCTTTTGATACTTTTTGTTTTGTATTTCCTGTTCTCTTAAAATTATGAAAAATTGTGGAAAAGGAGACCTGATCCATGTATTCAGTTAAAATGAAAAATATGACAATTGCTTTATTTTTTAAATTTTACTAAGCATGTAAGTTTGCTTGTCTTCTGTGTTAGATAAGCTCTTTCCCCATCCCCCACTGTCTTCTCATTGGCACATGCTTTTTCAACACTTCTTTTGGCAGACCTTCAAGTAGATTTGTCTTCTCCATTTTTCTAATTGTATGTAGGATATATATCCTGCTGCCTAGTGAACTGAACACTTTAGATATATCTGACTGTTCAAAGGTAAGTAATTGCCAACTTGCTCTAGGCATACACATGATTTAAAATAAATATAATTCTCAAATTTATTTTGGGAAATTTCTCTGTTTGTAAAATATCCAATAGCATCTTCCTAAAGAATCTGAATATATCATCAGCATGTGTATTTCTAAATGCATTAATTTGGTAGTTATTACCATTGAAAACCTAAAAAAAAACATATCACCATTATTTTTTTTAAGATTTTATGTATTTATTTGACAGACAGAGATCACAAGTAGGCAAAGAGGCAGGCAGAGAGGGGGAAGGCTCCCTGCTGAGCAGAGAGCCCGATGCGGGGCTCAATCCCAGGACCCTGAGATCATGACCTGAACCAAAGGCAGAGGCTTAACCCACTGAACCACCCAGGTGCCCCTCACCATTAATTTTACAAGCAAAGTCCAGCATTATAAATGGTTTCTAAACACGTTCTCCATGTTCTTCATTTAAAGTTCAGTAAATGTGGACTGAATATAAACTAATGTTTGAATATAATTTACTTTAATTTTTTAACTCATAGGAACTTAATTGCATTGAAATTAAACATAGGTAGAAGTTACATTATAAAGGTCTGGGTTTTTTAACTATATAAATTTTGATAAGTAGAGTCACATTTCCCCACTGAATTGAATTTAACTTCATGGGTGCTTTATCACTATCTCTGTTGTTGATGATAATTTTGTTTGTTTGTTTGTAGTCATTACTGTCATAATAATTTAGCTTTACCTTATCTAGCCAGTAAGCCTTTCTGTCAAATAATTTGTGGTTCATAGGTAACATAGTAAATGAGCACTCCAGGGAAACAATGAAAAATCTTTTCATAAAACTAGGAGTCAACTTTTAATGTACCTGTTTTATAAGTTAGAATTTTTGACTGTCCACACAAGGGTTTTATTGCTAACTTGGAATATTTCTGGGAAAGAGATGAGAATAAAGTGATTTTGTTCACATTACTAAAGGTTGTCAACTCCAGCTACGAGCGTTATTTAAAATTCACTGTGTCTGCTTCTGTTGGATCCTAAGCCATTTTCCTGAATGCTATATAGAGTGGAAGTCAGCTGTTTTGCTACAAGGGTGATGCCCAGCAGCAGTTTTCATTTGGAACACAGGGGCTAGAGCTAGGGATGCCAATGGAAGAGCAATGGATGGCAAGCAGCAGCTTGCTCAGTTCCTTCTGTCTTCTGACCCATCCCAGGATGCTCAGAGTGGGAGCAGAACCTCATCACAGCCCTGACTTCTTCCGTAGAAAGTATGCTAGTGCTCTGAGTCCCAGAAGACACGAAACCATGTATTCTTAGGAACGTAAGTGTATTAGTCCATGTCTGCTTCAGTTCCTGACTCATCCTGAAATGGGAATAATTTTAGGATTCATCACCCATTTGTCATCCAGAGCTGGACAACAGCCCCACCTTTTACACTGTAAAATATCAGAGAAGTGAAATTTGAAAGGAAGGCATGTGTTTGTATTTAAGCTACAATCTCTTCTTTTCCTGAAAAAATCTAGTCTAACTATTGCAGTTATCGACTCAAAACTACTATTTATAGTTTCTAATACTCCACCCTTTAAATAGAAGCTGTAAAATACCGCACACCTCAATGCTCACCTCTTTTTACTTACCTCACCACTTCAACCTACTGGTCCCAGCTTGACTATGTCATTATAGTATGTTATTACCATTTCTTCCCATTACGTTCCATTATGCTCATATATCTATGTGTATACATACACATGTATATGTATGTGTATATTCTTTTCTGTAAAGAATGGTGTTACTGATGCCTCTGTATTGTTTTCCATTTCTTTTACATTCTTTTTTTTTTTTTTAAGATTTTATTTATTTATTAGAGAGAGAGAGAGAGTGCGAGCACAGGCAGACAGAGAGGCAGGCAGAGGCAGAGGGAGGAGCAGGCTCCCTGCCGAGCAAGGAGCCCGATGTGGGACTCGATCCCAGGACGCTGGGATCATGACCTGAGCCGAAGGCAGCCGCTTAACCAGCTGAGCCACCCAGGTGTCCCTCTTTTATATTCTTGAAATGCATTTGCATGTTCAAGTAAAGAAGAATAATCTTCAGACCAAAGCCAATAACCACAATACAATCCAGAATGACATTTCTTTTTACTCTTTGCAGAATACTGTGTGGAGAGCGTGACACAAAATTTTGTAAACATTTGTAGTGAGAAAGTGCGAAATGACATTTTTATAACAACAACAGCAGCAATAATAATAGTAAGCATAAACATTTTCTTTGGGATTATTCTCCCTTTGATAGATTTATTTTCAAAGTTCCTGGAGCTGATGTATAAAATTTCATTATCGATATCATCTTTACATTTTAATCAATCTGAATAGTTCTTGAAATTAGAAAGATTTCTTAAATGATGTAACATATTCTCCCACCATGTCTTTCCTCTTCCTTTTTATCTCATTTCTATTAAAGACCTCTGAAATATATTCCTTAACCCTGAAGCTGAAATTATCCTTCATGTATATGCAGTGTCCTCAGTTTATCAAAATCACAAAACACCATCTCTTAGGGCCAGAAGAGGTTCCAGATGAACCCCAGATAACACTTTATTGGGAAATCAGAAAATACTGTCAGGTGAACCGTAGTTAGTTGAACATAGACTTTGGAACCAGACTGTCCGGTTTGAATTTGGCTCCTGCGCTTACCAACTGGATGACTTCAGGCAAATTATTTAATACCTCGGTGTCTATTTCCTCATCTGATAATGGAGATACTATTAATATCTATTTCATAGTGTTGTTTGGAGGATTAAATAAATTCGTAGTTGTAAAATGGCTTAAACAATAGTGCCTGTTACATAGTAAGTGTTGTATAAGCTTTTGCTATTACTGCCATTATTATTATTAATATATGAGGCCAGTACAACATAATAACCATTATCTCTTTCTCAGAGAACAAGATAAAAAAATAAAGTACCAAGTTTTCCTAGACATTGACCATTCAGAAAAAATACCACACTAAAAACTGTTTAAGAGAGAAAATCAGCTTCCTGATTGAATAAGATGTTCTGTTGTTAAAGGCACCCTTACCTTGCAGAGATGCACTTTTCAGCTCAAATTAAATTTCTGTCCTCTCTAGAGTTGTAGAAAGCTATTAAGTGCGCTCTTTCTATTATAATAATTCCAACACTTGAAACTAATAACCTTCCTGTTATTCTTGATGTCAACATCACATTACTTCAAGGAACCAAACTCTTCAACTACCCTCAAACTTAATGGCTCTGTTTTCTTTCTGATGGAGCTGCTCCCAGCCACTTATTGGACCTTGTCATTACTTTGTCTTAGTTCTTGGACTCTTGACATATAGACCACAGTTTTCTTTATTTTCTACTAAACCTGATCTTGGCCCTCAGCATAATCATCCCCTCCTGAACACATTCCACCCATAAGCTTCTCTGCTTTTATTTGCCTCATTGCTCTGTATCTTGGGTCCACTTGCAGTGTCTGAGTGAAGATGAAAGAACACTTATTCAGGAGGGAGGCACAGAAAGATGGGGCTGTAGGGACCAGACTGTTTATTCAAGGGAATCTGATCAGCAAAGGCAAAGAAGAATCCAATAGTTGAAAAGAAAGCAAAAAATTGGGGCTCCTGGGTGGCTCAGTCGGTTAAGCATCTAACTCTTGATCTCAGGGTCGAGCAATGGAGCCCTCACCAGCAGGCTCCTCACTCAGCAAGGTGAGCCTCTCTCCTTCTGCCCCTTTCACTCATGCACACACACTCTCTCTCAAATAAATAAACAAATCTTTTTAAAAAAATAAAAGCAAAATATCATGAGCCAGTGAAAGATGCAATGCATCATACTTGAGGGATGTAGATAAACTATAAACAGGAAAATAAATGGCAAGGTCAGAAATAAGGACGACGTGAAATAAGCTAGTATTAGAGCCTGTGATAGACCCAGGTATGCATTTCAAACTAAGACCAAGAGCAATTCAGGAGTGTTGGAGGCCTGAAGTTAAGGGATCCTGTATCCAGGCTTCAGGGATGGGTATAATAGTTTAAGGGAACAATACTAGACCCGATGCCCACTCAGCCAAGACTCCACTGTCAGCTGCAACAGTACAGCTTCCATTGACCACCCCCCTGTTTCATTTGTCCCCATGTTCTTCACCTCAACAAAAACCAATTCAACATTTTCCCCTAATGTATGATTTTTGCTTCCATTCAAAGGCTGCCTCTCTATAAACTATATATACTCCTTATCACATTCAACATTATTCCTGACAATCCTAGATGTTGTCTATTCTAATATACAACTGGAAAATTTGAGAATGGAAACAAGTTCGTGGGTAATACTTTAAAAAAAAAAAGTCTATGTTGAATTTTGAAATGTTTGGCAGTGTACAATTAAGGCTTAAATTGTCACCAGAATAGATACTGGGTATAATATAGATGAAGCCAAGAGCTGATGGCGTGTGTGATAAGACAAAAACAGAAGACTAGGGATGGAGCCCAGGAGATTATACATGGTTGGATGTCAGGGAATTTTTCAGGAGACTGGTCATGATAGATGAGTATTATTTGTATCTGGTCTAAGCTACTCACCAACTCCATACTCAGGTTTGAGATTTTATAAAGAACAATGCAAAGAGTACTGCAAAGCATCAGCATTTTTAATTCCTCCTTCTGAGATACTTTCTGTAATGGCAAGTGTCAGGCTTGGTGAGGTTTATGACATTTTCCTTGAGGGCCTGCACTGCTGGAGAATGAGATCTAGGGCTTTCTGTCACATCTGCTTTCCTTGGCAAGCTTCCAAATCAGAAGTGCACTGGGACACCCTGAAAACTTTCTGAGGTCCTCCTCCTAGATCTCATAAAACAAACAGGATACTACTTGTGATTAGATGGTCCTCCAAGGAAAAATGTGTATATGTCAGTGTTTGTGTGTTCTGCCTATACTCCTGTGCTTGGCCCACTGGACTGGGGAGGCTAGTATTTTCTTCTGAACCAAACTATAATGAAGACATGAATGTATCTGGAATGTTTTTAGCTACAATATTTTTCTAATTGCTTCCTGAAGATATGTAATAATGGGAGAATTTCTGGCAGAGATTTAATTTGGCAGAAAGCCCAAAGTTGACTGGTTTCACTTTCCAAGCAAACATTTTTGTGTGGTTCTAATTTTCACTAGCTCATGTGGTATCCTGTAGAGCATTTTTAGTGATGAGCTGGATTTCATTGTGGGAGACTCACAGGTTCACAGGCAAGAAGTTTATTTTTGCTCCCTCCTGGAGGCTCTAATCCCAATTTTCACATCTCCGGGCTGCTTAAACAACTTCTGTTGCAGAATTTGGAATTTGTTTTCTACCCTTTAAAAAGAAGTAGGAGAGAGAAAGTAACAAAATCTGTCAACAGGAACCATCAAAAGATGGGTATTGAATCTTGCACAATTATTTCTAGACAAATTCATTTGATACATGCTTCATGGTCATCCACTGTGTACCAGTCATGTTGTCAAATGTTAAGGAACTATGAAGTTGGCTGTCTGAATCTCAACTGTCCATCTAGGATTTTAGTATTAGATGACAATAAAAATTTAATAACTGCTTCAGCAAAAATGTTAGGAAAGGTTCTGCCACTCGTTGTTGGGGAAAGCACAAGCATATCCTTCTTAGACATGCTTTATATTCTTCCTACTCTCAAATAAGAGCCCGTGAGAAGTATTGGTGGCCACTCTGTGATGGCCGTCCTTCCATATTCACAATGTATGTGTTGTTATTTTGTAAACTGATGAAGCTAAGAGATTCTTTGACTGAAATCATGGTAGATATGGTTAAGCAGATAAGACTTAAGAGATGGAAACTGATGCTGAGCTCTTGGCTGGTGGTTGATAACCTACAATTGTCATTCTGTGTCTAAAATTTTTAAAAATAATATCTGAAGACAAAGAAATGCTTAACATTACAGTCTGAGTTCTTCCCTTTCAGGTGAGTTGTCCTGATACAATAGC
>RCUC01149234.1:0-42059 GCA_003697995.1 Taxidea taxus jeffersonii
CGGGGGAGCGCGGGAGGCCGGGCCGGCGGGTGCGGGGCGGCGGGGGAGGCGGCGGGACCGGCGGGCGGCGGGCGGGCGAGGGCCCCTGCGGCTCGGCCGGGGGAGGCGGGAGGCCTGGGCCGCGAGCGGGGTCTCGGCGGGAGTCGCGGAGGCCGAAGGAGCAGGCCCGGGGCGCGCGGCTCGAGCCGGCGGTTGGGACCGAAGTCAGTCGCGCCCCCGGCTCGGCGGGCGGGGTTCCGGCAGCTCGGCCGGGTTCCGCGGGACGCCCAGGACTGGCCGGCGGACCCCGCTCGCGCGACCTCTCCGGCTTTGGGGCCGGGCGGGGGCGACTCCGCTTTCTCCCGTTCTGGTGGAGCTCCTCCAGTTGTGTGCGACTTTGCCAGAGGGAACCCTGGAAAGCCTCGAAGAGCCGGTCACAAGAAACCGAACAATGGGGGAGCAGACGGGCGGGATGGGGTCTCTTAATGGAGTGTGTGCACAGCGGAGATGCGGGGGGGCTGGAATAATTTTGGCGTCTGAGACGGTGTTTGCTGTGACTTTCGTAAGTTGCCGAAGTTTTCATTTCTTTTGCACCGAATGAAAGCACTTTTCTTTCCGCGTTACATAATGCAGGATTAAAGAAAACAGAGTCCCTGGGCTTAAAATAAATGCTGTCCTCTAAGTCTCCCGTCCCAGTGGGTGTCAGATGGGGGAGGGAGCTGCAAATGTAATTCTCCGCGGGGCGCTCGACATTCTGGCGGTCCAAAGGATCCAGTTTCCTCGGTCTGACTGCAGGGTCGCGCCGAAACTTCGGGATTCTGCGGAATTGCGCGCGGGCGCGGGGGCCAGGGCGGCAGCCCCTCTTGCGCTGCGGCGGGCGGGTAACGCAGTTTGCAGCCCCCCCCCCGTCTCCCCACTCCCCGCAGAAGAGGCAGGAAATAAATACCCGCCAATTGTAAGCGAGAAAAGCGGCTGGTGTGTTTTTCTGTAACTTTTTCTTGTAGTTTTGGAAAGAAAAGGCTAATTCTCTGAAAGCGGCCCCAGCTGCCTTTGAGATCGCTTGCTATCGAAAAAGATCAGCTCCCATTTTGTTCTGGCGGCTGGGGATGCCAGGGAAGCGATGAGAGATTTACAAGGTATCCTTTCAAAAAGAATTCCGGGTGGAGAACAGGCCGAAATGTCGTTCTTACAGTTACAACCAAAATAATTAGAAAAGTGCAAAGTACAATTTGCAAAGATTGGGCAAAAACGAAATCTGGCCAGGGCAACCTTTTCTCAGGGGCATCCACTGCTAAACTAATTAGTCAAAGAAATATTCTGCTCTTTACAACTTTCTCAGTCTGGAAACCCCCTCTGCTAACGTAACAACTGGACCATGTTTATTTGGAGAATTATAAATTTTAGCAGAAATTTTGAATACAGATGTGTGCTTATTTGGGAACACCCCCCCCCCCACCGAGTGTTTGTTTGAGAGAAAGGGAGCCTTGTGGTGGGAATCTGCACCCATTGTATACGGCAGGGAAGGGAGATACTGGATGGATCTTTCTTTCTTTCTTTCTTTTTCTTTCTTTCTTTCCTTCTTTCCTTCTCCTCCTCCTTCTTCTTCTTAACTAAGGGGAAACAGTATAGAAATCGCCCCCAAAAGGTGTGCGTATCTGCTACTGCTCTCCCTCTGATTCTCAGAAAGTGAGCCTGAATGCAAACTCTTGATCCTAGGCCTGGGTTTCCAAGCCCTTAAGATTGGGGATTTGAAAGTCAAAAGATAAAATTGTGAGCGAATGTCTGTCTGGGCAATTTATGGTAATAATGAGGCCTAATGAGGTTGTTAGAAAGATAAAATGTTATTTACCAAAAAACCTGATGGGATAATTTGACTTGCTGTGTTTTACTACGGATGATAAAAAGAATATTGATCACAAATAAATCACGGCTTCTAAATGCCTGAGAACAGTTCGAGCTTCCTGTTGCCACATCACAGTCAAACTTCGAGATATAGTAAGTGAGAACAGGCCTAAGAGAGCGTTCTCTTTCTCACAGCCGGGACTCCTGGGCCCTTGCGTTAATATTTTACCGGTTAAGCCCTCCTTTTGTATTAAAAAAAAAAATGGTGTTTTTGTTATTGTTGTTAATGATGGCCAGGATTAAAATTTTAAATTACCTGTCACCGTGGCCGACCTTTAAGTGTGGGGAACCATTAAATGCAGATTAATTTGGGAGCTAAAAAGAGTGTGCTTTCATTTTAAATTGCTGGTGGATTTGGACCCAAAGAAAACCCGAGATGGTTTATTTTGCTTGACGCCCTCAGGGTCAAAGGGAGGGGCTTTAGGCTTTAGGTTTTCTCTACGTTTGGAGAAACTGTTTTATCAGCGCAGTTAAAAGGTTTTCCCTTCTAGTTAGTGTGAGATAAACTTGGAAATTAGGGCTGTTGAAGTTGTTGTGAGTGGTGGGGGTGAGGGGGCCGAGGGATGCCTGGGGAAATTCTGTGAGGCCAGGCTCCCGCTGTGGTCTTCTGGAAATGCATGGATTCTGGAACTTCTCTTGAGTGATGAAATAAAATAAAATAAAGATAAAAATAAAAGCAAAACCAAACCAAACCAAAAAACCCCAACTGCTTCGTGATGGGTGGAAGGTCAGTTTCTAGAGGCAGCTGATGATTCTGACTGGTCACTTCCTCCCTGGGTGGTGCACTGGGGGCCTTCCTGTTCTCCAGAAGACAAGAGCCGCTGCCCCCGACTTTCCCAGTTCTGGGGACTCATCGTGCTCTCTCTCTCTTTCTCCTCCCCCCACACCCCTGCTCTCTCTCTCTCTCCTCCCTCTGTGGGCTGTGTGGTTGCAGGGCTCACAGTATGAACTCAAAGACAACCCTGGGGTGCACCCTGCCACCTTCGCAGCCCACACGGCGCCGGCCTACTACCCCTATGGCCAGTTCCAGTACGGGGATCCCGGGAGGCCCAAGAACGCCACGCGCGAGAGCACCAGCACGCTCAAGGCCTGGCTCAACGAGCACCGCAAGAACCCCTACCCCACGAAGGGCGAGAAGATCATGCTGGCCATCATCACCAAGATGACCCTCACGCAGGTGTCCACCTGGTTCGCCAACGCGCGCCGCCGCCTCAAGAAGGAGAATAAGGTGACGTGGGGTGCGCGCAGCAAGGACCAAGAGGACGGAGCCCTCTTCGGAAGCGATACGGAGGGCGACCCCGAGAAGGCGGAGGACGATGAGGAGATAGACTTGGAGAGCATTGACATAGACAAAATCGACGAGCATGACGGCGACCAGAGCAATGAGGACGACGAGGACAAGGCCGAGGCGCCGCGCGTGGCGGCGGCACCTACGGCCCTTGCTCGAGACCAGGGCTCGCCGCTAGCAGCTGCCGACGCGCTCAAGTCCCAGGACTCGCCCCTGGGCCTGGTCAAAGAGGTCTCGGAGCCTGGCAGCACGCGCCTGCTGAGTCCCGGCGGCGGGTCGGGTGGCCTGCAGGGCGCCCCGCACAGCAAGCCCAAGATCTGGTCCTTGGCCGAGACCGCCACGAGCCCCGACGGCGCGCCCAAGGCCTCGCCGCCGCCTCCCTCCGGCCATCCCGGCGCGCATGGGCCCCCCGCGGGCACGCCGCTGCAACACCCCGCCTTCCTGCCCAGCCACGGACTGTACACCTGCCACATCGGCAAGTTCTCCAACTGGACCAACGGCGCGTTCCTCGCGCAGGGCTCCCTGCTCAACATGCGCTCCTTCCTGGGCGTTGGCGCGCCCCACGCCGCGCCCCACGGCCCGCACCTGCCCGCGCCGCCGCCGCCGCCGCCGCCGCAGCCCCCAGTCCCCGTTGCTACTGGGGTGCCCCACGGTGACAAGGCCTCTGCTCGCAGCAGCCCCGCGCTCCCAGGTATGGCGCCCGGGGGTGTCCGCCCCGCCCCGGGCCAGGAATCCGGAACCCAGGCGTAGCCGGGGCGGGGCGGGGGGGGGGCGCCGGCTCAGGAGGGGAGAGGCGGTGGAGCCCCGACCCCGACCCGGATGAGCGGTGATCTCTGCCTGGATTAGGGCACTGAGGCCGAGGCCCTGGGCTCTGTGGGGAGAGCTGAGTTCTACCTGCAGGCCTGCCTAGTGAGGGGTGAAGGGATTTCTAAGACCCTGTCCTTGTTGTGAGGGGGAGGGAGCGGGTGGGGGAGAGGCTGGCGGGCTCCTGCAACCCCTCTGCCCCTAACACACACGCACAGGCACACACGCACACCCCCCTCTGTCTCTAACGCTCTGCTTCTCCCTCACCCTCGCAGAGAGAGACCTCGTCCCCAGGCCGGACTCGCCGGCACAGCAGTTAAAATCTCCCTTCCAGCCCGTGCGCGACAAGTGAGTGCGGTTTGCTGGTAGCCTCCGTCCGGGCGGGGCTGGCGCGGAGCCGGGTGGCGGGTGCGGGGGCTGGAGGGCGGAGCGGGCCGGGCGCCAGGGTCCGAGCGTCTGGAAGGGGTGCTGCCCGCCCGCCCTGGGCGCGGGGCCCTCTGGCCGCACCGGGTTTCTCCCGACCCGGGAGCCGCGCGGGGCCGGCGACCTCGCCCCCAGGCGCTGGGCTGGCAGAACCGGCGCCGCCGGGCCCCGCGTCCACCCGCTGACTTCTTGTGCTTCTTGTCTCGCTGTGTTTCCCCCGCAGCTCGCTGGCCCCGCAGGAGGGAACGCCGCGGATCCTCGCAGCCCTCCCGTCCGCCTGATTCAGGGTCTTCTTTTACTTTTGCGGGGGGAGGGGGGAGGAGTTCGGGAGGGAGGGGATGAGGGAGCAATTAGGACAAATACTTCAGACTGGTGTGAAGACAGATATGGCCACGACGTCAACGACTCCCATCCATCGCTTTCTGCAGAAAGGGGCTCGTCCCGGCAGCCTGGCCTCTGCCCCCAGCTCTGGTGGCTGTCACCAGGCTCTGGTGGACTATCCGCTCGGTAAATGCCCCACGTGCTTGTGTCTTTTTTCCCCCTTCTTTCTGTATATAGAGTGATTTCAGATTGTAAATAGCGCGTCAGCGAACTTGTCTAAATCATATATTTTTGTCTAATAAACTAAACGAAATGATGCCCACTGCTCCGGCTGCTGTGTGTGGCTCGGTGTATGCAGGGGCGTCCGGAATCCTGCAGTGCTGGCTGGGCCCAGGTGCCCTTGGCTTTGGGAACAGAGGCTCCTTGGGGAGCTTCTACCGGAAAATGGTGTTTCTCAGTCTTTTGGTGGTTGTTGAATTTGTTAGTATCACGAGGGCAGTTTCTTGTAGGCAGTTTCTTTCCAACCCTTAGACATTTATCTGGGGGCACGCCTTTTTCTGGGGGCAAATGAGTTTGCGTTTCAGCAGTTTATAAACCGATTTCTTGAAGTGGGCAACAATTGGGGGGGGATGAAAAGAATTTCCAATTATGTCCCCAAAGGAGAACTTTGGGTTTGAAATCAATTTATAACTAGTTGTCTCAACAGTGCATCCTGGCGTCTGGTTGTTTTGTGGGTGGAGGGAGGACAAAATGGAGTATGAAAATTTGGCTTTGAATGCATTTTTTAGTTACTTGGTGAAATCAAAGGTGGAGAGAAACTGGAAGGCTCTTTTTAAACTGCCCTGAAGGGCGGCTGAGATGCAGCGCGGGAGTTCTCTGGGCTTGTGAGTCAGGGGACTGCCCTAGCCTTGTGGGATGAGAAAGAGGAGTGGGGCCTCTGGTGTCCCAGGGCCCCTCCTTTAAACTCCTGAGCCCCGGACTGGGCACACGGAGAGAGCGGAGGAAAAATAAGCCTCTGAAGGCAGGGTCTGGGAGGTGGCTGGGGAGAAGGTAGAACAATGCGGGGCACGGAGCTGGCCTCGGTGCACTGGGGTGGGAAATGGCCCAGGACCCTGGGGAATCGCCAAGGTCAGGATTTGGGCCTCCACGGGCCGCGCGACAGCCCGCGTTTCCAACGGGGCACAGACACACAGACGACTTTCTGCCGATGCCTGAAGACTGAGAACACAAACGTTAACAAAACCGCCAGTGAGGATGGGAGCCGCAGGGGAACCTGCCCAGCGGGGAAGAAACCTAGTCCCTGACACAGGGCAGGACCCCCGAACCCCACCCGGCAGGCTCTCCCGTGCAGGCTGTCTGGGGGCTGCTGGGGGCGGCCAGGGGCGCCTCAGCGGAAGGGGACAGTCTGGCCGCTGTCTTCGCCCCCGGCCCCTCTGTGGCGGGGAACGGGCGGCTCGCGCTGAGGACGTGGAGATGCCGCCCCGCGGGGGACTGACTGCCCTTTTAGGGATGCCCGCGTCGTCCTGCAGCACCCCTCCCCCCTGCACGCCGCCCCCTCCCCTTAGAGAGCGCGTGCACAGGCGGCACGAGGGGGTGCGGCGGGGCGCGCGGGAGGAGCCGGGCCGCGGAGCCGGGTGCAGGGCGGGCAGCCGGCGGGCACGCTGGGGCTGCGGCCGCGGTGGAGACGCTTCCAGTCCGAATGGACGTGCTCGGCGCGCCCTCTATGGGCTGGAAGCGGAATGGGGTCCTGACCGTGGCGTGGATGTGGCTCCTTGGGTCGCCGGGTAAGATCTGGGGTGCGGGGCCTGGGAGTCGCCTGGGCGGGAGCCTCGGTTTGAGGTGGTGGGGCTTTCTCTCTGATCTTGGATGCCACCAGTTGTTTGCAATTTGGGGGTGCGGTGGCGGGCCTGCCGGTTGGCCTGCTGGCATTTGTGGGGCGGGAGGGAGTGGGTGCCAGGTCCTAGGTAGGGTGCTTTCATTGGCAGGTGGGAGTTGGAAAGTTGGAGAGGAGTACCTGTCCTGCCCTTGACACTAGGGCTTCAGGGACCCCTGCACCTTCAGCTCCCCACTCCAGAGGTCCTGGCCTGGATCCTTGCCCCCTCCCTCCCCCAACCGCTGGGGACACATGGATCCTGTGTCCTTGGTGTGAATGTGTTTTGACCAGGAGCGTCCTGCTCCTGTGATGATGGTTGGAGTTCCTGGAGCACAGACTTGGCGCCCCCGCGTCTGCGCTGGTAGAACCTTCCTGGGTAACTGCTGGAAGTATCAGGTGGGATCCAGGTGGGTGGCAGAGTCCCCTGCCCCGGCATCCTCCTGGCTTTCATTTCCCAGAATCAAATAGGCCAGCCCATGCAGGCACCGGCTGTTTGCATTCCCCATATCTCTGTTCTTCCCTTTCTTCCTGTCCAATACATCTGGGACCGCTGAACACTGCTGCCCAAGAGGCTGGACTGGCATGTGCTTACCAGCTGAGTCCCACGCCTGAAAGCCCAGTGGTCTGGAGGTCCTGAAGGGTCTGTGTGTCCCCCAGCCGACTGAAGTCTCCTACGCAAAGAAATCAGATCGCCATCCTCAGAATTGTTTTTCTCCAGTGAAGAGGTAGAGATGAATTTTTAACCAAGCTTTGAAAAATCATTTTTGTTCTTTGTGCATGGTTTGTTACCACCCTTCCTCCCCACCACAGCCACCTGAGTGTGCGTGCGAGGGGTCAGGGCTCCCCAGGGGGGAGCACCTGCTGTGCACCCTATTTCCGCTCCTGAAATATCTGGGAGTAGACATAGAAGCCTCTTTTTCTTCTAAAGCCAAAGCAAAAATTCTTCTGGAACTTTCTGCCTGTGCAGAGGTGCTCTCCTACTCTATGCCTGCTTAGGGACAGTTTCAGATGGTGGTGGTAGTTCTGTGATCAATGCCGAAAAGGGGTAGGAGTGAGGGATGTCCACGGGATTAGTGTCTGTCACTTGGCGCCCTCTGCTCTAATGGGGAACTAGAAAGGACAGCCTGTGTCTGGGGCAGAGGATTTCTGTCTACTGAGTCTTCTGGTAGGAAAGGGTAGCAAATCCTGTGTGGAAACCCTTCCCTTCCCGATCCAGGGCAGGCCTGTTGCAAGGAGATGGTCAGAAGCTCATACCTTCCAGATCCCCCCTCCTATAGGCATGTTCCTAGCTTGAAGGCTTGCGGGGTGGGCACATGTCCCACCCTCCACTGGCCCGCTGGATGCTGGGGTCTGAAATCTCTGTGTCCCCACCACCCATCCCTCCCTCCTTCGATCAATTACATTCACCAGCACATTTATCTCCCCCGCAATATGGAGAATTCATATTCATATCTCGGTTTTAGTGGTCTGACACTGATTAATGTAAGACGCGCCATGGCTCCGAGGGGCGCGCCACCCGATGAATCATGGCCTATAAAGTTTCAGTCGTCCTTGTAGATGGGGCTCTGTGAGAGAGCCAAGAAGCCGGAGAGGGAGAGAGGAGGAGAAAGGAGAGAGAAAGGACAGGGTGACCACAGTGCCTGGGTCCCATGGGACAGATACTGGCCTTCAGCCCCCAAACATGGAGGCTTTGGCTGGCCTTCACCCCTCCTCCAGATCCCTTCTCCTGAGCTGGGGAGTCAGGTTCTGGTCCTACCTAGCTGCCCTCTTCCCTTTCCTTCTGGATGGTGGAAGCAGGCTGGAGGTTGCCTGGCTGCTCCCAGCCAGGGTCTGGGTAGGACTTGAGCTGCCAACTGGAGACCAATGATTTATGGACACTGATGCAGAAAGATTGGAGCCAGGAATGCTCTCCTGAAAGCCAGGGCCCAGTCTGCCGTGGGAATGGGATTTTAATCTTGCATTACCCCAAGTTGGAGGTTGGATAGGAGGGAAGGGAGCCAAGCCCATGGTGGCTGGGTGGGGATGGCTCTGAATAGGTTTAAAGCACGTGGGCAGTAGGGGTATGGAAGGCCCTCGAACCTCCTCCGGAGGTCTCCTCCCGCCAGAACTGTGTTGCATGGGCCACATTGCAGGCTCTCAGGTTTCCAGGGACCTGAGAGGGGAAGGTCTGGGGTACCTGACCCGGAGCACATGTCTTGTGGCCCCATGACTTACCGGCCCCCAGGGAGAGTCCTGGCATACCTTGCAGAATGTGGCTCAAGGTGGGAAAGGGCCCTGGGTCTGGAATCCAGAAGGGATGGCTAGAAGAAAGAGCTAGGAGATAAAGGAATCCTGCCCTGGGGGGAGGTGGCAGCACTCAGCCCCTTGCAGGAGTCTCCAGAGTCCTTGGGGATGGAGCAGTGCCCGGGACACGTTTCCTCGCCTATGAGTCCCCATCCTATCACTGGCATTGGGTGAATGGTCTCCAGTTAAAACCCTGGTAGCAATCCCACAGCCCACTCAGCCAGGTGGGGCTCACGGAGCTTTCCAGGTCTTCTCCAGGGTGTCCACCAGCCAGTGGCCCTAATTGTAGCTCCAGAGCTGAAAGGCCTCCCAAGGTCCCGTGGGGGACTGCTGGCATCCTTCTGTGGGCCGGCTAAGGAAGCTGGATACATGCCCTCCCCCCCAATAAGGATTCTGAAAATGGGCAAAACGGTCTGTCTTAGAGTGAGCCCAGAGCTGGGCAGAGGCGGTGAGCTGACCTGTCAGTGACACAAGGCCTGCTGCCCACAATGCTTTTAGAGCCCAGGGAAATGTTTGTTCTAATTTATTCTCAAATGAAAAGAAATTTTAAAAAAGTAACTTTTAGGCCAGCGGAAATGTGTTCATGTATCATACCAATATATTCGTCTTCATGCCGCCAGCAGTTGTAGGATTCATATTACGACATTTGTTTTCCGTGGAGGAAGAGGCCCACCGCCCCCAAGTCACAGAGCAGCCCTAGGCGGAGGAGCGGCCCACATTCTGGAATCATCAGGAATGGGAAGGCAGAGGAGTGGGGTGGCCCCACCCCAGAAGGGGAGCACGGAGGGAGCTGCGCGCCTGGATGGCCTCTCCCCCGCGCTGGGGCTCCCAGGCCGCACCCGGGGCGCCCAGGCTGGGGGCCTGAGCCGCGCGGGCCTGGAGGTGGCCGGGGCGGGCGGGGACGGAGCTGCCCCCTGACCCCAGGGGCGGGCGCGAGGGCCCGTGCGCGCCGCGAGCTGTTCGGCTTCTGAAGACGCCGCGGGGGTCTCGGATCCGCTAATCCAGTTATCCCGAGACCTGCGCCCGGGGCCTGAGTGCGGGGCCGCGACGGCCGAGCTGCGCCAGGGGTCCGGGTGGGGGGAACCGGCGCACCCCGCCCGCCTGCGGCCGCCCGCGCCAGCGCGCCGCCGTCCCCGGGTCCCCAGCGGCCGCGAGTCCCGGCCGGCGGCACGGTGACGCCGCGACAGTGCCCTAAACCGAGGAGCCCGGTCCACTCCGGCCTCACTCCTTCGCCTGAAGCCGCCTTCGGCACAGGCGGGGCTCCCGGGGCTGGGGCGTTGCGGCGCGGGGTGCGCCCGGGGCTGCGGGGCGGACGCTCGGCCGGGCTCCCGCGGCCCCTGCCCTCCGCGCCTCCCCGGCCCTAACCCGGCCCTTCCCCTCCGTCGGCGTGTTGGTCGCCCGCAGCTTCCCTGTTGTTTGAATTTTAAACGTATGCTTAATTGCCAGGTCCTCGGGTAGCTGCAGCGGCGTCTGAAAATATTAAATACATCTGCGAGAGGTGGGCGAGAGAAATTAAAAAGGTGCTCCCGCGCTGAATGTTAAAAAGATCTCACAATGAAGTGATTAACATTTTTATGAATAAAATTAATCACGCATTGACTCTGCCGCCCAGTACATCTGAAAGCCAAATGTGGCCCGGGCCGCCCTCCTTCTTACACCCAAGAATTTGAGGGGCCTCCTGCCCCCCCAAACATCCAGCCTCTCGGGATTTGAGAATGTTTTTCAGGAGATGAGTCAATAAGAGATAACTTTGAAATGAGGAAGATGCACCCTCCCCAAATAACCACCATCCACAGCACATATGGGGGAAAATTAAAAGCAATCTTTTTTCTTTCTTTTTTCCCCTGTTTAGGAAACCCTCGGTCAAAACGGCCTAGAAGTTTCCTTCTCAGATACGCACACGGAATTGTGTGGACCTGGGCCCAGGAGGGTGTCGGACAGGGAGGGAGGAGGTAGCTGGAGGCTGGTCCCGGCAGAAGGAAGGATGCTTTCCCCTTCCTCGCCCTCGTCCTGGTCCGCCCTGGTGGCCAAGATGGTCAGATTGGAGGGCGGACCTTCCCCATTATTAAAATTTCCAGCCTCTCCGATAATAACGTGCGGTTTCTCTGCCGGCCTCGTCTCCCTCCTTTCTGATCTCCTGCCACTGTGGCTTTGGGACGATTCCAGCAGGCTGTACAAAGGAAGCGAAGGCATCTGAAGGGTCCCAGCAGCTGCGGCAGAGGAACAGCATTGCCATTTTGTTGCTGTCCCCAGCTCATGTGTGCAGCAGAAGGTGGCATCAAAGCCGCCCGGCCTCCTCGCTTCCACACATGATTTCCTACCGCTGTGGCGAATCTCTCTGAGCTCCGTGAACCAATAAAACAACGGGCCCTGTTTGAGTTGATATATTAATATTTACCGAGGATTTGCAAGGTCGGGGCTAAATGTGAGCAGGTTGCTGGGGCAGTCCTGTGGGGGATAATTAAACAAATCCCACAGCGGTTCAGGCTCATAACATCTTTATTAATCTTTTCTTTCCCTACCCTCCTGAAAGAGCGTGTTGAAATCATGCTTCTGCGCTCAGACCCGGAGAGGATCCGGGGTTCGGAGCAAGTGTGACAACGGAACGCCGCACCCTTCCGGCAGATGCTCGCAGGAAAGAGGGCTCCGGTGTGGGACCCCTCAGCGGGCACTGGGGACTCTCACCTGCCCCTCAGATTTATCCGGACTGATTCGCGGAAGAGGGCAATCCCACCGTTGATGGGATTTGATCCACAGCCCGGTGGTGCCGCCCGGGGCCCCTCCACTCGGCCCGGTGACCGGTGACCGAGGGCCGTGTGCGCGTGCCCGGCCTCTCCAGCGTGATGGTAGCCTGCACTTTAGGACACGTCGTCCGATTCTCCTTCGTAAGCCTCATGATTAGTGTTGGGAGCCTCATTACAAGTCAGAGCCTGGAGCCGTCCTAGGCCAAGCAGCCTCCCCCACCTGATTTATTTTTTGTCAGACAGCAGGAGCTGTCTGGAGTTTTTCGTTTGTACAGTGGGGACCCGCCTCAGGCCCCCAGTGTAAAAATACCACCAGGAAATTAATTGCTTCTGTGTGGATTCACCCCAGATGTGTCCTGTTGATCAGAATGGTATCTCCTTGACTTTGCTATCCCGCGCGGACTTGTAAGGAATACAGCGGAAGCCAGCAGTGCCGCCGGCGTGTTAGTGTCGGTGCAGGTCGTGTGGCCTCACTGAAAACGCGGCTCTCCCAGCAAGATGAGCAGGGAAGGTCCGGGCTTCTGCGAAGGCTCTCCGCTCCCGCATGCAGTTCTCGTTTATTGGTTTATAAATGCATGTATTTATTTACCGCTCCTAAGTGGAACCACCTTGTGGCAGACCCGTGGCTAGAATTTCGGCTGCTTTCTGGATGAAAGATCTGCCACTTAAAATAGCGTGCGCCCCAGTGAGGCAGCTGACCTTGCTACCCCGAGCGGGACACCAGGGCTCCCGGCCCAGGACGGTCTGAGGTTCTCACGGGCTTGCAAGACCGCGGAGAGAGGGCTGGATCTCGGCTGTAGTGTAGGCTGCACCCCAGAGGGGCCTCCGTGGCCCTGGGGGGGGGCAGGTGTGCTGTGCATGCCGTGTGTGTGTCATGTGTCACTAAGTGCAGAAGCCACCCTCTGGTCAGAACTCTCGGTCCCTAACTTCTGAGTAGGTTGGGAATGACTCCTCCGACGTGAACCGTGTTAGGGTTACTTTTAGACTAATTGGTCCCTGATTGAGAGTTTCTGTTCTGGGCGCTGGACGGTCCACTGCCCGTGACTCTGCATGCATCACCGTCCCTGCGGTTGATGTTTCCCTTCCATGTCCCTTTGTTTATTTGCGTTTCCTCCGGGAGTTTCCCGAGCTCTGCTCTCCCAGTCCTTCGTGAGGCTGCTTGAAGTCAGCAGTCTGTTTCCTTGCTCAGCGCTGTGTAGGGTTGCAGATTGTAAATTCAACCTCAGATTACTAAGCAGATGACACCGTATTTGGGGGGGCGCTTAATGATTAAAGGTAATGTATGATGATGATAGTGAGACACTTCCGAGTGTGCTGGAAATTACATCTCTTTCCGGGGCTTTTCGGGGCCCCCAGAAGCATTAGGTGTTTTCCAGCAGCAGTGAGAATAACGAGACGCTGGAATCTGTCAACTTAGGTTTCCAGAGCCCTGTCGGTGGGAGGGTTCTACTGGTTGCGAATGTCTCCTGGCTGGTAAACTTGAGCGCCCGAGCTGACAGGTAGGAAGGGGGTCCCAGAAGCTTCACCTCACTGAGCAGGAGGCTGAGCCCTGGTGGGCACCTCCTCCCTCCAGATGCAGGGGACGGCCGGGGTGACCACGGCCACCCCATGGGTGAGCTCTGGGAGCACAGGCAGTGGGACCAAGAGGGGCTGTCCAGGTTGTGCGAGTGTGTGTGTGTGTGTGTGTGTGTGAGGGAAAAGGAGGCAGAAGGAGGGAAAGGGGGGCACAGGAAGAAGGACAGCGAGAGCACGGCGAGGCCCCGAACTTGGAGCCTCCTGCTGAGGACTCTGCCTGCTCTTCCCACGTACCTCTCAGCCTCTAACCTCTGCCGAGGGTGAAGGGTGCGTGCGGCGGGACCCTTCGGGAGGTGGATCGGGAAGGTGTATTTCCCAGCAGCCGCTGCCACGCTTTCTGTTCTAGCAGGCGTGGGGCAAGGCCCATTCACCTGCATTTCAGATCAGGGTGCTTCTGCCGTTGATGGGGGATCCACACTCAGAGGAACACCGGGGGGACCGTAAGCCGCACTGAGTTACTTCCCATTAAGGAATCAGCCGGCGAGAGGCTCTGGGGTCACCCTTCTTGGTTCATTAACACTTGAACTCCCTAGACTCAGAAGGCTCTAACGCAGAACGGAGCACATGTGTCTTTAGTGGCAAGACTCTGGCACGGTCACCAGAGAGAGGACGTCCTTCGGAGTGTCCGGGCAACGCTAGGTGTCCCATGGTCCTTCTGCCACACTGGTCACTGCAGATGGGGCTGTGGCTTTGCGGGGCCGTGTGAGGACAGCGGGTCATCGCTGGCAGTGACCCTGTTCCTGGCCAGCAGGGACATCTGTCATCTCACTGCAGTGAGAAAGGAAAAATAAAACCGCCCCCTGTGCCCTACTCATGGTGAGAGGCTACCGCCCGGCACCTTCTACCTCTGTGTTCTCAAACCTCGAGGCCGTCCATTGTGAGGGTCTCCCCTTCGTCTGAGGGTCCCTGATTCTCTGTGCATCTGGTTAACCTTGTTTCGCGTGTCACATTTCCCCTTTTTACTATTCATGCGGTTGAGCACTCAAAAAGTAGGCGACGGTTGCCTGACACCTACCTAAACAGAGGCGTGACTGAGGATTCCCAGGAGCAGCAAGCTGAGGGTGCTGGGTGGAAAGCGGTGGTAGCCGGCGCCTGTGGTCGCGAGAGTGTCCGTCCGTCTTCTGAACGGCGCCGGGAGCAGCAGCAGGGAAGCTGCGCGCTGACCGCAGCTGGCCTCCGCCAGAAGGGCACAGGGAGTGAGGCGCCGGGCACCTTCCAGGGAAAAGCAAAGACCTGCAGAGACCCCAGGATCGCCCGCGCCCACCCTCCTCCTCGTCGCCCCTCCCCTCGTCACCTGCATTTACAAACAAAGGCAGAAAGGAATTTCTTGGCCCAGTTTGAAACCAGCCTCATCTTTAGGGACTGGAGTTCATCTTCTGTTGGGAGTTACTTTCCCGATTTCTAGGGCGAGTTCTATTTGTTTTGTTTTAGTTTTTTAACACCAAAAAAAGACCCCAGGGGTGCCTGGGTGGCTCAGGTCATGATCCTGGAGTCCCGGGATGGAGTCCTGCATCAGGCTCCCTGCTCCGTGGGAAGTCGGCTTCTCCCTCTGACCCTCTCCCTGCTTATGCTCTCTCTCATACTCTCTCTCTTTCAAATAAATAAATAAAATCTTAAAAAAAAATAAAAGATCCCAGACCTTCTTGGACTACACAGATCTGTCATAAACCAATGGCATTTTGATAGCCCTGGTATAAACGAGTCAGAAACACATGGCCTTGACGTTCCCTCATCGGCTCCCTTTGGACCCCACTCATTTCTGGAAAGCGTGAGGTGTTCGAGCGCAGTGCCATTGGCAGCGTCGGCCCGGGAGCTCGGCACCCGCGTTTCCAATGCGTTCTCGGCTGTCGGGGTCCGCTGCACATCTGGAGAGCTTTTGGTACGTGCGAGTGTCTCGGAGGCTTTGCCCACCGTCCGGCCGTCTCTTCCCTGTGCTGCAGAAGACGGGTCTTCCCAGAGCCTCACAACGTCCCTGCCCCTGACTTTGCACATTGCCCAAGTCTTTAACTCTGAGTTTCAGGGCATTTTGGATGCCCTTTTTGTGTCAGGAACATACTAATCTTGGACGGCGAGGTGGGGCAAGACCCGGGCAGGTGCCTGTGACTTGACCCCTTGATAGGGCATGAGGGTCACCCTTGCAGGTAGAGGAAAGAGCTCTCCACCGGTGCGAGGAAGTTTAAGGGTTTCCTTTTCATTTTCCTGAGCCAAAAATCAGGGCTGGGGCCCCGTGTTATGTTAAAAGCAATTCGTAGCTCAGGCAGCTGAAGTAAGTGTCCCGTTAGGCAGCCTTGAGGAGGGACTTCCGAACGCCTGCCCGTGGGTGCGCGGGGAATCCGAGGGTAGACTCAGGACAGCGACGCTCTTGTCTCAGACCTGAATCGTGGTCCTCGCAGCTCCTGACGCTGAGCCGCTGATTGCTGGACGCCAGGAGCCGCCTGTGCTTCACGGGTAGTCATGGCGCGAACCCGCCGACTAGACGGGGAGGTCGGGACTCTTCTTTGCTTAGTTTTAAGGGTGGGGGGCTTGGGTAAAGAATCTCCTGGAAGCTCAGGGTTCTGCTGCCCGAACGCCCCCTCCCCTGGAGTGGGAGAAGGTGTGCGGTGACTTCTCCGCCGACGGGGAGGCCTCACTTAGGGCCGTGGGAGCTCTTTTATTCTGGAAACTGTCCCACGGTGTGTGCCGCCATCTGACAGGACTCCCTGCTCCAAGATGGACCTCTGTCACCCTGAGGCCCTCCGCTACCCCTTGGGGACTTAGTGTCTTTTTCAAATCTGGTTGTTATTTTTCTGTCATCAGTAGGCAATGCTATTTTTTTTTTTTAGCGATGTCTTTTTATGTCCAGCTAGGGCAAGCTAGCATATCACTTCCCACATTTTTCTATGGGAAGAAGTGGCTTCTTTCCCAGCGACACTGCCACTCGAGTCCCACCTACAACAGGTCTCCACACCCCTGCACACGGTGGTCGCTTACGTCTTCCTGGCTGTCCAGGCCTGCCTTCCCCAGGAGCCACAGGCCCGCTCCCCTCCGGAGTGCCCGCTTTGCATCTCTCTGCCTCTTTCTGTCCCACACCCGAGCTTCCTGTGGCTCCACACACAGCGGTCACAGGGCTCCCCGGGGAGCGGGTGAGGGACGCAGGGGCCAGACGTGCCCTCCGCCCTGTCCACGGCTCATGGAGGTCAGTGATGTGAGGGATCTCGTGGACTTCGTGCACGGGGCCAGAGTTGAGGTATTGATACCCGGGTCAGTGGAGTGTGTGTACACGTGTGTGCGGGGCGATGGGTGGGAAGGTTCGGGTCAGGGGAGGGGGGCCAGCATTGCTTGTCTGGTTGGGGGAGTGGCCAAAGCAATAATTTATGCCCACAGACCCCCAGGTTCCCATTGGTCAGCTGGGCTTCCCTGGAGAGCACCTCCTGTCCCAGACTGGCCCTGTCCCATATGCAGAGACCCACAAACTCTGAGGCACAGAGAGCCTCCCTTTGCAGGCGGAAGAAGGGTCCCCCAAAGCTTGTGCACTTTGTGAGGACCTTGCCGTCTGCCCATGGACCCAGATCCCAGCCAGGGGAGTGGTGCGGGCAGTGTGGCACACGAGGAGCTTTGCACGAGGATGTCTGAGCCCGGTGTTAGCACTAACAGGTCCCAGAGGGCCGGGGCCTTGCCTCAAGTCAAGGAGCAGAGAGCAGCGCAGACTCGGGGGCCAGGGGGACTGCAGCACATTCAGGCCGGTTCATGTCCTGCCCCGATGGAGCTGCCAGCTTCGCCGGGATCAGCCTTTATCCCCAGTGACCCGACAGGGGTCTTCACTGCAGCTGGAACTGGCCCCAGGGCAGCCGGTGCAGGGTGGGAGCCGCCGCTGGTCATCCCTGACTCCTGGCCTCCTCGTCTCCTGGTCATCCCCGGCTCCTGGCCTCCCCACGCCTCCTGGACGCTCCGCATGGCCTCCAACTCTGCCGAGCTCCCAGTCCAGGCGCTGCCGCCCCTGTGCCCTTTGCAGGAGAACGGCCCCACGTTCCTGAAACACTGAGGCTCTAGGACCTTCCCCATCAGAGAGATTTTGCAAGGACCTGCTGAAATTCACTCCCCCGCTGATGCTCCCTGGTAGCCATGTCTCCGTTCCTGGATGGGGACCCGTCTCCCCATCTGATGTGTAACACGCGTCCTTCTGCAGGACAGTCCTGCGTCTCGGCCTTCAGCCGCTGTGCTCGTCTTCGGAGACCGAGACGTTCTCAAGGCTGGGGACCTTTCTGCAAGCAGCCCGCCAGCACGGTGGGAGGGATGGATCCGGAGGGCAAGGGGCTCACAACACCTCCGTTTCCCGATCTCGTCTAGTTGTGCATCACGCCCCAAGGCTGAATGGTTCTGCACACTCCCGTGTACAAGAGCTGCACTCACGTCAGCTGTTTTACTTGAGTTAACGTTCACTTTCGGTGATCGGGTAGGTGGTAATGAGGGAAATGGATGGGAAAGCAACAGATTCCAAGCTCCCGGAGCTGCGGCGGGCAGAGGCGAGAAGCGCCCGAGCGAGCCTGTGCGGCCGAGCCTGTGTGCCTGGGAGGCTGAGCGCAGTGAGAGCTGAGTGCAGGTATGGCGGTGATGCGCTCCTGCCCCTGGACCTTTCCCGTCTACGGTGCTTGTCCGTCGCGCAGTGCTCGGGCCGAGCGCCTGTGCAGGGCTCCCACCTCACATGGTTCCTTCCCAGGGCCCACTGCAAACGCATTCTGAGGGATTCCCCAGAATGTGAAACACGAAAGGACACATGGCTCTGGAGACAACACTGGCTGGTTTCACGCCGAGGGATGTGAGTTCTTTCATCTTCAGCAGATGTGGTGCATTCTACGGTAACTTCTAAGAGCCCACGGTGGTGCGTCCTCTTCCTACTGGTGGGAAAACCCATTAAGTACAATTTGTTCCTTGCTTTTTGCCCCTCAGTCCATCCGGAGAGCATTCGCTGGTTGGGTGGCTGTCGTCCCCCAGGGAGGGAGTCTTGGGGGGAATCGTGGTGGTACGGGATTCCTGTGGATTGTGAGGATGGTTCCCTCTCCCGCCAGATGAAATACTTACATAAGAACAACTGGGGACTCTGTTCTTCCAAATCTGGTCTCAAATCCCGCCGGTTAATGCCATCGGTGAAAACAATTAACTTCTGTATATTTCGGGATACAGGCAGGACCTTGTAGGAATTTTATTTAATTATGTGCTATATTAATGTTATATTGATTATGTTATTGCCTGTAAATCCAGTTGCTTAATAAAGCTGCAGTCATTTTGCAGTAAAGTTGTGTTTGCAGTCAATTAATGGGTGTCTGGGGGCAGACAGCTATGCGCAGGGGGCGTGGACGCTCAGAAAAGTCGTCCTGGGGCCGAAAACCATAGAAACCAAAGGAGAAAGTCAGGTATTTATGTACATATAGGAATGCACGTATGTGCACGTATGTGGTTGGATTAAGGAAAAGGGGAAAGCGTATACCCCACTGCACTTATTTTTAGCACATGGATCTGGGTATTCATGAACAGCCGTCTGTATGGCGGGGCTCCAAACAGCACCCAGGCCGCGTCGCGGGCATGGGGCAGAATAATGCGTGATTTAAAAGCTACAAGCAGAGGGTAAGTGCCAATATTGAGACCACGTGAAGGCCAGGGAACAAAGCATACTTTCATTGCTAATCATGTTAACATCCCAGTCGGAGGGGCATATCCACCCATCCAGAGGAAATGCCATCGCCCCTCTGAAGATCACATCTGCCACTAATATCGATCGGCATGCGTCTGACTTTTATCTCTCCACCCAAGTTTCATGTCATGATTTTCACATCTGATGCTAAATTCAGGTCACTGCAAAATAAGTACAAGTATTTCTTTCTCAACTTTCCTGATGTGTCCAAGATGTGTGTCCTCATGGCAGAACAGTGAGTAAATATTAAGTTTTATGAGTGTATTTTTACTAACGCACCATAACAAATGGAAAATAACCCACTTCTAATGCAGACAGGTACTTGATCCTTTCCCTAACGGAAAATGATACGCCGGTCATGTCGCCATGCTTCAGTCCTTTGATTGGGGGTCCAGCCAATGGTTCTGTCATAGTGATGTCTCTTTGGCCTTACAAATGGCATCTAAGAACATGTGATCTTGGGGCACCTGGGTGGCTCAGTGGGTTAAGCCTCTGCCTTCGGCTCAGGTCATGATCTCAGGGTCCTGGGATCGAGCCCCTCGACGGGCTCTCTGCTCAGCGGGGAGCCTGCTTCCCCCCCCCACCTCTGCCTGCTTCTCTGCCTACTTGTGATCTCTGTCTGTCAAAGAAATAAATAAAATCTTTAAAAAACAAAAATGCAGGAACTCCAATTAAGATTGCTTAAAAAAAAAAAAAAAAAAAGAACATGTGATCTTGTGGTCCCAAATGTGACTTAGGATAATGCGGTGGAGGTCAGTGACCAGCCTTATGTCACACAAGGACTCCCCCAGAAACCCAAGCTGTGGGCATCTCAGGCTCCCTGGCTCAGCTCTTGTCAGTGGCTAACAGCCTCAGACCCAAAAGGAAAGCCGTATCCATATTTCCTGCTGCATTCCGGCTGGGCCTTCAGAATGCACCCTGCCGAGTTACGTTCTGTGCCCCAGGAGCTAGCTTTCCCCACGCCCCCCAACTCCGCAGGCTGGGCCCACACCCTCCATTAACGGCACATGGACCGTCGCCCCCAGGGACTGCGTGGGGCCACCCAGCTTTGACTTAAATCCACAGATTCAGTTGCTTCCTTGTTGCCTACATGCCGGAGAGCTGCTCACTCCGAGGTGGCCAGGTGCCCCTGCTGGAGAATGAATGCTTGTTCCCTGTTACACCAGGGAACTGTGTAACAGCCCCCCAGGCTGCTGTCCTTTAGGCCCTGCGAACTCACCCACTTGGCGATGTGTGCGGGCATTTCGGAGTAAAGCGAAGACGGAAGAACAGACCCCCGGCCCCAGCCTGTGCGCGTCCAGGGGCGGTGCAGAGTGACAGGAGCGCCGTGGCGCTGCGGCCCTATCCTCGGAATCACCTCCCGCCAGCAGGCTCAGCTCCAGGGAATCAGACGGCTCTCAGCGCCACTGATTCCTACATACCTGGACCTGTTGGTGTTTTTGTGGCAATTATTCATCATAAAGAGGGACTGGTCCAGATTTCCTTAGCCCTGGGCTGTGAATCAGCCAGAAACGCCAGCAACGCAGAATGCTTGAATCCTGATGTGTTTTCTGGACAGGGACTGAGAAGGACCTTGGGTGGAGCGGGGAAGTAGAGGCTGAAGAGGACCGGGTGGAAGGCAGCTTCCGGAACCCTCTCGGGCCCGCGAGGGAACCGGGATCTCGGGGAATCACTCCCGTAAGAGGACACAGCTCACCCACCAATCACGGGTGCACATCTGACCACTGACAAAGATGAGAGGGTGATCCCATCCGCTGTCCGTTTTCAGAAAGCCTGAGGACTGTCTGAAGGTGGGAACATGAGCCATGGAGATGCTTGCCCGTGGTCGGGGCCCCGCGGTCAGCCCTGCCAGGGAGGAGGAAGAACGCCACCAGGAGGAGGTGTGACGGTCTCCCAGACACACCAGAAAGCCTGGCACACCAACAGGGAGGCCACGGCCTGACTTCATGTCAACTCACCCGTGTCCCTGAAGGCCAGGTGACCCTCCAGCCACCATAGGGCATAGAAGCAAACGATCTGTTGGTTTTGCTAAAAAGAAGTAAAAGCGGGGCGGGTGGGGGCGGAGGAGAAAGAAAGCCACTTCCCACCGCCGCATTCCTTCCTATCAGGGCTCCCTTGGTGTAAAAAGAAGTAAAAGAAGTAAAAAGCGGGGCGTGTGTGGCTATTGTCTGCCCTCCTCCTGGAGAGTTTTGTATCCTGGAGACACTGGGGTGCTGTTTGGGGTGAACATCCAGTGGAGAAGGGCCAGAGACACGGCTCAGTGTCTACAATGCCCAGGATGGACCCCTCACCCCACAGCCCCCAGAGAGTCATCCCGTCCCAAATGTCCACAGAGCTGAGCAGTTAGTCCTGTATGTGCCCGCCCTCCCCACAGCTCTGTACCCACAAAGACCCATAAAGCTGTGGAGAGTACAATGACGCCCAGATGTTAGCAGTCCAAAGGAAATAGAAGTCTTAATGTCAAAGTTAATAGCTGGGTCTTCCAGTGAACAGCACGCACCTGGCAGCTTCCGTGGGATCATCTGTGGGGTTCTTGGAGCCCTTCTGAGCTCTGGTGACCCCCACCCCCGTCCTCCACCGGTGGGGCATTGGCCACCATGTTCATTTTAATGTGAATCAGAACACACTCTGCTATTGCTGAAGATGGGATTGGGTTTTTCTGTCTCTTGAAGAGAAATTTGGGAAGAAGTAAATCAAAGAGTAGGAGCACATTCCGAATGATACAGGGAAGAGAGATGAGACCCTTCTCTAGTGAAAGCAGTAGGTGTGCAAGGAGACCTTTAGCACACATGCCGTCCATGTCCATGTCCCAGAGCATGGGCGAGGCACTCAGGGCCAGGAGACTGCTGTGCACTTTGGTCCCGTTGTCCCTGGGGTCAGACACAAAATCATCTGCATTTGTGAGAAGGCAGAGCCAGACCGATTGCCTTGCTTGCCTGTTGGAAGGGCTCTCTGGTCCCCAACCTGTATGGCATAGCAGGAACATCTGATCTCACAGCTGGGCTTGTAGCCTAGGACCTGACCCTGGCTTCAGGAAACGCAAACCGTTACACGACAAGGAGGATAACTAAAGAAATGTCTACAAGGAATAGCCAATCACAAAGGACGCAAATGCCAATCCATGAAATCTAGAACATTCAGAAGGGAAGCAAGCTCATCTTTTAGGCAAGGAGTGTGAGGTTGGTGTGATTACCTGGAGGGGCCGTGAGGGCATCTGGGGTCATTGACCATCAGCAGAGCCATGTGCAGTGTGGGGAGCTCACCGGGACCCCATTCCTTCACATTTGGGAGCTAGACACGTGGAGTCCTGTGGAGGGAGCATAGACCTCCAGGGAGCCTAGAACATCCATGACTGCATTCAGGACAGGGATCGGAGCCCACCTTCCAGGGACATGAGCCCACAGGAAGACGGTGTCAGGGGGCAAGCTTACAGTGCAGACATGGAATGGGTTCCTTGGTGCTTCCGACCTATACAGGCGCAGCATGCTTGGGAAGAGCTCCCGGGAACGGTAAAATCCTCATGATCCGTGTACAATCCATGTATGCACAGCCCCACAGGTCAACGGGCTGAGCGTGCATGGGTTACTACTCTCATGACTGGGTAGGCAGAACATACACCACTCTGGGGGGCTTTATCCATAATAGCTCCAATGGTCTGCTCCTGGGGAAATACATTCCAGTTTTGTTTTGTTTTGTTTTTTGCATTTCAGTAAAAGAATACTAAACCTGCGAAGTTGTTTTGAAACAAAATGGTGAACTTATAGATGCCTATTACACTAGCTTGGCAATCCTACCCATGGATTTAATAGGATGGAGCTGAAATTCTCAGCCATGCTAGGAGAGAGGGAACCCTTCTCGCCCCCACCCCTGCCCCCCAGGTGCTATCTGTGGTCCTGCCTGTGCCCTGGACAGTCTGTGCAGCGAACCCCGAGATTCATCTCTGTTCAGTCCTGGGGGAGGGAGTGGGGTCTGGAAAGCCAGCTCTGTTATCACAAAGCAACGGACCTTTCTAAGTCCACAGGGAGCCTCTGGTCTCTCTTACATGTCCTTCAAGGTGACTCTGACTTTGACTTCCCCTCTGACCTCACGCTCTGCATTTTGGCTCTGTTCTTAATCCTGCTCAAATGACCTTTCCCCCAAGGCAACAGCACTAATTTTGACTTTCAACTCCAGAGCAATCCAGGGGCATTTTTCCCGTTTATATGTTTTTTTTTTTTTTTTTTTTTTTTTAAAGACGAGAAAAGCATAAGAAGGATAAGAAAGAAGAGAGAATAAGGACCCTTATGAGCTTCAGGGAAAGATGTGTTTGCCACATTGTTTATGAGGGTGGAGTATGGATGAACTTAAGGTCTCAAAGGAAACCATGAATTCAATGGATTTTGATCCAACCACCCGATGGAAAAGACACTGGCATTAGAAAGCAAATTTCAGAAAAACACTTAAAACTATGAGCCTGTTTGTGTGTTGATGATAAATGACAGAAGATGGGTACTGACTGTGGCTATGCTTTGATCCCAATTCTGGGGAAAAATACAAGGTTCCGGGTTTCTAGGTTTACCCTCATAGATACTAAAAGGAGCCTGGAGAGAAATGGATAAAAACATTAATTGTGCCTCTCTATTAAGTGATGGGATGCTTGTCGATTTATGTTTATTTTCTTTATACTTACATGAGTTTCTGACTTTTTTTTAAATGAGAAATAAAAATTTTGTAATAAAAAATGTGCTCATGCAAACATTTTTGGAATAAAGTGCACCGCAAGTTATAAAATCAAGGAAACCACCTCTTCCTGAGATCCGAGCTTGGACACATATTCTCCTTCAAAGTCAGACGTGGTTCATGTGCAAGTGCTGCGCGTGTGTGTTCCAGGCCACGGACGCGGGTGCGGAATGGGCACGCTGGGCTGTGTAGAGATCGATGTCACACCCCGTGGGGCTGTGCCCCAAGGATGGAGACCTCCCTCATGGGGCTGTGCGAAGCTGAGACCGGACAGCTCCATATTCCGAGTGCCCCTTGGAGATGAAATGTCACCTCAGACAACATGCTCAGGCCTGAAGATGTGCACCTGCCCCACAGGCCTGGCGTACCTGGACGCCGCCGATGCGTGTCTCGTGACCGAGGGACCCCACAGGGCACCTTACACGTTTGTCCGCCTGCGGGATCCCCCCAGCAGTCCCATGGGTGGGTCCTCACCGTCCCCAGACCTGCAAGGCCCGTAGGTGAGATCAACGTCCCCAGTGGCTTTGCTCAGTTTTGAATGATCAACCCATGCAAATTGATGTTTGGGCTGTAGGATGAACTTTATTTTTTTAATTCTAATTTCTTAAAAGCTTTTATTTATTTATTTGAGAGATCGAGTGAGTGAGAGAAAGAGAGGGCACAGGAGCAGGGGGAGAGGGGGAAGCAGGCTCCCCGCCAAGCAGGGAGCCCGATGCAGCGCTCGAACCCAGGACCCGGGAATCATGACCTGAGTCGAAGGCAGAGGCTGAACCCACTGAGCCACCCAGGCGCCCCATAGGATGAATTTTAAAAAGAGCTTTAACAAAGGAAAAGAGGCACAGAATTTCCTGGGATCTTGGGGAGCGTCTTCCGGCCCTGTACTCATACGCCGGTCTCTGTCTCCGTGGTACACCAGCCCCGGGAATCCAGTGAGCAGCGATGAGGCCACCGTGGACGCGTGGCAGAGACGAGAGGCCGCCCCGGCTCGGCAGTGCATCCACGGGGCAAAACCCAGGCCGTCACTCGTTGCTTTCGGAGATCCTGACTGACGCAAGTCGGTTACAGTTCCCGTTTTCGGATTTTCCCTGTACACTTCTCCCTCGTGGCTCCATTCTGGAAATGCTCCTCTGTGAGGGCTCCTCATTATTGGCCCTCGCGGTCATTTTACACTGCGCACCGACAGGAGAAAGTGAGCCGCGCGGTGCCCCAGGAAGTTCCTGGATGTGGGGTGCGGAGCCCGGGCCTCCCTGCTGGGGCTTCTGTCCTTGGGGGCTGGGCAGCCCCCAGCACCTGCCTGGCCCCTCCGCCGTGTCTTAGATGGGCCAAGACCGTGGGTGTCATTTACTATGATGGTGTCAAACTTACACCTTCTTTTTCATGAGCATGAAACAGAAACAGCTCCGTAGCCCCAAATGAAAACGCAAGCGTTGTAACACACGTACATTCATATCATTCGTGACGGAGAAAAGCCCTTATGGAAATGCACTTACCATAGCCTCTGCGATGCCTCTGGAATCTTCCTTCGTGCTCTGCCTTTGGGTGTTTGTGATTGACCAGATTTGTGCCATGTTCTGTGTCCCGGCGAGCACCCGTGTATCTGCCTTTTCGGTCGGACCCCTCTGACAGGTGACACGAGGACAGGTCAGTGCTGCCGTGATCACAGCACTTAGCACGTTCCCTAGACACTAGGGAGAGGCTCAACTATGTGTGGCCGGCGTGCTGAGGACACTCACTTTCCTGTGGCACCGTGGCTTGGTGGGCAGCTCCAGGGTGCTGCCAGGTCTTGTGCCTATGACCTCAGCCTTCAGTCCTTGACCTGCTCCTGACACAGACCTGCTCTCTTGAACTCTTTCTTTCTTTCTTTTTTTAAATTTTTTTATTTTATTATTTATTTATTAGTTAGAGAGAGAGAGAGTGACACAGGCAGACAGAGAGGCAGGCAGAGGCAGAGGCAGAGGGAGAAGCAGGCTCCCTGCCGAGCAAGGAGCCCGATGTGGGACTCGATCCCAGGACGCTGGGATCATGACCCGGGCCGAAGGCAGCCGCTCAACCAACTGAGCCACCCAGGCGTCCCTTTCTTTTTTTTTAAGATTTTATTTGTTTGTTTAGAGTGTGGACAGGGGAGGGGCAAGGGGAGAAGTAGAAAGAGAATCTCCAGTGAAGTCCATGTTGAGCGTGTGTTCCCACGATCCTGAGATCATGACTTGAGCTGGAAGAAACCAAGAGTTGGGTGCTTAACCCACTGAGCCACCCAGGCGCCCTCTCTCAAGTTTTTTATTTATTTATTTTTTAAAAAAGGGAGATGGTGAGGGGCAGAGGGAAAGGGGGTGAGAGAAACTTTTTTTTTTTAAGGTTAATTAATTTATTTTAGAGAGAAGAGACAGAGAGAAAGCAAGCATGAGCAAGGGTGGGGAGGACCCCGTGCAGAGCCTGACTTGGGGCTCGATCTCATAACCCTGAGATCATGACCTGAGCCAAAAGTCACAACTCAGACGCTTAACTGACCGCACCACGCAAGCGTCTCAACTCCTGAAGCATTAGAAGCAAGGGAAAGCTTTTCCAGAAGCCTGAGAGCAGATCCTTCTTTGGGTCAGCCCGACCCGGACTGGAGCCCACGCCAGGGCAAGGTTGTCAGACACCAGGAAGGCAAGGCTCTTGTTCTCCGAGACTGTGGGGCGGCCAGAGGGCTCTGTCTGCAAGACGGAGGGAGTGTCCTGGGGTGGGGGCGCAGGGACAGGTAGAGGGTGCGGTGAGTGTCACGGTGCCACAGGAAAGTGAGTGTCCTCCTGCCCACTGTTCCTGCGTCTGCAGGACTCCGGGAGGCGGGTTAGCTGGCACATCGACAGGGCGCTCAGCAAGCGCCCACATCTCCCGTGAGCCTCCCTGTGCCTGGGAGCCCAGTCGCCGCACCTGCAGACACGCGGGGCAAGACCGGACACCGCGGGGCCACTCCTGCTCGGAGGCCCTCGACGCCCACGGTCAGCCGTGGGGAGCCCGTTGTCTGCGCCCGTGGTTGTGCTGTCATGACCTCAGCCCTGCACGTGCTCTCTCACGACCGCAGCCCTGCACGTGCTCTCTCACGACCGCACCCCTGCACCCTGCACACTTCTCCATCCTGCAGCCCCGGCATCCCACTCCCACGGATGGCCCGAGGCCAACAGGAGCCCCCTCAGCCTCCTAACTCTGTGCTGGAGCCCCCTGCTCTGCCCCCTCCTGTGATGGGGACGAAGGGTCCCCACGCGGAGGCCACGCGCCGCCTGCACGCGTGTACGCATGCTTGTATCGAGAGTGCCTGCTTGGCCGTGCACGGCCTCCCCCTTCCTCATTAGTCGGTGCATCGTTCACTGGCTCCTGGATTATTTTCATTTGCGTTCGAACATATTCTAAGCAGCAAAAGCCTACCATCTTGGTGTTATGTCCCCATTGAGTCCAATGGTCTCTTCATTCCAAATACCTCGCACGGTCGCCCCTTCCCGCTTCTTCTCTGCTGAGTCGCCTCGGAGAAGATACGCGCCTCCCCTCTCTGCCCCCTCGGCCCCCTCCAAGCCCAGCAGCCCCCCTCCCACAGGTGCCAGGAGTGCTTTCTCCACCGGTCTGCCGTGGGCGCCGCGGGGCTGCTGGCTGGAGGGCTCCCTCCCGGTGTGGCTGCTGGCAGAGCGGACGCCCCACCCCCGTTGTCCTCGCTGCTCACCGGCCATCTCTTTCCTGTCATTTCTACTGGCCCCGCCTGGCCATGAGTTCGGGGGCGAGTCAGGGGTACCTTCTCTCCGCTTGAACTTCCCCAGGCCCTCGTGTCCGCCTGATGACTCTGAATAGCATCAGTGCGCAGATGATGGCAGATGGCCGCCTGCTCAGTGGCCGGGGCCACGGACTACCCCCGCAGGGCTGCCTGTGCGGCGTCCCACGGTCACTGCCAGCCCCAGGTCTGGAGGAGTCCTTGGTCTCCTGCACCTCAGACCTGCTCCACACTCTCTCTATACCTTGGAAATGACCTGGACCACCCTTCTCCCGGGTGCTCAGGTGGGAAACAAGGGCTGTCTCTTTCTGTAATCCCGTGGGCTGTATGCCATCCCAGTGCGGGCATTGCCCCCAGCACCTCTCCCTAATCCTCTCCCAGCCCAGTCTGACACCTGCTCCCACCGGGATTACGGGAAAGGCCGTCCAGTCTCTCCTCTTCTCTTGCTCTTGATGTAAAGACCACCAGGGAGGGCTTTAAAATGCAATTCTTATCGCACGTCACCTAATTCTGATCACTATGTGCTCCCAAGCTCTGTCAAAATCAACACACACACACACACCCCAGTGTGGTTCTCAAGAGAGAAGGTAAAGTGCCCATTTGACAAATGGGGAAGAAAACGCGCCCCGCGTTCTGGCGATAACCCGCTCACGCCGCTGTGGGATCTCGTGCGCGGTAACACCCAAGTGTGAGCCAGTTCAGTCCCTGTGTGGCAGGAAGAACTCCGAGGTAGGTGCCACTATTAAACCCACTTTTCAGATGAGGACACTGAGGTTGAGAGGCCCCGCGAGCTGCCGGTGTGGGGACTCAGGGGTGCGGTGACTCCATATGGAAGCTGTGTAGCCCGTGTCCAGGGAGCAGACCCTGGAGGGAGATGAGGAGGCGGGAGGCGTAGCAGGGAGAGCCGCACAGATGAGCGTCTATGGGGGCGCAGCCCGCCCCTGGGGGCTCATACGGAGGAGGCGAGGGCCGGGTCTTGTCCTCCCTGCAACTGGGGATGGGACCCCAAGGAGGGAGTGTGACCTTGGAGGCAGCCAGCCTACTCCTGTGGACAGGACTCCGTGGCTGGGGAGAGGTCCTCTGGTCCTCACAGGGCCGCTGAGCAACACAGCTCTGCGTCCACTGGGGATCCCAGGCTGTTGGCTGTGGAAGCTTCACGCCGCCCTCACGCTGAGCACACAGGCTCCACGTAGGTCAGTACCGGGAGAAGAAATGCTTTCTGTCCACCAAGAGCCTGTGGCTACTATGGGCTCACTTCCCCGCACCGGTCTGCCCGTGCTCACGAGTCTGTGCCCAGGCAGGGCCGGGCACCCGTGTGACAAGGCCGTGACCTTCTCCTCCAGAACCATGCAACTGGCCCTCACGCCTGCTTGCGTTATGCACAGAAACAACTCGCCCCTTTTCCTGGGGAATTTTTGAGGATTCATAAGTAGAGTTGAAAGGGGTGATTTGGTCATTGGGGTAAAGCGCCCTTTGCTGGAGGAAACAGGCCTCCTGCTGATGAGACGGCCTTGAGTTTCCTGTGGTCATGCCCAAGGCCGTTTCTGTCTGGCTTTCATGGTGAGTTATGTTATCTGAGTCTGGGGAAGGCGAGGAGATGGCTCCAGAGGTTAACTGGAGGGAAGGGAAAAAATTGATTTTCCATCCACAGTGTCATTGTTGCATTGATGGCGGAGTGCTTTAAGATCACAAAGCTTCATGTGCTGTGTCCACTGCGGCCAACTGGAACTGGCGTAGTCCCCACCCTCCAATTGAGGATGTGGGGATTAATTAGCTGGCTGAACCAATTTTCACGAAGCTAGCTTCTTTATAGCTGCAAATGGGCCATGGTTGCAGGTTATCCTTATGGTCTTGGCGTAAACAAGACATAAATAACATGAAAAGGCACTGCCGAAAGGCGGCTCTGAATGTGAGGTAGATGGCTGTTCAGTCCCTGGGCTAGCCAGAGCCCATGTGATCTTCCTGATGCTGGTGTTGATCGCAGAGCGCGGCCGGAGGCTTGGCCGCATTTTCCTGGGCTACCAGACCTCTCGCTCCTCTGAGAGGTGGGGCGTCAGTCTCTGGTTGTTCTGGGGTTTTGATGCTGGGGTCCAGGGCTGACATTATGGGTCGGCTAGGACTGGGGTTTCTCTGGAAACTCTTTCCATGGCCAGAGTTTTTTATTTAGTTAGTTTTACTTGGGACTTTTTTGGGGGAGCCAGTGGGATTCGAGGGACTGAGGCTTCCCTCCCTCTGCTCCCTGTGGGCGCCCTGGAGATGGACATCTCTGAGGTCTAGAAGCTTCCTCGCACATGCAGGCACATCGTCTTACAGACAGAAGCCACAAGTAGACACCCCCTGCCCTTCCCCAGCTCTTCTCAACGTGCTGATGTGACACCTGATCTGAGGGGCTCAGAAGCCCACCAGCCTCCTTCAGACTCCCGTGGCTGCACCACTGAGACCTCCCTCCCTACTCTCAGACCCTGCACCCGGGTTGTGCTTGTAGCCACAGCTGGCTTTTCCATTATTGCAAGGATGGTTTCTTCACTTGGATGGTTTCTCAAATACTGTTTAAAAACGCAGGGCCCTGGGTGTGCTGCATAAACAATGAAATCTGTTACACTGAAAAGAAATTAAATAAATAAAAAAATAAAAATAAAAGCCTTTATCCAGAAGAAATGATTTCTTTCTCAACTTGCTAAACGACTTATTTTCTCCCCCTCTGGAATGTGTGTTAACAAGGCTAAAGAGTGGCCCTGGGTGTCCGATGAAGTTGATTTTCTGGATATGTTTTCGTCTTGACTCTCCTAACACATTTACACAGAGTCCCACCCACCAGCTCCCCAGGACCCTGACCTGGCTCTCCCTTTCCCGGGGAGATCGAGGCTGTGTCCTTCGGGATGGCACCAGGGCTGTCTGGGGCAAGGTTTCATCTCCTGCGGGTGGGGGGAGGCAGGGGTCGCAGGAAAACCTGGGGAAGGACAAGATTCGTTCAGAGCCTCTCAGAGCCCCAAACAGGTGGTGTTTTCTGAGAAGCTCTATAGTGTGCATCACACTGAAGCAATCAAAGAACACAGTCAGTCACGGTAAAACATAAAGCTATGAGCTTGACTTCTGCCTACACGAAGCCTGATGTCGATGTCTGAAGCCTGCATTTGCTGTATTTCCCATCGATCTGAGAAATGGTCTTGAGGCTTGCAGGAAAAGCAGAGCTACCTCAGGGTCCATGAAGGGTGCCTGGAGCATCAGGATGGTGGGGAGGAGAAGCAGACACCCTCACGCCGTGGTTTAGTCAGGGGACAATGACCAAAAACAAGATGAGGAGAAAAGAAGGCAATGCATGACCTAGGACCCACTTATTTAACAAACATATGTCCCAACTCTCCCATGCATCACGCTCTGAGCCGTGTGAAAGGGCCGAAGACGAAGGGCTCATCGGCTGGTCTCATCCTTGGCTCTCCCCACGTCCCCAAAGGACAACTCTGGCTTTCCTGAACCACACTGGCAAGACACTGTGGAGACTCCAGACTTCTACCCTGTACATCAGGGAAGGGTTTCTCCCCTCCAAAACTTGAGAGCAGATACGCTCATCCAGCTTAGCCATGGAACGCTCCAGCAGCACTCCCGCTGGACGTGCCCGTGTGAGTGACGGGGCCCCTGGGCAGACTCGCGTTTGCTGGGAGCTCGCACACAGACCCACACATACACCACAATTTGTAAGACTGAAATCGTTTTAAAAGGTGTGATGTGAGCTATGGACCTCGGGTCTTGTCCGTGGCAGTGATAAATGATGTCCGTCCCACATCCGCGGGTGCGGATGGTGGGCGTCGGGGGACGTGAGAGCTCTCTGCGCTCCTGCTCCGTCTTGCTGGAACCAGAATCTGCTCTGCAAACTGAAGTCAATTAAAATATTGACACCGACAGCACTGATAACGGTATTTCTAAATCCAAGGTTCCTCCCAGCTCGTGCTCTGGCCTCCGATCGGCGCCCTCACCGGCCCTCCTTTCCCCGGGCCACGGGCTGCGCTGCTCTGTCCAGCTCTGATCTCAGCTGTGGAATTTCAGATCTTTCCATCATGCGTCAAAATAAATAGTCTCTCAATCGTAGGGTACCTTTATCCTCCCTCGTTGCCCGCAGACTTCACAAGAGACCATACCTTTCGTCTCCAGAAGAAGAAAGAAGGCTGTGATCTCCATATTGCAACACTTTTATTTACCTTATCTGTAATATAATTAATAGATGACTACGCGGAGATCAAGGCCCTTTCAGAGGGAACGAGACAGCTTCATAGGAAACTTACTCTTTTGAATCAGTCCAGGACTCTATCAAAGTCTGTCTGATAATTTCATGTAAATCCTGGTGTTCCGAATCTGTATCTTTTAACCTGTACCTACCATTTTTAACACAGTACATTTCAAAGACATTGGAGCCTGGTCTAATTTGTAGTACAGAATTACAGTATAATCGGCAAGCCGCACATCATACTGATTCCTTGAAATTAATATGGAAGCTCCTTATAAAGACATTCGCAGAAGTCTCATATGCAGTCGTCTCACCAGGGCTATGATGGGGAAAACCACAGTCTCAGGTTAGAGCCTCTGGTTTCCCGGCAGTCAAGATCCCGCCGTGCATATGAGGCTTTTGAAACTGCCATGCGGCAGGTCCTAGGTCCTGTCCTGTCCAGAGATGACCCTCTGTGGGTCGGGACAATTGCAACTCATCAGCATTGGAACCTCTGATGTCTTCGTTTATAGAGTCTCCTTTGCTTAATTCGGGCAAATAAAATACCTTACAAATGAGTATTGCTGCTCCTCTCACCGGTCCATCTCGTGGGCATTCCTAACCCTTCAACACGGGTGTCACTCACAACCAAAGACATTTATGTGCTCACAGCTCTGGAGGCCAGAACTCCAAAGTTCGGGTGTCCCAGGGCTTCCTACCTCTTCCAACTCATGGCTGCTCCAGGGATTTCCTGACGTATGGCCACATCACCTCAGTCTTCCTCTGGCCTCCTCCTCTGTGTGTCCAAGACTCAAATCCCCCTCTGGCTCCCTCTTGTAAGGACACCTGTCATTGGATTCAGGGCCCAGGCTGAGTCTGGGATGATTTCATTCAGATACTGTGAAGTTTATCATATTTGCAAAGACCCTTTTCCCAGATGAGGTCACACTCACAGGCTCTGTGGGCTGGGGCTTGTGCTTGACATCTTGGGGGACATTTTTCAACCCCCTGCCCTTGGAGAGTTCTGGTTTAAGTCTTCAGTCCCCAGGTCCTCTTTGGAAAGTGAGGATACCCTTTTCCTCTGGTCTGCAATGCTGGGGTTCGAGCAGAAGTTTTCAGACGGGAGACCACCCCCACTTGGCACCCTCCTGCGTGGTGACATCGCATGTCATCTCCCCGTAACTCCAGAATGCTCTAATGCGGACAGAATCACAACACCTGTGTGAGGCAGCAGGTGCAGGCCAGACCGGCCCCTGAGCATGGCAGCAGCACTTGGCTTTACGCAATGACTTGCTAAGTCATTTTCTCATAAAGCCTCAGGTCTTTCCCTCGTGTCCCGGACTATCCTCCCATGCCAGCAGCATTTCTCTCCAGATTCAGGACCTCGTCTTCCTCCCTCACTACCCTCTCTGCTTCCGGCTGCCTGGGGGACCCCAGGAGAGTCTGCATCTGCCACGTGAGTATAAGGATGTTCACATCCACCAGCGCTAGGGCGGTCACTCAACCGGTGGGGGGAGGGGGGAAACTCTGGCCAAGGTGTTTGCACCCACAGAAAAAGACAGGAAGCTCTAAGGGTGGAGGTTCAGGTCAGCGATCCATTCTCTCTGCAGAGACCCTCCCTCCCCTGGGGCCCCTTCCGTTCCCCGAGCTGAGTGCCCCTCTGAAAGACAGAGGGCGGCTCTCCGGCTTGGAGCAGCCATAGGACGACCTGGGAAGCTTGTTTTGATGCAGACACTAGCCTGCACTCAGAAAGTCTGAAGCCCAGGTCTAGCCCATGGCCTGGGACTTTGCATGGTCTAAGCCTCCCAGGCAACTCTGGCCACAGGTTCCCCGCCCCAGCAGGAGTGGCCTAGAGGGACTGTCTCCCCAGCTGTGCTGGGGGGACCAAGCCTCGAGACTGACGCTGAGTGGCCAGCACCCAGAGCAGCACAGGAGAAACCAGGAGGACAAAGCTGTCCCTCCCTCCATTCAGTCAGGATTCATTTGACAGGTGTCCCCTGGTGCCACCTGGCCTGGATGTGGTGGAAACCTCTGCTGCTCGGGGAGACCCCGGGGGAGGCACTTCCCTCCTGCTGTAAAGGAGCTGCCGTCTCCTAAACTCAGCCCTACATTCAACTGCCAAAGGAGGAAGAAGCAGGAAAAAGAAAGAGGTAGAGGTTTGGTGGCTCCCCGGGCACTCAGGAGAGCCTGGATGGGAGGCGTGCACAGGATGCTGGTCCCAGGACACATGGCTCTGCCCCCGTGCCTGTGGAGCCCCGAGAAAGCCAACAGGAAGAACCCTGGGCCCTGTCTCCCCAGGGGAAGGGCCCGTCCAGGGCTGGGGGCTCTGGGAAAATGGTGCTGTAGGGAAAGGGAAGCTCCTGTGGGGGGTTCGGGGGGCTCCTGTGGGGGTGTGGGAAACCTGGAGGGCTCTGTGGGTAAGAGACTTCTGTGGGGGGTGTGGGGAGAGGGAAATCCTGGGGGTTCTTGGGGGGAAAGGGCTCTGTGGGGGAAGGGGAATTCTTGGGGGTTCCATGGAGGGGGAAGGGACCCCTTGTGGGGGCTCTGGAGTGAGGGAATTCTGGGAGGGCTTTAGGGCTTGTTGGGGGAAGGGATTGAAATTAAGCCTGTGGAGTGTAGACATCTTGAGTCCTGTCAAGTGTAGACCCTGGAAGTCTCTTCTTGGCCGAGGCACCAAGAGCACACGTCTGTCTTTCATGAGAGGGATTAAAAACAATGATGAAGGGATTTAGCTAAATTGCTCTTCAAAGTACTGCTTTTAAGTGGGAACATCTTGCACCGAATGTCTGGGCTGCCTGTGATCTGGGTGCAGACCGAAGCGGGGGGGCCTCTAACCCCGAGAAGTACCCAGGTGGGATCCACATCAGCACAGCCTGGCTCTCCCCTGCCACACTCCCAGGCTTCTGCTTCCAGGCTCGGGTCAGAGCCCTTGCAGGATCTTCTGGGACAGGCAGCAGACCCCGGCTCTGGACATCACGTGGTGACAGAGCTTAGGGTCCTCCCAAGATCGGTCAGCGTGGACCAGCTGCCAGGGCTGCGTCACGTTCCTGGACAAGAAAAGCAGCTGCAGAGAGACCAAGATGGGAAACCCCCCAGGCCCACCACCCCATCCTGGACTGTGACGGCCTCGGCTGCTGAGCACAAGGCTTCCTCCTTGACCCCACCTGTAAGGACAGGGCAAGCCAGTGTGGCTGTCCCCTGGCCTCCCAGTGGGGACCACCAGTGTCCAGCTTTCTCTCTCTATCTCTCCCTCAGTTAGCAGCAGTTAATTAAGATGGAAAGATGACAGGCACTCGAGTCCAGAAATGAGGAGAAAACATGCCATTTGCCTAGAATATTTGGAAATCTCCACCCTGCCTTGGAGTCTTCCTTTTGGAGACAGTTTCTCTGGAGGGCTGTGGCCTCAAGCCCCCAAGCACCTTGTGTGCGTTTGGAACAAATGAGATGTGGAAGAGCCCAGAAGGGCCGCTGCCCTGGGGCCAAGCCAGCCTGTGTGGTCCCCAGCCTCAATGGAGATACCCGTGATAGCTCCATGCGTTTGTACATCTGTGCATCCTGCTTCCTGCATCCTGCGCACTCCAGCTCCCCAACACAGGAGGAAGGGCTCAGCCTGGGGCCCCAGAGGATTGCTGGGCAGGGGAGCCCGGGGTGGACTAGGGCAAGACCTCGCTGCCCCATTCCTTTGCCCAGAGTCCGAGGACCGGCAGGGCTGTCCCCCGAGGCCCTCTCCGGCTACAGTGGCCCCGTGAGGGTTCATGCGGGAGGGGTGTCCGGGTGGATGCTGCTTTCAGAGAGACAGAAGCTCTCTCTGCAGCTTTTAGTTCATAAGTGGGAGTTCACAGAGCTCTCAACCTGCCGTATCATGATAAAAGGCGCTTTGTGCAAAAGAAAAATGTAAGTGGAGATTATTTCTCTTAGCAAAGGCTTTTTGGTAGTCGGCCTCAGCTGCTTGCTGTGGACAAAGATACCCTTCTCGAAGGCTTGACAAGCCTTGGCATCCCTGCTCAATGAGGGAGATCCCTGGATGGGCAATTTCTTTCAAGCCCTGGGGAAATGGAGAGCTCCCGATGGGTTGGACTGCCCCTTGGTCTACTCTCTTAGATACTCTCTACTGCCCGCATGAGGACCAGGGCATATTACCACCAGGTTCCACCTGTGTTTGTCAGGGAGGAGTTCTTCCCCACTGCAGAGCTCTTGCCGTGGTACGGAAGGAACCTGAGCCAGACGGACGTGGGTGGCGATGTCCGCAGCCCTCTGCAACAGCGTGACCGTGGGAAAGATACTAAACCTTCAGTGGCAGGTGCTCTGACCCACCTAGTGCCCAAGGAGAGGAGGAAGGGATGAGTCATGGGCGGCTCACAGCACAGCCCCTGGTGCATAGTAGGGGGTTAATACAGGTTGTTTCTTTCTGCATTTTTCTTTTTCTCAGGGCAGAGAGAGAGACATCTTCATGACAAGGACTATTCAGTATTCTGGAAAATCATCAGTACCTTTGCAATATCTTGGCTGTTTTCTGTCACCAGCCACAAGGTTTGGAGTTCTAAGAAGGACCCTCCTCTTGTGTTCTGGAGTAGGGGGGAGCTCCTTCCAACTGTGGGTTCTTCTCTTCTCTCCTCTCTCATGTGTCTTCTTGGGGACAGGGACTTCTGGGCATTCTGCAGGGGTCTGGGAAGCAAGGGCTAGCCCGGGTCGACCCCACAGGGAAGTCTTGCCCCCTGGTTTCAGACCGGTGGCTGTTAACAGATGCTCAGCTCTAATCTGAGCTTGTTCCCATTCACCTAATTCCTCAGCAGACAGAGTGCCGTGATGGCACTTCCTCACCATCACAGAATGCAGAGAGGAAAGGCTGTGCCAAGTGCCTTTGGGGTGAAGCTGTGCCCATGTGGGAGGATTGGAGCTACAGCGAATGGCTTGAGTAGCTCAGAAGCCTGGTGGACCCTCCTGATGGAGCTTAGGAAGGGATTAGAAGGAATGGCAGTGTGTGGAGTCTGGGGACGGTGGACGGTGTGTCCCGCTGTGGGCCTGGGGACTTCCCGCTGGATTGCCCAAGCCCTTCTTCCCTTGACCTGGAGCTGGGCTGGCTCCATGGGCACCGGCAGGACTAACACCTCCTGCCTCCATTTCCAGGTGAGACACTGACTTCCAGTCTTCTGTGACATTGTTTATCTCTCAGGAGATGACACTGCCCTGGCTTGGGGACAGGCTTCTCTTTGGTCACTTTTATCAGTAACAACTCAATTTGACCAAGAAGTTAGCAAACACAAAAGCCTCCCCCGTTGAGAAGATCTATCACACAAATAGCTGTTTTAGATGTCGGGCAAGTCCAAGTCCGGGAGAAGTCATTGAGATTTGCTCCTGCTTCCTGCCTGGTGTCAGCCTCATTACCTGTCACAGGAGGGAGAGGAAGACAAAGAGCAGTGTTGTTGGGCTGAAGGTGGGAAGGAGGGGAAAGAAGTAATGACTATTTTTCTGTTAAATTAATTCTAATTTCTACAGCAGTGCATAGCACATTTTTGGGACATCCAAATAACCCCAACTAAACATTAAAACCATGCATTGCTATTCTGGGAATGAAAATTGAAAAGCATTGCTACTTTTGCACAGTCTAAGTCATTATAATTTTATGACTTTGGTTAACATTGAGCTATAAAATCCAGTAAATAACTGTTAAAAGCAGAGTCATTTGCTCAAAAATATTTTATGAGCTTCATTTTTGGAATGGTTGAACTTTCCACTAGATTTCCTCCCCTCTGTGTACACGGAAACTTTGTGTTTTGTATAACTCTGTGTGTCAACAATATTCTTCCTTCCTGACAGCTAGATGGGTGGATTGGATCTGGTTGTGTTGTGTGTGGATGAGTCAACCAGCCGTGATGTTCCACGCACTATTTTCTAGAAGAAACCACAGCTGTGTTCCCAGCTCAGCGTGCTTCCAGTAGGGTTACACTTACATTCCAATCACTGCAGCCATCTTGGAGGCTCCCAGACCCCCAGAACCTGCAACAGCTTCCATTCTTGGGGTTAAGAATGGTGAACTTGATCTCCCCCAAACTCATTTGCACTGGGAGGTCTATGTAAAGGGGGTACTGAAAATGACAGTTTGCCCTTGCACAGGTCAGGTGTAACAATGGAATATGGGGGATGATAGGATCCTGAATGGCTCCTATGCAGAAGGAACATGGTGGGTTCTCTGTTCATTGTTCTTTATAGGCCCTCTGGGCTCAGGAGGCACTCAAAAACTCCTCAGGCCCCTTCATGACCCAGTCTGCAGGGGCATTCAGCAGAGCTTCTGGGACGAGGGTGGCCAGTACCGCCCGTTGGTGGGAAAAAAAAATGTCTACTTCAGGGGCCATGATTCCGGAAGGGGGTCCATGCTGTTGGCATTCTGCCCAGCGCACTGTGGACAAGATAGAGTTGACTATTTACAGCTCTGTGGGTGGTGTGAACCCATCTTAGAGATGCACAGATTGAGGGCATTGGGGCTAAGGCGTTTCCCGTAACCACGCAGCCGGAAACCGGCAGTGTCTCCACCATGGCACTTAGGTGTCCGAGCTGCACCGTCAGGGCCATACACCCCATTTCAGGGGCATTCCATCCCCTGAGGTCCCTGGGGGCTGGCCACCCAAACAAGAGTGCCCCTCTGGCTCCGTCTGTGCTCATCCATGCTGCGTTCCAGATGTGACCGAACATCCCTGGACGTGTAACACAATTCCCGTTTACTTGTGTGCCTGGATGGACTTCAGAACAATACACACTGTGCACCTGTGTTGACTTCAAACCCACACCTTTGTAGTCTTGGCATTGAAACTGTAAGCTGATTTTTTATTTTTTTTATTTATTTATTTTTAAAGATTTTATTTATTTATTTGACAGAAAGAGAGAGATCACAAGCAGGCAGAGAGGCAGGCAGAGAGAGAGAAGGGGAAGCAGCCTCCCCGATGAGCAGAGAGCCCCACATGGGGCTCGATCCCAGGACCCCGAGACCATGACCCGAGCCAAAGGCAGAGGCTTAACCCACTGAGCCACCCAGGTACCCCTGTAAGCTGATTTTTTAAAGCAGGCAAACTAACAGGTGGCTTTGTTTTGTATATGAAAGTCCTTAAGGGGAAACTGGCTGGCTCAGTCGGCAGAGCATGTGGCTCTGGATCTCGGGATCATGAGTTCAAGCCCAACAATGGGCATCAAACTTATTTAAAAAGTAAGAATCAATAAATAAATACACAGCAGTCCCCACGCCAGGACCTTCAGCAACAGTAGAATTCAGCATTTCGATACTTGGAAAGTCCTTGAAAAGGCAGTGGTAACACTTTCTGTGGCTGATACTGTCCGCATATATTCTATTCCCATGGAGTTTTTGTTATCCTATCTGCCCAAATAGTTGCCGCTCTTTTCCCGCCATTTCGTTTGGGGAGTGTCTACCCCTGAGATGATCCATTTGGGGAGACACTGACATAGCAAAAGCACTCTCTGGCTGGAGCTCCCAGGAATTCCCTGGAGAGATGAGTCAAGCGAATATTTGCATCTGTAGCCCCCAGCCCCATATTTCTTTGTCAGTGTCAAGCATCCTAAGGGATCTCAGACCCTGATTCTCAACTATATTCACTCTAAATGAAGGTTTCTTGAAAGGTGTAATCGTAGAGTGAGCATTTCTGTCCAAGGGTCTGCTTTTTCCAACCCAAAAAAGTCTTGTAGTGTTGGTCCCTTGTGACGGCTAAAGATTGACTTTGGTGTCGACCAAGAATAATCAGGAAATGCAAGGGGAGCCCCATTCACCACATAAAACCATGAGGGCACAGGGTATTCTCCAGCAGGTGAGGTGGGGGGTGGCAGAGGGAAGGCCTCTGTGCACTTTTAGCACAGGTGCCCATTCAGGTGATGCCTCCACTGATAAAACTTCTGATGAGGAGATACAGCGCCACACCATTTCAGAACTCTAAAACACCTAACGTGAAGCTGCCCAAGTGGCTTTGCTCTAAGCACCATACAACATCCTGGCTGACTTAGCCCATTTCGATGGTTCAAATTTACAGTGCAAAAAATATGGCAGACAAAGCACATTGGAAGGAGCGAGGAATTCGACCTAGGGAAACAGTGGAATGCTTGAGATTCCATCTATGAGGCCAGACTCACAGCCCCTCATGCAAGTTACTGTTACGGGTTTCCAGATTCCACGTTAGAAGCCATTATTCCTGATTCGTCTCTGTTTCCTTGCTTCCTGACTTTGTAAGATGGGTGAGCTGAGGAGACAGAGGGAACAAGTGTCAAATGCCTCTGAGGTCAGAGATCCACCGACTCATCTTCCCCTTGTTCCTCTCTCTTGGAGCCCCAGGAAGCAAATACAGGAATAACCCCCGAGCAAGGGAGGGAACTGTAGACAGGACATCAGAGCTCATCCCTCAAGCCTTAGGGATGGCAGCCGACATGCCAGGCTGAGGCTGAAACCATGTATTTTCCATTGCATTACCCATCTGAGGACGCACTGACACACAGCCCATCGTGAGATCGTGTGTACAGTTATGACACCACTGGGGGTTGGGGGTCGTGTGCCTGCCTCTCACTCTGCAGCACAGCACAGCGCAGCCGGACCCTGGGGATGATGTCACCCTGCCCTCCTGTGCCCAGCCAGCCACGGGGCATCCCTTCTCCTCCACGTGGGGAGAAGGACTCGGGCAGGATCCAACAGCCACTCAACACGTGCCATTTAGGCTTAACAGAGATGTCCGAGCTTGCCCATATTTCATGGTCTTCATCTGAATCCAGATGGGAAGTCCTTTGTCAAGATTTAGAGCCCAGGAAGTGTGTCCATTACCATTCTCAGTAGGTGCCACTTACATGCCTCTAAACCGCATCTGTCGAAATGCTTTCTGGGACCTTTGGCCACATGGCGGCTTCATGGTTGCAATAGAATGTGGAATCCTGGGCCAGCACAGAGCCCGGTGCTGCCTGGGTGCCTGCACACCCCGCAGCTGGAAGCAGCATCGCCTGCTGTCCACGGGATGCTCGGCCACCAGGCCCGGTCCGGCTGTCCCCTGGGGCCAGGCAGGCGGGTACTAGACAACAGGCCGAGTGGATGTGCAGGCAACCTGGTCCTCCTGAGATAAACCCACATCTCGCCCGACTGGGCCTTTGCGACCAGGAAGGCCGGTGCCCCCCACGAGGCGTATGCTGAGAAAGAAATGAGAGGGTCCTTGCAAACACCAGGCACCCACGTTGGAAAGAGGCTTCCCTTCCCCACGCCCTGCTCCTGCTCTGCCTCTGCTCCCCGTGGCCCTTCCCTATGCCTGCTCCTCTCCGGGCCCCCGCAGCCCTGCACCCGCCTTTTGGTGGAGACAGTGACCAGCTCACAGGTGGCCAACATTCACTCTTTTTACTTTGTCGTCACACTGGCCGTTGGATCCTACTTACACTTACTTCTTGGTGAGTTCAATGTAAGAACTCACTTTTGAAGAATCTCTTTAAAATTTAACATGGCTGTCTGAGTGTGAGAGACACGTCTGTGTCCCAACGCTACATCCACACAACAAAGGCCGTCCGACTCCTATAAGACAGACACATCAGTTTCTGGGTATCCTTCTTCTGCTTCTTTTTGCAAAAATAGGTCAGTATATATAGATATTCATTTCTATTTCCTTCTTTTCCTCTTCTTCTTCTTCTCTAAGTAGCATGGCATCTACACTTTCTTCTTGTTGTTTGAGTGTTTTGCCTAACGGCAGCGCATCTGGAAACCATCTATGTCGACTTGTTCTTTGTGCGCCCGTAGAGTGCTTCGTTGTGTGGACCCACCGGATTTTTCCTCTTTTCCCCGTGGATAGGTACCTGCCCCGTTTTACCTCAACCAAAGATCGGACAGTAACCTGCGAGAGAACGAAGGACCTCGCGTGCCTTCTGGCTGGTGCCGGCGGGAGTACAGGACATTAACTACCAGTTGTGCTCGCAGGAAATACCCAACATGACTCTAATCGTGAAGAAACAAAAATGTGAGACTTTCTTCCAAAACGTCAAGACCAGGAAGGACAACCCAATAAATGAGAGGGAGCAGGTGGCAGGAAAGGAACATGAAGATCCCAGCCACGGAATTCTGCTCTTGGCTTCTGTTGGGTCCCGGGCAGAGCTGAAAATCAAAAGGCTCCAAACGACACTTTGGAGACAGCTGAGGAAGTCTGACTCTGAACCGTGCACCAGATCATGCCCTGACGCCGGTGTCGACTCCTTGGCATAAGGGGTGACGTGGGGAACATCTCTGATGAGGGTCTGGGGGAAGAGGTGGTGATGTCTATAGCTCATTTTCAAGTCCAGGTAAAATGTGTGTGAGTGTGTCTGTGATGTGTGTGAATGTGAGTGTGTAATAGGTGTGAGTGTGCGAGTATGGGTGTGATGCGTCTGTGATGTGTGTGTAGGTGTGCGACGTGTGGGTGTGTGAGCCTGAGTGTGAGAGTGTGTGTGAGCGATAGGTGTGAGTGCAAGTGTGGGTGTGGGGTTGTGATGTGTGTGAGTGTGTGAGTGTGGGTGTGGGGTTGTGATGCGTGTGAGTGTGAGGGTGTGG